>CM065802.1:176719095-177214238 GCA_033398695.1 Orobanche coerulescens | reverse complement strand
CGATTCTCGTAGCCCTCTCCAGACCTACCCGATTAGATAACCTTATGGTCAAATCATTTCAAATGGCCGTACTCGCAAGTAACGCGCCGCCGGAGGCCTCACGGGTCCCTACCCGGTAAACATCAATCGAATATACCCACAAGTTATCGTGACATCGCACTCGCAAGTAACGATTCTCGGAGCCTTCTCCAGACCTACCCGAATTGATAACCTTGTGGTCAAATCATCAATGCATCGAGTTCAAAACGACAAGGGTTTCACATTTGCCACAATCACAAATACATCAAATCATGAGTTAATGCAAACAACACTTAGCAAAACACCACGTCAAACCATAACGCACCGAAAAGAAACCATATACGTCCACACGCAATACCAAGTGCAACATCAACACCAAACATATCAATAGAATTCACATAGTTCACAAACCACACCATTCACAAAACACACGCGTTTTGAAAGAGGGCCTTTAACAAGGTTAACCAAATCTTTTGAAAGTTCAATTCAAACGACCAAACAAACACATTTAGACGATCACCAATTATCATATCCACAAAACAAGAATTATATGGACAAGGTACTTGCCTCGAAATCGGCACGCAAGTAGTCCGACGAACACGGCTCAACGGGGAAGCTACGAAACGCCCAATGCTATTGAAAAGAAAAGACGACAACAAACGGAAGGGTTCAACTCGGTTTCTTCGCAAGAAACTCGACCCTAACAACATATAATCAATAAATTATCGATCATACGAGGAAGAATAATCGTAGAACGCCCGAAGACCCCTCAAGGACACTTTACCGGACACCTTCAAGGCGTCAGTCAAGAACTCGACCCAAATAATGAATCGATACGATCCAACCGTGGAATAACAAGGGAAATGATATAATACATCTAAATAATCATCAATCCATAATAATCCTAAGTTAAATCGGATTAAACGGACGAAATCAACCAAAATACCCAAATTCCCCAAAGCTAGATTTTTAGAAATCTAACCTTGATTCGCTCGATCAAAGGATGTTATAGGATGGATGATTGATGATGGAAACTCAAGAACATCATGGATATGTTGTCCAACAACATCTCTCAATGATCTACACACCCCCAGCCGCGGAAGAGAAGAAAAACGAGTGAGAAATGGCTGAAGAAAACGTCTGCTGGCCTTAAATAGGCTGACTGTCGGCCGCCTTACGTACGTAACCGGCCAATGGGCTTACGTACGTAACCGGCCATGGCTGAGACGCTGCCCAAAAAATGCCGGCATCCTTACGTACGTAACCGGCCAAGGGTTACGTACGTAACCTGCATTACATACGTAACTGCCGAGCGCTACCGTACGTAACTCGGCCAGTGCCGGCCTGGGCCCAGACTGCCCGGCCATTACTCAGCCGAGGCCAACTCCGACGGCCCGAACGACCCCGAAACCCGAACCTGAATACGAATTGAAGATACGGTTACGAAGTACTTGCAAAGACGAACTCGAGCACTAAGAGAACACATGATTCCGACTACCCGAAGGCTCGAAATTCGGCAACGGAAAGTAATTACCACAAACTTTGGGAAATTACGAAAATGGCCCAAAACGTCCGAAAATCACGATACGTGATCGAATAACCAAACCGAAGTTCAAAACACGTCTAATAAAGTTAAAAGGACTTACGGGAAACTCGAAACAGCAGTTTCGAACGAGATTCGCAAGAATCGAACTCAAGTGCGGAAAAGTCGCCAAAAAACACGGAACTCAACAAAACGATACCGAAACGAACTCGGATGTCAAAAAGTGTAGAATTAATCATTCTCAGAATGACGAAACGGTCATGAGCGAGTCGTCAAAATGGACTTCCACCAAAAAAAAAAGAAATTACCGGAAATCGAAATTACGGGTATTACATTACGGCCGTAATCGGTCTTCGTCCGGAAGATGCCCAGCGCCCGTACGGCCGTACCCGATCACACCTTATGGCCGTAACTGGCATTCGTCCCCCAAGTCTGCCGAGCATGTACGGCCGTAACTGGCACCTTACGGCCGTAACTCGGCCAGGCCAGGCCCTGCTCCGGTCGTGACTCGATCGTGGCCACTCTGACGGCTCAAACGACCCCAAAACCCAAACCTGAGTAAAAACCAAAGATACAGTTACGATGTACTCGCAAAGACGAGCTAAGAGAACACATGATTCCGACCACCCAAAGTGTCGAAATTCGACAACGGAAAGTAATTACCCCAAACTTTGGGAAATTAAGAAAATGGCCCAAAACGTCCGAAATACACGATACGTGATCGAAAAACCAAACCAAAACTCGCAACATGAATAATAACATTAAATGAACTTACGAGAAACTCGAAACAATAGTTTCGGATGAGATTCGCAAGAATCGAACTCAAGTGCGGAAAAGCCGCTAAAAAATACGGAACTCAACAAAACGACACCGAAACGAACTCGGATGACAAAAAGTGCAGAATTAATCATTCTCGGAATGACATGACGGTCACGAGTGAGTCGTCAAAATGGACTTTCGCCAAAAAAAGAAATTACCGGGAATCGAAATTACGGGTATTACATATATAACATATATAAGACATATTATCATCATAACCAAGCAAGAATTCACTTGCCTCAATACTCAAGACGTAAAATGCTTCTGCATGATCACAACGTCCTCCATGAAACGAACGAGTAACGATCGAATGAACAACACCCAACAATCAACGAACAACCTTAGATCCAGCGAACGCGATTCCCGATCACGGGATAGCTCACGAGCTCAATGGTCCCCAAATTACGTCCGATTATCATACCTTAATACACGATTTATAAATTAAGATACTATCATTAATTTATTTGATTCTGATAACTCGATTAATTGTCACTGGATAATATTTTAATGACATCATACCTTGAATTGGGTCAAAATCGAAAGGTAGCTGAATTTACTTGAAATTTAACTGTCAATTTAGGAACACCAATGGACAGTCAACTGATCAAATCTCTAACCCAAATTAATCTCCATTTGCCAACTCTCCAAATTGATGAATCAGCCTAACAACATTTTCCAACACCAACACATACACACACATACAACACTCACAAACACACATAACATATATATATATATATATATACACACTACACACGCGCACCCACACTGTACACACATCACACACACAACATATATATATTTATATATATACACATTGTACACACATAACTCACACAAAACACACACCACACTCACAACTCACGCAGCACACACAGTCCGGCCAACTCACGCAGCACACATAGTCCGGCCAGACAATCAACCCTTCTGTCGTCTCCCTACATCACCGAATTCTGGGTCGCCGGAAAATTGACCCGTCGAAACTCGTCCAGCTCCAACTCAGTTCCGACCATGGCCGAACTTTACCAACTCCAGCCCCGCCTGCATCCTTTTGCCGGAATTCTCGCCGCGCCTCCGTTCATCTCGTCCGTTCAGGTCAGAAGCCATCTCCGATCGTCGGAAAACTCAACTCAGGTAGTTGACTTCTTGTCAAAAGAACTCTCTCCGATCGTCGGAAATCTATCTCACCGGAACACCATCTCCAGGTCAAGAACCCAATACATATCCGACTCCATCCGGACCTCCATTAACTCCGACCCGAGACTTAGAATCCGGCCTCTTTTGAACTCTGCCGCCGTCGGAAGTCCGGCCCCAAGTCCCGCTACCTCGCCCTCCTTCGCCGTCGCCTGAAACTCGTCGAGAGGGACGGATAGAGAGAGATAGGGAGGAAAGAGAGATGAGAGAAATAGAGATGATAGAGCTAGTGAGAAATAATGAGAGAGAGAGAAACGTGAGGGAGAGAGAGAATCCAATGATGTTTAATAATGATAATAATAATAGAATAATACTTAATGATTAAGTAAGTGGTGTATTAAAATGGTACATCTCATATCATATATGGATCCAATGATCCATTAAATAAATTATTGAGTCGAATTGGCACATTTTCGTCTGGTCTATGTTAATTGTTTTAATCATTTAATAAGAAAATAAATCTCTATTAATTCACGCCTAATGTCAAGAGAACTCGTCTGATTTTTAAATAGTCAGCTAATAAAATAAAGAGAAATAATTAAATAAAAATTATATCATCAAAAAT
This sequence comes from Orobanche coerulescens, assembly GCA_033398695.1. Classification (NCBI taxonomy): domain Eukaryota; kingdom Viridiplantae; phylum Streptophyta; class Magnoliopsida; order Lamiales; family Orobanchaceae; genus Orobanche; species Orobanche coerulescens. The sequence continues at coordinate 177,210,099 of CM065802.1, read as the reverse complement.
CGAATTTAAAATATTCCGGATATTAGAGTCACCCCGCCGCCACCACCAGTGCCACCATTGTCATTTCTCATAACTTTTTTCTTCTTTATTTTTATTTTATTTTATTTTTTCTTACTTTTACTATAAGAATATTATAAATGGTTCATGAGAATGTAAGAAAGCAGTAAAGGTGAATCCATTGTATTCATAACACTGATAGATGTGCCTTTATATAGGCTTTACAATAAGAGTCCTTCCATACATAGGATTCCTAGTTAAGGTAAGACACCTAATGAGATCCTACTATCTCTAGAAGGATAATTTCGAAATCTTTTCCATTAAATCCGTTTGATTTTGAATTCTTTTTTGGTTAAACCCGACAAACCACAAGGACTAAACCGGTAACTGATCAAAAACCACAAGGACATGACCCGCTGAAAAAAGTATAGGGACTAAACCTGTGAAACCCGACAAACCACAAGGACGATTTATGTAATTAACTCATATTTTTATCTTTTGTTCTTTAACTTTTTCATGAAAAAAATAATTATTTATAAAATCATGTAAAAAAATAATTTATAATTAAATATTTTAAATCTACTTATTACTTTAATTTAATAACTTGATATATGTTTTAGTCTTTTTAATATGAGATAACTTTTTAATTTTTCTCGTTAAATTATATCAAATTATTGTAAAATTTCTATTTGCAATACCTATTTATTTTTATTTAAAATATATTATACATAACTATTTATTGAAAATCACATATAGAACAACTATTAAGATAGAATGCTAATAAATGAATTTTCCGTGGTTACTATTTTTTCAGAAAAATAAAGTTATTGGAAATTCATAAAAGTCCATAAAAATCCATGAAAGTCTATAGAATTCTAATAGATAGAGATCCATTGAAATCAAAGAAAAATTATAAAAATTTATTGAATTTCATCAAAATATATCAAATCTATCAAACTGTTAAATATAGGGCCGAGACTTAGGACCCGAATAACCGAATAACCGGACTGAAAAGGTAAAAACGGATCGGTTCGGTTCGGTTATTGGAAAAAAATCTTGTTTTTTTTTGTTGGATCCTACTTCAAACTAAAGTTTGGTTTATATATTGAATTATACACTATTAGTCTATTTGTTATCGAGATATATATGATTGAAACACACAATTTAAGAGTTTGGTTTGACAATTGCAAAGAAAATACAATAATAGTTCTAATATTCAAGGAAATAAAAGATTGCACTAATAATAGATTAATAAAAGATATAATGAAATAGTTGGGATTACAAACTTAGTTCATCATTAGTTATAGAAGATGTATAGGAGATCATAAGATGAATTTACTTATTTTGTTGTGTAGATTCGATTTTTCTTAAAAAGACGTTTTCTCTTTCGAACTATAAAACGCCCCTTATATATTGAATCAATCCACTATATTTCTATGTTGATTGACTTCAATACATAGCATTAGGTTTTATGAAAATAACTCAAAGAACCATCTAAGGTCTAGAGGTATATTTCTATCCCCTAGAACAACTTAGAGTGAAGATCATTTGATCTAATCAAATATATTTTCTTTCGAAACATATGAAGACCATAAATATCGTCATTTATTGGCTAAATAAATAAAGATTGTTAAAACAATGAAAATCACACAGAATAATAAGTAATTCATAATAGATCTTTATATAAACTTAAATAACATGACTAACCGTGTTTATAATCTCAACTAAGGTAACTTAGCCCATGAAGGGTTTAATAAACATAATACAAGCTTGAGTGGTCATTATTAGTTGAAAAATAGAAAGAATTGATCCTAACTCCCTTAGTAGATAAAGGAGAAAGCAGCAATAAACTCCCTGAACAACATATGCTATACCACTATTACAGAAATCACTCAAGAACACAAGTGTGTTCTTCACACAAAAAGAAAATATTACAAAAAGTGGAAAAATATAAGATGAATGATGAATAATGATGGATCTAAGGGGTCTATTTATACACATAAAGTCATCTAATAGCTCCAAAACTCCAGCATTATTACATTAGATCGGATCAATGCCAGCCATCCCCTCAATAATAGACCAAAAGTATAAAAAATTAGACAATGATCACAATCTGACAAGAGTTACGGTCGTAACATTTAGGCGTTACGGCCGTAACTAGGATGGCTTACGGCCGTAACATTCAGTAGTTACGGTCGTAACATGGCTTCGTATTTTTGCATTTGTGAGTTACGCCCGTACACGCCCGTATGGAGTTTCAGACTTCATTTTCAGCCCAGAATTTCTTAGACTTTGCGTTTTTGCCCCAAATTTTCTTCGGATGATAACTTTTGATATATAACTCTGATTTTGAATCCGGAAAGACCGCCGAACTCATCTCGGAAAGCCCTACAACATGAATACATAAAAATTCAACAAAGAGAATATTTTAGACACATGTTATTTCTTGAGTAAATCAGTAATTCAATCCGATTAAGACTAAATTTTCATCTTCATCTGATAAATAATATAATTATTAAAAACTAATTAATTCAAAGCAAAAACGAGTAGACTAGCTCAATTATGGGTGAAATATATCGATACAAACTATGGATAAGTGTATAAAACTAACACTTATCACACCCCCAAACTTGAATTCTTGCTAGTCCCGAGCAAGACTCTTTATTATTCACGCTCCAAAAATAAAAATAAAAATAAGACAAAAATAAGAAAAATAATACACACATAAATTAAAATATAAAAAGAGAAAAGGATATCAAGATGCCATTAATATACAACAACCAGCTTTATACAATAGATAGAAATGAATCAAGATTCAAAATAAATCTACTAATGATTTTGAAGTTAAAATACGGTTTTATTTTGTAATTCCAAAATGAAAGGTTTCCCCACAAAAGGTTGATTATTTCTTTCCCACTCGTGCCACACATGACTTCCTTTAATGGTTGCTCTCGATCACTCGTTTATTTTTCGACTCAATATGAAGAAGAATTTCATCGGCGTCATCAAATATTGTGATTGTTCACGAAATTGCGTGTATTGAAATTCAACCGCTAATTAATTCAAATCTGCTCATAAACTACATCCCTTTTAGTGATAGCTTTCACACCATTATTTGCTAACGTGTAGCTCTTTTCACCAACACAATTTCCATTTTTTTAGGTGATAGCTTTCACACCGTTATTTGCTAACGTGTAGCTCTTTTCACCAATACAATTTCCATTTTTTTAGGTGATAGCTTTCACACCGTTATTTGCTAACGTGTAGCTCTTTTCACCAACAACCTCTTTTTCCATCTCTTTTTTTTAGGTGATAGCTTTCACACCATTATTTGCTAACGTGTAGCTCTTTTCACTAACAACCTCTTTTTTTTTTAGGGAATAGAATTTTTGCCGAAAATCATTTATTAGCTAAGCATGAAAAATCAAAAACTCCACAAATTAAGTAAATTTCAGTTCTATTTTTCATCAACCGAATAATTCTTCTTTTCTCAAGGTAACGAATGACTTGAATTTAAATGATAACTACAAGGCTTGGAAAGAGAGATTAAGGATCAAAATTTTTTGGAATATACAATTTTTTTTACCGGTTAAAACGATTTTAGAAGCTTGTATATAGCTAACATATTGGTGTTATGGCCAGATCTAGAAATCTCATAAATCAAGTATTGGATATATATATATAAATTTTAAGGCAAATAACCAAAATAATCAAAACACACCAAAATACCAACATACCAAAATAATTAAAACATAACACCCCCAAACTTGAAAATAAAACTGTCCTCAGTTTTTTTTAAAAAAAAATAAAAATAGAAAAATAAAATAAATAAAAAATAAAATAAAAAGCAATGGAGAAAAGCAGAATACTCCCTGTTATAAAAGTTGATGCTTGAGCTAACACTGTAATACCCGGATTTTCAGTATAAATCTTTCGCATTATTTTATCTGAGATATACTGTATAGTTTGGTATCTATACAATATGGATAAAATAAATTGAGAATCGAGACAGTTATACTGGTGTGGTTACCGTTTTGGATTGACAGTTATATTGAGGATTTGCTGTATCAGGTTGAACTGATTTGGATATCAGGTATACCGTATGAGAATATTTTTGGATTGAGTATATGTATTGATTTTTGCCGTATGCCCGTGTTTGGTATGCCGTGACTGTAATACCCGAGATTTCTGATATGTATTTGGAACTTGTAACCTTGTAATTGTTGCACTTTGATCTGAGTATTATTCTCCGTATTTCATAATCCGGTGTTGTTGAGCGTATGATTTCATGTATGTGATTTAAAAATTGTAATTCTGCGCATGTAGCGCACGCTATCGGCTATGTGTAGCGTACGCTAACATGGATCCTTAGCGCACGCTACAAAGGAGCATTAGCGCACGCTATGCGTGGTCAATATGATTGAGACGTGTGGTAGGTGAAGATCAGGCCGGGGATCTTGGTCGGATTATGTCGGGATGAACCTGGACGGCTTTCGGGAAAAGCCAAGTCAACGCCGTAGCACACGCTACTGACATGAGCATAGCGCACGCTAAGTGCCGAGTACAGTGAAGTCAGTAATCCATTAGCGCACGCTACGAGCATGGACTAGCGCGCGCTAATAACCATTTCCTATAAATAGGACAACATCCATTTCCCGCAGTATTGATGTCTTATATTTACATTTCTTTTAAATCAGTCTTGTAAATCCTTACTTAAAGGGTTTACGGTGCTGTAATTATTCCGAATATCTCGGGGTGTTACAGAATATGGTATCGGAGCTAAGATTTATGGATATCTTGGCAGTCGGGTTTTAAGTTGGATCTGTTTACATTATTGATATACGAGTTGGTCGTAACATCACTGTTCAGCCAAAAGTCGTCATGTGGACCGTGGTTGTAAGTCTACTAATCTCTTATACTACCGTTTTACTTAATTACTATTTTATGAGTATTGACGGGCTTTATTTCGTAAACTTTGTCCTGGATATTGAGGAATTGTGTTTACAGTATGTTGAGAGGAGGACGTGGATGCGGACGCGGTCGTGGACGCGGACGGGGTAACATGAGACAGGAGGATTCCGCAACTACCCCGGAATTATCAGCTAGTCGAACTGATTCCCATTATGGAGGGCAGCAAGGATCAGCGAATGACGACGCAAATCCTAACATGCCGGGAGTGCTTCAACAGGTGGTGGGGCAGATAAACCAGTTCGCCCAGGTAGTCGACCGCATGCAGACGGCGATGGGACAGCAGCACCACGAGGATAACCGGGGAGACAGATGGCTTGCTGAGGTGGTCAAATTGCACCCACCAAAATTTGACGGATCTGGTGAGGCAATTACTTGGGATCACTGGCTCAAGGAGTTAGAGAAGATATTCGCGGGTCTTAACTGTCCTGAGGACCGGAAGGTTCCCATTGCCCAGTATTTTCTGACTAGGGAGGCCTTTGATTGGTGGGAAGCTATTCGACCCGAGAATCATAATGCGGATTGGACGGAATTCAAATTAATGATGGAAGCACAGTATTGTCCTAGTCCAGTTAGAGAGGCAAAGATCCGAGAGTTTTTCTCACCACAGAGTTCGGAAGCATCTGTGACAGATGTAATCAAAACTTTTAATCATCAGCTGACTTGTGTGCGAGACTTGGTCAGAACGGAGGTAGAAAAGATTTTTCATTTCGATATGCGTATGAAGCCGGAGATTCAGCAGTACATGTCCGGATTTGAGTGTACTACGTTGCGACAGTATCAAGACAAAGCGCTGGCCTACGACATGAAAGAGGCGGCGGTGGAGAAATCAGTGGAGGCGAAGAAGCAGAAGATGACCGGCAGCTTCTCAGAAAACAAGAGTGGTGGGCCCCGCAAGGACCAGTCTTCCTTTTATTCGGCTAGGAAACCTCCACATCCTTCCAGAGGTGGAAAGAACTTCCGGACTACATCAGCAGTTCCGGACGCATCAAAGAAATGCTACAATTGTGGTCGAGCAGGGCATATTCGACGTGACTGCCCCGCATCTTCTGTGACTTGCTACGATTGTGGACAAGAAGGACACCGTGCGGCTTTCTGTGGAGTTGCTACTAGGTCTTTTGGTACTCGCACTCCGGCACTGATTCGAAGGAGATAAGTGTGAACCAGACACAACAGAGTGGATTTCAGCAGCAGAACGTTGGGAAGAGAGAGACATCCAGTGCTGGGTCCGTTCCTCCGCGCCTGTACGAGATGAGGAAATCTAACGATCAGAACACTGCTGTTGCATCAGGTACGATTCAGATCCTTTTGCAACCAGTTAGTGTTTTATTCAATTCCGGAGCTACACATTCTTTTGTATCATTGAACTGTGTAAATCGTTTAAAAATATCGTGCTTATTTGATTGTGAACCGTATGTTGTGGGTTTGCCGAGTGGAGAGAAAATTATGGGAACCCTAGAGGCTAGAGATTTTCCGGTGTCTATAGGATGGAGAGATTGGCCATCGAATCTTATTGTAGTTGACATCTACGGTGACGATTTAATTCTCGGAGACGATTGGCTCAACCGTTATGGAGCTATTCTGAATTACCGAGAGAGAGTCATTTCTATCATTGCTAATGACGGATCTGAACACTTATTTCGAGGGTGGAGACCGGAAAGCTCGGGAAAATTGATCAAAGCAATGAAAGCCGTGAAATTACTGAAGCAAGGATGTCATGGACTTTGGTGTTATGCCATGAGGAAAGAGGAAGGAGTAGAGCTCTCGTCTATTTCAGTTGTGAATAAGTTCTCATATGTACTTCCTGACAAACTACCTGGGTTACCTCCGCAGAGAGAAGTGGAATTCACTATCGAATTAGAGCCTGGAGCAGCTCCTATTTCCAGAGCACCATACCGCATGGCGCCAACCGAGATGTATGAACTCAAGAAGCAACTGGAGGAATTACAGAAGGGCTATATTCAACCTAACATTTCTCCTTGGGGAGCGCCCGTTCTCTTTGTCCGGAAGAAAGACGGATCCCTCCGACTGTGTATTGATTACAGGGAGCTTAATAAGATGACGATCAAGAATAAGTATCCTATACCTCGTATCGACGACTTTTTTGATCAACTGCAAGGGGCAAGGGTATTCTCGAAGATTGACTTGCGATCAGGATACCATCAGTTGAGGATTAAGGAATCGGATATACCAAAGTCTGCTTCGTGTCGATGCAGGCATTATGAATTCGTAGTGATGCCGTTTGGACTTACCAATGCTCCTGCGGTGTTCATGCAATTGAAGAATCGGGTATTCTTGGAATACTTGGATAAATTTGTGGTCGTCTTCATTGATGACATCTTGATATATTCGAGGGATGCAGAGGAGCATGCCGAACATTTACGGGTGTTTTTGAGCACCTTGAGGGAGGAACAGCTGTATGCAAAGCTTTCAAAATGCGAGTTCGCTCAGGAGGTAACTTTCTGGGGCATGTGATATCACCGACGGAGTTCAAAGTGGACCCGAAGTAAGTCGAAGCAATCGTGGTATTGGAAGCTCGTAATAATGTGATAGAAGTCCGAGTTTCCTAGGACATCCGGATATTATCGCCGCTTTGTAGAGGGATTTTCCAAGATTTCTCGTCCGCTCACTCAATTTATTCTGAAAACTCAAAAGTTTAAGTGGGATGAGAAATGCAGTGGTTTTGATGAACTTAAGAAGAGACTGACGACAAGACCTATTTTAGCATTGCGGATGGAACCGATGGATTCATGGTTTACTGACGCTTCAAATCGAGTGCAGGATGTGTGTTGATGCAAAAGTATAAGGTAATTTCCTATTCTTCTCGGCAGTTGAAACCGTACGAAGTAAATTACCCGACTCATGATCTGGAGTTAGCAGCTGTAGTCTTTGCCTTGAAAATTTGGAGACATTATTTGTACGGCACTCATTGTCAGATCTTTACAGATCATAAGAGCCTCAAGTACATTTTCAGTTAGAAAGAATTAAACATGAGGCAGAGAAGGTGGCTGGAATTGATCAAGGATTACGACTTAGAAATTCTCTATCATCCGGGGAAAGCAAACGTTGTAGCTGATGCATTGAGCCGTAAACCTGTTTCTCTTCGAGTGTTGGAAGCACTTACGTCCCAAACCAGCATTCAACGAGAACTGATCTGCGAAGGGATTGAAGTATGGGCACCAGGAATTCAAGGGCAACTATATGTGATGGAACTGACTTCGTCACTAGTCGAGGAAATCAAATCTAAGCATTTGAACGATTCTCTGATCCTTCGGTTATGTGACGAAGTAAATAAAGGAAAAGCCCCAGGATTCGTGATACAAGACGATAGAGTTCTGAGATTTCAGAGTCGACTTTGCGTTCCCGATGATGAGGATTTGAGACGGACTATTCTGAAGGAAGCTCACAACGTGCCCTATTCCATTCACACGGGCAGCAGTAAGATGTATAAGGATTTAAAAAAAAACTTCTGGTGGGGGAATATGAAGAAGGACGTAGCAGAGTACGTTTCGAGGTGCTTGACTTGTCAGCAAGTTAAGATTGAACATCAGCGACCCGCCGGAATGTTAAAGCCGCTTTCGATCCCTGAATGGAAGTGGGAGGACATCTCGATGGATTTCATCACCAGTATGCCAAGGACTAGAACGGGAATGAACATGATTTGGGTTGTAGTTAATCGACTAACCAAGTCGGCTCATTTCCTAGGGATTAAAGATACATGGGGACCCGAGAGATTGGCGCGAGTATTTATTGTGGAGATAGTCAGATTGCATGGGATGCCGAAGACCATTATTTCGGATCGAGATGGTCGTTTCGTGTCGCACTTCTGGAAAGCAGTTCACAGGGCTCTGGGGACTGAGCTCAACTTTAGCACGGCTTATCATCCCCAAACGGACGGTCAGTCCGAAAGGACTATACAAACAGTGGAGGACATGCTTAGAGCCTGTGCTTTTGATTGGTCAACTGATTGGGAAGTTCATTTGCCATTGATTGAATTCACTTACAATAATAGTTGGCATGCTTCTATTAAGATGGCACCATTTGAAGCTTTGTACGGGAGAAGATGCCGATCACCCCTGTGTTGGGATGATTCTTCGGATTTGATCGGGACGGAACCGGAATTGATAATTCAGACTCAAGAGAAGATAACTTTGATTCGAGAAAGACTGTTGACTGCCCAGAGTCGACAGAAGTCTTATGTAGACGTACGTCGTCGCCCTCTAGAGTTCGACGCTGGGGACCATGTACTATTGAAGGTGTCTCCTACACGAGGGATTTTCCGTTTTGGGAGGAGAGGCAAGCTTAGTCCTAGATATATCTGACCATTCGAGATCCTCGAGACGATTGGAGATTTAGCATACAGGTTGGCCTTACCACCATCACTGAGTCACGTTCACAATGTGTTTCACGTATCCCAATTGCAGAAGTATGTACCGAACCCCAGTCACGTCATTGATTTCGACGAGATCGAGATAGCTAATGATGGCACCTTCGAAGAGAGACCAATCAAGATACTTGAGAGTCGGATCAAACAATTGAGGAATAAACCAATACACTTGGTTAAAGTACAATGGTCACGACACGGAGTCGAAGAGGCCACTTGGGAAACGGAGGACAGTATGAAGGCTAGATATCCAGAGTTGTTTTCATCTTAAGTTTCGGGACGAAACTTATTTTTAGGGAGGAAGGATGTAATACCCGAGATTTCTGATATGTATTTGGAACTTGTAACCTTGTAATTGTTGCACTTTGATCTGAGTATTATTCTCCGTAGTTCATAATCCGATGTTGTTGAGCGTATGATTTCATGTATGTGATTTAAAAATTGTAATTCTGCGCATGTGGCACACGCTATCGGCTATGTGTAGCGTACGCTAACATGTATCCTTAGCGCACGCTACAAAGGAGCATTAGCGCACGCTATGCGTGGTCAATATCATTGAGACGTGTGGTAGGTGAAGATCAGGTCGAGGATCTTGGTCGGATTGTGTCGGGATGAACCTGGACGGCTTTCGGGAAAAGCCAAGTCAACGCCGTAGCGCACGCTACTGACATGAGCATAGCGCACACTAAGTGCCGAGTACAGTGAAGTCAGTAAGCCGTTAGCGCACGCTACGAGCATGGACTAGCGCGCGCTAATAACCATTTCCTATAAATAGGACATCATCCTTTTCGTGTTTTCAGTCCTTTCTTTTTCCACATCCGAATTCTTATACTTAGAGTATTACTCTCAACATCCTAAACACTTCATATCAACATCCTAGCTCGTGTTGAAGATTTTTGATCATTGGGGATTGGTGTTCAAGCCTTCGATGTTGGATTTCTTCGATTTCCTCCTTGTTCTTCACTACTTTGAGGTAGGTGATTCTTCACCAATATTAGTAGTGTTCTAAAGGACGTTTGATCATGTTTATCTAGTCAGTTAGATTCGTTAATAGTCGAACATCATGTGTTAGAAGGATATTTTCGACATTTCGGCACTTATTCATCGTATGAACCTTTGAACCGTTTTAGTATATGGACTCCTTAGCATTTTCAAACCGATTTGTTATCAGTATATGAAGATTTTCAAGTTCTTATGCGTTTTTATAAAGGAATAATACGTTTTGGGTCTTATAACGGATTGAACTCAGGATGTCCCTTGAAGATCTAAGATGAATTATGGTGTTGAGATGATTATACGTATCTTTGTATCTCATAGTCATTTAGTACGTATAGAACTTTCACAAACCTTATTAGCATGATATGCTCGGGGATGACTTGTATTATCACCATAGAATTCATGAGTTCATCACCATTAGATCCAGTTTTCTACCAGTAGTAATCTGCCATGCAAGGTTAGTGCACGCTAACATACGTAAGTTAACGTGCGCTATCGGGGATAAGTTAACGCACGCTACGATTGGTACGTAACGTACGTTATGATATCAGCCGAGTCAGTCGGCTGATCAGAGAGAACTATCAGTCCGTGGCTAGCGTACGCTAGGTTTAGACGATAGCGTACGCTAACAGGCAGGCTTAGCGCACGCTACATAGAGTACGTAGCGTACGCTAAGTGGTTCAGGCAGATTGCATATTTTGAGCTTTTGGGCCGTAGATCGAATTGTTAGGCAATCATTCGACTTGAGATGATTTGTATATCATTTCTTTTGTTAAGGTTCGAGCTTGCTACGTTGATCGAAGGAGGCGGCCTTCGAGTGTGTTGAGATCATTGAAGTGTTTCGTTCTTGCCATCTTCGAGGCAAGTATCGTAATGTGTTAAAATTGGTATTTTGAGCATGTTTGTGGTTTATTCATGTTGTTGAACATGGAAATTATTGTTGTTAAATTGTCATGATATTCGTTATCTAGTGTTTGTATGTTCATGTTGATGAACATAATGATTTGGCATATATATATGCATGAGTTGTGTTTGTGTACGTTGTACGATCTATGCTGAGGGCGCTGGATCGGATGTCCACCTCGTGTTGGTCCGACGGGATCATCTTGGGATCTAGGCTGAGGGCGCTGGATCATTGGACGGGTTATTTCCACCTCGTATTGGTCCGACGGGATCATCTTGGGATCTCTGCTGAGGGCGCTGGATCATTGGAATACCCATGCTGTGTTAATGGAATCTTGTGGATTCGCATTATCCGATTCCGGTAGCGGAAGTCCGTGTGGTGTATCTTGTTATGTATGATTGATGCATATTTGATTTGTTTAAATGATACTTGTACTAGCATCGTTTTGCTAACCCCTTCGGGGGTGGACATTTGTTTTGATGTTCAGGTAGCCGAGGAGCAGGGAAAGCGACCACGATCTGACGTGACGACGAAGGAGTTCAGTGATGTTTGTTGTTGTTGGTGATTCGTTTTCTTGTTTTGATTTCAGTACTCGAGTACGCGTGTCTTATTAATATCATTTCGATATGGTTGTATTAATTACTCGTTGAACCAGTTGAATGGTTTTATAAACTTGAATTTCCGCAGTATTGATGTCTTATATTTACATTTCTTTTAAATCAGCCTTGTAAATCCTTACTTAAAGGGTTTACGGCGCTGTAATTATTCCGAATATCTCGGGGTGTTACAGTGACATTGGACAGGAATTGATGAAATTGGCTAAGCATGAAATTGTTACGTACGTTAACAAGGTGAGCTAACGTACGTAAGATTGTCGCAGTTACGTACGTTAAGGCTAAGGTATTACGTATGTTGTGTCAAGAATTAACACCTTCCGACCGGCGATCTACTAGGAGGACTGGCGACCAACTTACTGCCGAGCCTTAACCCAGCGGACATGCTAGACTGGCCAACCGAAGGTCCCAGGACGAATACCGGTGCCGAGCGATCGACATCAGGACGATCGCCTCTCGGTACTCGGCGACCGACCCTTGGCGATCGTCACTCGGTACTCGGCGACCTACTCCTAGCGACCGACAATCGGGCGACCATCTCTAGGCACTTGCCGACCTACCCTTGGAGACCGACCGTCTCTCGGTACCTGGCGACCTACCTTTGGTGACCGACCATTGGCGACCTCCATCCACTGGCCGATGACGACCTCGGATGATCAGCTAGAGACGACTGCCTCATGTCGATCTCCACCGATGGCCATCCAGTCGGCGAAGACCGAGCCTCAAGACTGACACCACGTGCAAGGACCGAGACAAGATCCGCGAATCTCGGGCCATTGACCACAGTCTGGCAGATTCTCTCCACCAGCCGACAAGCCGCCGAAAGCTTGTCAGTAGGGCCGCATGTTGACTGACTCCGGACATGTGATGGCTTCTTATTGGATCGCCCAGCTGTGCCAGCCTCTTCCTTGGACTTTAGCCCGACAGCCAGCATCTTACTTGGACTTTAGCCCGACAGCCCAGGAGATCGGCACATTATTATATTGGCCGGCGGGCGATCGGCACCTTATTATATTAGCCGTGACGATCAGCCACTACAGATGTGACCCCTATATAAGCAAGGCACCCTGCACTTGGACACTTCTTCAGCTTCCTTCGGATTTCACGCAATACAGAAGCAAAATACACACACTTGGCTAATCTCCAACTCTTGGCAACAGCTATCATTCGGTCTTACTTCTCCCGGCCTATCTCCTCGAGCAGATTATCGGCGGGGACGAAGAACACCAAGCTTCGCTCAAGAGCCGGATTAACAGAGTCTTTTTACACTCATTGTATTTAGATTTCTCTCATTAATACTTGTATCCACGAATATTTGTATTAATAACATCTCGCGAGAGCATTCAAGCCCGGGCCTAACAAACCCGGCAAATCTTGTATTATTTATCTACTCTCGGAAGTGCTCTCGCAATTGTTGTTTGTTGTCCGTCTTCCAGCAGTATTAATCTTCGGATAAATATTTTGGGCAACAACAATTGGCGCTAGAGGAAGGACATCCAACCCTCGAATTTTTATACCTACCGTCCCGAAGAACACTCACTGTTCTCGGGGCAGATACTTGAAGTGACACTTACTGCACTTCAAAGAAATCCTTCAGAAAACATGTCTTCCGCCTCCGCGTCGAAGAAAGCGGCCCGGCCGGCCGGCGGACCTGTTCCGTCCCAGTCCGAGCCGCAGCCGATGGTGGAAGGTAGCCGCCGCGGTCAGAGACGCTCGACCCCGTCCCGGGAAGGTGGCCCGAGCCTCTCGCTCGATCATTTCCGAACCAATGAACAGATCGAAGAGGCCATAGCCGTCCTTCAGGAGCGACGGAGTGCTCTCGACGCGCCTCCAGCTATCACCCCCTCGGTCTCCCGCCGGAAGATCAAGTGGAAGCTCAAGGCACTACTGGCCGAGCGAGCGCCAGGAGGCTCTCGCCCGCAAGAAGAGGCGCTCGGTAGCCGGGGCACCTCTGTCTTCGATCGCACAGGCGGTGACCCGACACAGCGGCCGGGCGGTCGGCCCGGCTACGAGGCAGCGGAGTTGGTGTCCGTCACCGAGCTCGGCCTACCCGGCTCCCACAAGGCGATCCAGCCGCTGGCTCCGCCGCGATTCCCGAGGTCGGCGGCGGCGAGTCGGAGGTCGGTACACGATCGCCTCGGCCCCCGCTCCCAAAGCCGATCCGCAAGCAGCCGAGCCGCGGCGATTGCCGCAATGCAACGTCAGATCGACGACGTGAAGGCGCTCCTGCAATCCGGGGCAGGCGCCGTGAAGACGATCGCCGCGCCAAGCGAGCCGCTCGCGATCGACATCGAGCTCGCCCCCGTGCAGCACAAGATCGCTCCTCCTCAGACACCCGTGTACCAGGGGCGATCGGACCACCAAACACACCTGCACAAGTTCAACATCTACATGACCGGGTGTGGGGCATCGGACGCGACCCGGTGCCGAATGTTCCCTCTGACACTAGACGACCTCGCCCACCGGTGGTACACCTCATTGCCACCTCGGTCCATTGGCTCCTTTAACGAGCTGGCGCACGTCTTCACGGAACACTTCGCCACCAGGGTCGCCCGGACAGAAGGTCGCCATCGCATGATGCAAATCAGGCAGGGAGAAGAAGAGACCGACTCGGACTACATCGACCGGGTAGACGTGATCATCCTCAACGGCGAGCCCGTAAGCGATGAGACCTCCCTCTACGCGGTCCTAGGAGGTTTTCAGGGCTTCTCGCCTATGTTCAGGCATCTCACGAAGACCCTACCGACGACCTACGCAGCCTTCCGGGCTAGAGCCGCAGATTTCCTGTCCAGGCAAAGGCTTCTTCTCGGCTAGGAGTAGAGCGATCGGCGCCGTCGACGACCTCCGCCTCCCGGCCCGATCGCTACTACCCAGGAGCCGGAGGACTCGATCCCCGCCTACACCATTTTAAATGAGGACTAGCCGCCGCCCGATCGCCAATATCGACCTACGAATAAAGCGATCGGCCGCCGGCAACGATAGCGATCTTAGGCGGTCGCTACATCGCCAACCTGGTGGACACGATCGCCATTTACGATCCGGCCATATAACATGACGGACTAAGGCATAAGATCGCCTCCACCGCACATCATAAAGCCATGGTCTGGCGATCGATGGAACAGCCCTTCGTCCCATGCAAGGTCCCTTTCGGCCGAGATCGCCCGCCTTCGTTTAAATACGAGGCCGGCGTAGTCTAAGGGCTCTCCAACATTAATCGGTGGACACATGCCACAACCCCGTCTCAACGTACACTCGAGGTCGGCCATCTCCATGGTGGCCGAGGTGGAAGCAGAGCTAACAAGCCGCGGGCGTGGAGTTGATTCATCCGACGCGCCGCGCAAGGACTCCTCTAGACCGAGACCGCACGCCCTTCGTTTAAATACGAGGCGGCGCGGCTAACAGAGGACCCTCATAATAAAGTGAGTCACGAGACACTCATTGTCTTCGCGCACCAAGACACGGTCATGGAGTCGGTCCATCGATCTCCGCGACTGTGCACGATTCCTCAAACAAAGCGAAACCACCAAGTTTCCATGGGGGATCGGCCAATGTTGTTTTTTGCAGGTACAAGACCGAAAGATAGCTAGCCAATCGACTGTGATAGCCCAAGTCCGAGTTCTAAGTCAGCTCAGATCGCCCGTCCTCATCCTTACACGATCGCAAGCAAGAACCACCTCGCCCCATGTCTTCAACATAGGAGCAAGCTGGGGGGCAATTGTTGTGTCAAGAATTAACACCTTCCGACCGGCGATCTACTAGGAGGACTGGCGACCAACTTACTGCCGAGCCTTAACCCAGCGGACATGCTAGACTGGCCAACTGAAGGTCCCAGGACGAATCCCGGTGCCGAGCGATCGACATCAGGACGATCGCCTCTCGGTACTCGGCGACCGACCCTTGGCGATCGTCACTCGGTACTCGGCGACCTACACCTAGCGACCGACAATCGGGCGACCATCTCTAGGCACTTGCCGACCTACCCTTGGAGACCGATCGTCTCTCGGTACCTGGCGACCTACCTTTGGTGACCAACCATTGGCGACCTCCATCCACTGGCCGATGACGACCTCGGATGATCAGCTAGAGACGACTGCCTCATGTCGATCTCCACCGATGGCCATCCAGTCGGCGAAGACCGAGCCTCAAGACTGACACCACGTGCAAGGACCGAGACAAGATCCGCGAATCTCGGGCCATTGACCACAGTCTGGCAGATTCTCTCCACCAGCCGACAAGCCGCCGAAAGCTTGTCAGTAGGGCCGCATGTTGACTGACTCCGGACACGTGATGGCTTCTTATTGGACCGCCCAGCTGTGCCAGCCTCTTCCTTGGACTTTAGCCCGACAGCCAGCATCTTACTTGGACTTTAGCCCGACAGCCCAGGAGATCGGCACATTATTATATTGGCCGGCGGGCGATCGGCACCTTATTATATTAGCCGGCAGGCGATCGGCCACTACAGGACAGGACCCGGCTGCCCCTATATAAGCAAGGCACCCTGCACTTGGACACTTCTTCAGCTTCCTTCGGATTTCACGCAATACAGAAGCAAAATACACACACTTGGCTAATCTCCAACTCTTGGCAACAGCTATCATTCGGTCTTACTTCTCCCGGCCTATCTCCTCCAGCAGATTATCGGCGGGGACGAAGAACACCAAGCTTCGCTCAAGAGCCGGATTAACAGAGTCTTTTTACACTCATTGTATTTAGATTTCTCTCATTAATACTTGTATCCACGAATATTTGTATTAATAACATCTCGCGAGAGCATTCAAGCCCGGGCCTAACAAACCCGGCAAATCTTGTATTATTTATCTACTCTCGGAAGTGCTCCCGCAATTGTTGTTTGTTGTCCGTCTTCCAGCAGTATTAATCTTCGGATAAATATTTTGGGCAACAACAACGTACGTAACGAGGGCATCGGACAAGACCGAGTCATGGTCGGCAGGTGGGACCCGGTGTCGGCAACTTTAGGCGGAGGATGTTGATAGGTAAGTCAACGTACGTGTTACGTACGTTATACAGGACGTGTTACGTACGTAACACGACCATTGTACTATAGCAAGTCAACTGGTATATTACGTACGTTATATGGCATGGGTTACGTACGTAAGGAAGTTCACGTTTTGAGGCAGTAGGGTCTGGGATGGCATTACGTATGCTAACCACGACAAGATAGCGTACGTAAGAGGTGTTATGTACGTTAACTTGGGAATGTTACGTACGTAACGAGCGGGGAGTTTATATAAGGAATGGCCGTCATTTCATTTCACTTCAGCATTTCTCTTCGTTTTTCATCTCTAAACATTGAGAGAGGGATATTTTGGCTCTCCTAATTTGATTTTGAGCTTGAGGGCTTGGATTTGGAGCTTGGATATGGAGTTATTGATGATTCTTGAGGTGATTTCTGGTGTATTCCATCTTCTAAGAGGTATGTTGGATAATCCTCCTTTTCATTTCGAATTTTTGATGTTGTTATTGATAAATGATTCGTATGAAGATGATTAAGATGTTGTTGTTTCGATTCTTGAGGTTATATGAGGTGTATGTTGAAGGAAGATGATGATATGTTGGATTATGTCTTGATTATGTTGTTATGATTATGGAATCATAATATTCTTGATGTTCTTGGTAGTATTGCTTCGATTTTTGATGCTAAGAAGATCATATGTTGAAGAACATGATGATATATACACCTTGAATTATGATTAAGAATTGGTTAGATGTTAGAAAACATCGGATTATGTTCTTTTATGGATTGTGAACGTGAATTCGGATAATTCGTGTTCTTGAAGAATTCATAAGTTATACATGTTATGATTTTGGAAGGATTTCGGATAATTAGAATGTGATTATTCACGGTAATAATTGGTAAATTGTTTCTTACGAATTTACTAGTATAACAAGAAGGAGTCTTGTTGATTCTAATTTAGAATTAAAATCGGAATCGAATGTGTTATGAAATCTTTAATATCAAGATGAATTGATCATTGATTTGAGGAATGTGTTGATGTTTTGGGTATGAATATGGAATATTCATATCTATAATTAAGTTATGTATTTGGGTACAATATTCGTATAGGAATACGAATATGATTCCAGATTTGATAAGATTATGACTCACTTTTGAGTTTGAAAATTCATACGTATTGAACAAGTGTTCCATTCGGATAATGGAAATATTTGAAACTCTTGGAATAAGATTATCTATGATGTTGAATTAATCGGATCGTCCGGATTGATGATGATAATCGGTAATTGGTTTATATTATGAATTTACAAGGAGGAAACTTGTAATTGTATTTAAGATTGAATATGGAATCGGTAGTGCTTAGACTTGGTTAAATTGATTATTGATATGATCCTAGGATTGTGGAATCGTATTGTGGTTTTGAATTCGTTTGATTGGTTCGGATTGTTTGGATTTGTATTTAATCGGGATATTGTAGAACCGTTGTGTTTGTTGATCGGTTATTGATTGTTATTTGTGATCATCGAGTTACGGCTTGTATCGTAGATATGGGTTCGTATTTGTTGAGTTGGATTATTTGGTATTATGTATATGATCGGGGTTTCATTGAACCATTGAGTTTGTTGGTTGGGTATGTCGGTTATTGATTTTTATCAAATGTGTGTTAATCGGTTATTGCAATAGGTTGATATGTTTTGATCGTTGTTTATGACCGTTGTGCTGCGGTTGAGGTCGAAGAGTTCGTAGAATGCTTTTGGTCGGGGCTGAGGAGCTCGTAGATGAAGGCAATGTATTTTGGTAACGGCTTCGTGGTATCGGTATCGAGGCAATTTTATACTTGTTCAGTTTATAATATTTGATGAATGGTTTCGTTTTCATTTCATTTATAATTCGTATAGCAATGTTGTTAGAAATGTAAGTTGTCGGGATAATGGTTTGTATATCGTACTCTGGATGTAATAAATCATAAGGTATATGATTTAATTGTGTTCAGGGAAGACGTGAGTTATCTTTGGTCAAGGATATAGAATATCGGATATCGAGGATAGTTATCGTGATAACATAAGTATCGGGATAAAGATTTATTGGTATTGAATGGATGGTACCTTATTTGAGATTATTTGTATAACTGTGTATTCGTTCAGGGATGTTGTTCGTGGAAAGGATGTTGTCTTCGGCTTTGAGGTAATTTATGTATTGTTCAGTTATGAGATAATTATTATTTTGAGTTGTTGTATATGTTGTGTATTGAGGCTTCGTATATTGAGATTCGTACTGGTTGTTCGTTGAGGGATGTTGATCCTAGGACTATTGTTGGTATTAATGGTTGTGTTGATCGTCTCATTGGGGGATGTTGATGGATATGGTCCTCGACTTTGAGGTAATCTAAGTATTTATTCAGTCATGTGGATAATTAGTATGTTGAGTTGTTGTATATGTTGAGGTTTCGTGTAATGAGTTTCGTATCGGTTATTCATTGAGGGATGTTGATCCCAGGACTGTTGTATTGAGATCGTAGATAATGTTGGTCATTCATTTGGGGATGATTATCCCAGGATTGATGTTTTGGATATTGATTAGTCGTGTCGGCTTTTCATTGTCAGTCTGTTGTTGTTCACTTCGGTGAGTCTTTTTGTAATACCCGCAATTTTCGATTTTTGGTAAATTTCTTTTTCCGGCTAGAGTCCGTTTTGATGACTCTCTCATGACCGTTTCATTATTCTGAGAATGATTAATTCTACACTTTTTGACATCCGAGTTCGTTTCGGTGTCGTTTTGTTGAGTTCTGTGCTTTTTAGCGACTTTTCCGGACTTGAGTTCGATTCTTGCGAATCTCGGTCGAAACTGCTGTTTCGTGTTTCCTGTAAGTTCATTTAACTTTGTTATACGTGTTGAGAACTTCAGTTTGGTTATTCGATCACATATCGTGATTTTCGGGCGTTTTGGGCCATTTTGTAATTTACCCAAAGTTACGGGTATCCGTATCTGTAATTGTTGTCTCGACCCGTTTCTTGGTCGCGTATGATTAATTATTGTATTATGTTTTCATTTCGGGTCGTTGATGTCGTCCGCGAACTTTTCGTCGTGTTCGTTCCGTGCGTTCGGAAATCGGGTCGTCGAGCCCTGGTGGTCGGGTACTGGCCGGACGGTTGCGGGACTGGCCGGACGATTGCGGACACCGGCCGGACGGGTGCGGCAGGAACCGGCGTAGCGCACGCTACGGCCGGAAGGCTGCGCGCGCTAACCGACAGGTGTAGCGCACGCTATCGGCTGACCTAACGCACGCTAGCGGGTCTGGACAGTGGAGTCACGGGGTTACGGAATCGGTCGGGCTCGGCGGGTAGCGCCGCGCTCTGCCGGGCCAGCTGCGTCACGCTACGGCGGCGAGTAGCGCACGCTATGGCCGGAAAAGCTGCGCACGCTACAGCCGGCGATCCGATCCGATGGAGTCACGGATTGCGGCACAGGCCGATAGCGCCACGCTAGCTCGGTAACTTTAGCGCGCTAGTCCGGCCCAGTATAAATGTGACAGAGCAGTCACATTTCATCTCGTTTTTCATTTCCTTCCTTCTTCGTCCACGGCTGGCGATTCATGGGTGACGAAGCCATGTTGTTTAACAACAAATCCATGAAGTTCTTGAGTTCATAACATCAATCAATCATCCGTTATCATCCTTTGATCCAGCGAATCAAGGTAATCTTCCTTAGAACCCTAATTTCGTGAATTTGGGGGTTTTTGCATTTTTGTCCGATTCGTTCCGTGTTGTCGATTAATTCATGATGGGTATGATTAATCTTGGTAGTATTCTCGTGTTTAACATCATTTAATCCATTGTTCTTTGTCGAATCGAAGTATATTTCTTGATTTCCTTCGAATTGACTTTTTGGGGGATTTGTCCCCGATCTCGTTTTTCATCCATTTTTGATGGATCGATTATGGTTAAATGATGTTGTTAAACAAATTCTATGGATTGTATATCCATATTTCAACTTGGAATTCTGTTTTCGTGTTTTGTCGGGACGAATCGTGTTCTTGGCCGTTTTGGGGAAAACACTTGAACATTCGTCGTTCGTTCTTTGAATTCAACGGCCTTGAGTCATGCTATGGAATTCATTTTCATTGTTGTTATTGTCCTCCGTAGTTTATTATCGCGAATTGGCATTCGGTGGAGTTGGCGAGTTCGTAGTCGGTTCGTGCCAACCTACTTCGGCCGATTCTCCACATTGTGGTTATTCGAGGCAAGTACCTTGCCCATACTTTTCTTATTTTATGGATATGATAATTAGTGATCGTCTCTATGTGTTTATCTGATCGTTTGAATTGAACTTTCAAGAAATTCGGTTAGCCTTGTTAAAGGCCCTCTCTCAAAACGCATGAGTTTTGTGAATGTTGTGTTCTGTGGATGATTACGTGAACCCTGTAAATTCGCTTGTTGTTGTTGTTGTGCTTTGATAATATATATACATATATTCTGATTTTCGGTGCGTTGTGAGTTGACAATTGTGTCGTGCCCTGCGTTGTTGCCTCTGGGTGGATTTCTTGGATATGTTTGGTGTGATATGCTAATTTGTGTGCATGTATTTTCGCTCACCTCGGGAGGGTCCGACGGGGCCACGGAGGGAATTCCAATGGTATAGCCCTGGATTCACGAGTGCGGTTGTTTGTTTTGTGAATGTATTTGCTCACCTCGGGAGGGTTCGACGGGGCCACGGAGGGAATTCCAATGGTATAGCCCTGGATTCACGAGTAAAACTTCACGAGTGCGTGTGTATGTTTGGTGAATGTATTTGCTCACCTCGGGAGGGTTCGACGGGGCCACGGATGGAATTCCAATGGTATAGCCCTGGATTCACGAGTAAAACTTCATGAGTGCGTGTGTATATTTGGTGAATGTATTTGCTCACCTCGGGAGGGTTCGACGGGGCCACGGAGGGAATTCCAATGGTATAGCCCTGGATTCACGAGTTGGTGTATATGATTTCGAAAACGCATTCTGCTCACCTTGAGAGGGTCCGACGGGGCCACGAAGGGAATCCAATGGTATAGCCCTGGATTCACGAGTTGGTGTTGTATTTTTGGTTGTAATATCCGCATTTTTCTTTCCCCTTGTATTTTACTTTTCGGTGTATTTATCGGTCGTAGTGACCCTTATGTACCTTACAGTGTATCTTTCCCGTCATCTATTGATTTGAGACTCGTTATTGTTGTGAGGAACCGCTGTTTCGGGGTTGCCGTGGATCCATTCTATGTTTTGATGCGCTTTGAGGTGTTCCGTTTGATGTTTCGTTCATAATCCGATGTTGTGAACCGTTTATATTTCGTAACCTAGCGCACGCTATCTGTTCTGCATAGCACGCACTAGGGGCCCCTTAGTAGCGCACGCTACGACTGATTCATAGCGCGCGCTAGGGAACAATCCCTGGGAGTGGCAGTGCTATTTTTCCAGCCTTATGGATTGGCGTATTAGCGTACGCTACGCAGACTAGCGCACGCTAAGGTCGGGAGGCTAGCGCACGCTGATGATACCCGGTAGCGTGCGCTAGCGTGAGTGTCCAGAGATCTTGGGCGGTTTACTCACGAACCCGGTCAGTGCCGGTTAGCGCCGCGATACGCTTGTATGGTAGCGCCACGCTAACGGATCAGTGGGTTACGGGCGGTTTGTCACTGGACTCGACTGATGTCCAGGTAGCGCACGCTATTGGTCGATAGCGCGCGCTACCGATAGGTTATTAGCGCACGCTACATTTGGAGTAGCGCACGCTAACGGCCAGAGGTCTGGCTACTGGACTGGACACTAACTGTTTGGTCTATATTTTTATCCCGTTAGCGCACGCTAACCTTTGAGGATTAGCGCGCGCTAACACTCCCTGGCTATATAAACCAGGGAGTTGACCGAGATGAACATAAATTCTCATTTCTTCCTCTCTCCGCGGCGAAGGCGATTCCGGGGCGATTTCCTTGGCGATTTCTTCCTCCAATCATCTCATCCAACATCTTTCTTGAGTTCTTGGAGTATTATAACAACATCAACACGAATCTTTCATCCTAGTCCACGGTAAATCTCTTAGAACCCTACTTTTGGATAATTTGGGGGGTTTTGGGATTTTCTTCCGATCCGTTCCGTTTTGTTGGTGGATTCATTATGAATATGATTAATCTTGTTGGTATGATTAGTTTTGCTACGGATTCATGGTATATTTTCATGGTTTTGCGAAATCGAGAGGGTTTGGTTGTGGTCCGCCCTCGTTGTTATTTTTGTACGAATATACATGAATCGTAGGCGGGTTTTCGGGTGTATTCCATTTCCGTAATCGTTTAGGAGTGGTTGTGATTGTGTTATTCGAATCGTTAGGTTCATTCGTCGATTCCTCGCGGTCGCGCTTGATTCTTCCGTTCCGTTCGTGTCACCGTCTATTAATCGAGGCAAGTATCCTTATGAACTTACAATCTTAACGTAGTAGTATTGCATGAGACTTGTGTGTGTGTGTATGCTCACTATGGGTTAGACCCGACGGGGTCTCGGTAGGGGTCCACGGAGGGGTGGATCCGCGAGCTTGCTTTTAACCACTATGGGTTAGATCCGACGGGGTCTCGGTAGGGGTCCACGGAGGGGTGGATCCACGGTTAATTGTGGTGCATTTTTACAAATGTGATTTGATTATGGCATTTCCGGAAATGAGTGATTTGGAACTATGTTTTCTTGATTGCATGTATTTACTATATGTGTAAGATGTAAGTTGTTCATTTGGTTACTTGTACTAGCGTAATTGCTAACCCCTCTGGGGACCCGTTTTGGGGAAATTCGTTTTATGAATTTCAGTCGTTCATCGAGACGCAATGGCTGGACCAGTACACGGATGATGGCCGTGCGTGATGATTGTGCACGAGTGACGTCTTAGTGTCTTTTTATCTTTTCATCTTTTGTGGGATTTGAACTATTAGTTGTACTCTAGTACTTAAGAGTTCCTGTCCATCCAGATTGTATTGTTGCCTATTATGTTTGTGTTGGATGATGATGTTATGTTGACCGGTTGAACCGGGTGGATTATTCTGTTTTGCGTCTTTATGACGTGGTGTTATGTTGTTGTTTCTGTGAGTCGATGAGTATGATGCTGTTCAGCCTGGTGGGTCCCATATAGGGATTCACGGCGCTGTAATATACCTCGAATATCTTGAGGGTGTTACAGAAAATGGTATCGGAGCACTAGGTTTATGGATACCTAGGCTTGTCGGTTTATTGGGTCTTGTGGTGTTTTGTTTTGCACATCATTGTCACGCTACCATGATTCCGGTACTACCAGTGTCCGTAAGTTTTTCCATCCACTGTTCCTTATTCCCTTGTATCGCATATTTGATTCTCGATTTGTGATTGTTCTTTTCTTGTACTTACCATCGTATGGCTTTTGCTACTTATTTAACATCAGTATGGATGCTGGAAGAGGCCGTGGTCGTGGACGTGGTCGTGGACGCGATCGAGGACGTGGGGCAGCTGGTGGGGCGGCCACGTCGCAGTCTTCGGGAGCCGGCAGTACCGGCGACCATCATAGCCATGCTTCTTCTCAGGAGCGTGCCGACCTTGGTATTGCGGCCGTTATGCAGCAAATGGTGAACCAAATGGCGGCAATAGCTCAGGCGATTCAGAACCCGGATCAGGCCCACGCTAATCGGGGCGGAGCGGATCGTTGGCTCCAAGATGTTATCAAGATGCATCCTCCTCAGTTTTCGGGAGCTTCAGACCCGATTGGCTGGGAAGGGTAGATCAAGGAGATATCTAAGGTCTTCGTTGCCACTAATTGTCCCGAGGACCGTAAAGTCCCTATTGCCCAATACTTTCTCACAGGGGACGCTACGGACTGGTGGGAGGCCGTTGGGCCCAAAGATTATGCTGCTTCGTGGGCTGAGTTTCAAGAATTGATGGAGACTGAATATTGCCCGTGGCCGGTCAGACAGGCTCGGGTACATGCTTTTTATGATGCTCAACCGCGGGATATCCCCGTATCTCAAGCTATTGCTGATTTTAACAAGGAGTTGGGTTATGTGAAGACCCAAGTTGTCGAGGAGAGCGACAAAATTTTCCATTTCTCCAGACGGATGAAGTTGTCGATTCGGGACTATATGTCGGGGCTCGTATGTACTACCTTGAAAGATTACCAGAGGAGGGCCATTGCTTACGATATGTCTGTGACGGAGAGTGAGGCGGCCCGCGAGAGTAAGAAGCAGAAGTCCGCCGGGGATTTTTCGGGCCACAAAGGTAGGGGTCAGCAGAAATTCCAATCTGCTAATTTTTCTGCCGGTGGTGGCCCAGCTCGATCTACTGGGTTTCCCCGTAGGGCTGCCAGTGCCCCTTCTCGGGAAGTGAAGTGTTTTAACTGTGGCCAGCCATGCCACATCAGTCGTAATTGCCCGAGTCCTTTGTTGACATGTAATCAGTGTGGCCAACCGGGCCACAAGGCGGCTTTCTGTGCCGAGAGGGAGAGAATCGTGGGTGCCGGACTTCCATTCCAGCGCCTAGGGAACCGAGTGTGAATCAAGGATCGTTTGCTTCTCAGTCCCCACCGAGTGCCAGTCGAGGGAGAGGTCGAGTCGGGACCGCGGGGGAGCTTCTAGTGTCGGCTCCGCCCATCCGCGGGTTTATGAGATGCGGAAAGCCGATGACCCAGCAGCTACTGTGGTGACAGGTACCGTTCATATTCTTTCTCATCCTGTCAGTGTGCTTTTCGATTCCGGTGCTACGCATTCGTTCATATCTTGGGATTGTGTGCGCCGTTTGAGTCTCGACTGTTTGATGCCTTGTGAACCCTTCATCGTTAAGCTTCCTAGCGGTGATAGGATCGTTGGCGATCAGGAGGTTCGAGACTGTTCTGTGCTTATCTGTGAGAAGACTTGGCCCACTAATCTTATTGTTGTGGGTATCGAGGGTGAAGATTTGACTCTTGGGGATGATTGGCTCGAGCGGCATGGTGCGATCATGAACTACTGCACGAGAATCATCACTATGTTAGCCGAGGATGGCACCGAGCACTCTTTCGTGGGGCGAAAGAGGGGAAACCAGAAGTTCGTTATTAATGCCTTGAAGGCAATGAGACTCCTGCGAAAGGGGTGTACTGGTTATTGGTGCTATGCCTTGAAGGCAGAGAGTAGTGGAGTTGAGCTGTCTTCGATTCCAATCGTTAATGAGTTTCCTGATGTATTTCCTGACGAGTTACCGGGATTGCCACCGGATCGTGAGGTCGAGTTTGCTATAGAGTTAGAGCCGGGCGCGGATCCTATTTCTAAGGCGCCGTATCGCATGGCACCATCAGAGATGTCCGAGTTGAAGAAGCAGTTGAGTGAGCTTCTTGAGTCGGGGTATGTTCGACCGAGCGCCTCGCCATGGGGCGCACCGGTCCTGTTCGTGCGGAAGAAGGATGGTTCACTACGTTTGTGTATCGACTATCGCGAACTAAATAAGGTGACCATCAAGAACAAGTATCCTTTGCCGAGAATTGATGACTTGTTCGATCAGTTGCAGGGAGCTGCGGTGTTCTTGAAAATTGATTTGAAATCGGGGTACTATCAACTCCGGGTGAGAGAGTTCGATGTGCCGAAAACAGCTTTTCGGACGAGATACGGACATTATGAGTTCGTAGTTATGCCTTTCGGGTTAACTAATGCGCCAGCGGTGTTCATGCAGTTGATGAACAAAGTCTTTATCGAGTATTTGGATAAGTGTGTCGTCGTCTTCATAGACGATATTCTTATTTACTCGAGGAATGAGGAAGAGCATGCCCATCATTTGCGGGTAGTATTAGACATTTTGAGGACCGAGCAACTCTATGCAAAGTTCTCGAAATGTGAGTTCTGGCTGAAGGAAGTGATGTTTTTAGGTCACGTGATTTCGGTAGGGGTTCGTGTGGATCCGCAGAAGATTGAGGCAGTGTTGGATTGGGCACCGCCCAAGAACGTGAAGGAGCTCCGTGGTTTCTTGGGTTTAGCTGGCTACTATCGTAGGTTCGTCGAGGGTTTCTCGAATCGGCTCGCCACTTACGCAGCTTGCTCCGTAATCAGAAGTTAAATGCGGAATGAAGAGAGGCGAACGAGTTTTGAGGAACTGAAGAAGCGTTTGACTTCAGCCCCGGTTTTGGCGTTGCCATGTGGCAACGAGGGTTTTGCCGTTTATAGCGATGCTTCGGGTCAGGGTCTTGGGTGCGTATTGATGCAGCACGGCAAGACCATTGCTTATGCATCGAGACAGTTGAGGCCGTACGAGCTTAACTACACTACTCATGATTTGGAGTTAGCGGCAGTTGTTTTTGCGCTCAAGATTTGGCGTCACTATCTTTTCGGCTCTGCATGTCAGATTTTTACCGATCATAAAAGTCTGAAATACATATTTACTCAGCGGGAGTTGAATATGAGGCAGAGGAGGTGGTTAGAGCTGATTAAGGATTATGACCTTGAAATCCTTTATCATCCGGGCAAGGCGAACGTCGTGGCTGACGCCTTGAGTCGGAAACCGGTGGCGTTGTGAATGCTTGAGATCCTTACATCTCAGTCTGAGCTTCGGAGGGCTTTGATCGAGTTAGATGTTGAGGTCTTATTGCCTGGAGCCGTCGGGCAACTTTGTGCTTTAGAGATTTCGTCATCTTTGATCGATGAAATTAAGCTGAAGCAGTCAGAGGATCCGATGATTACTCAAATCCGAGAGAACATTCTTAAGGGAAAGTCTCATGGGTTTGTGATTCACAAGGATGGTATTTTGAGATTCCAGAGTCGGCTTTGTGTGCCGAACGACTCAGAGTTGAGACAGAGTATTTTGCGGGAGTCCCATGCTACACCTTACTCCGTTCATCCTGGTTCGAGTGTACAAGGACTTGAGAAGGAATTTCTAGTGGAATGATATGAAGGAGGAGGTCGCACAGTTTGTAGCGAGATGTTTGACTTGTCAGCAGGTCAAAATCGAGCATCAGCGACCGGTTGGGTTATTGCAGTCACTTCCCGTTCCAGAATGGAAATGGGAAGATATATCGATGGATTTCATTACGAGTTTGCCGAGATCGAGGTCGGGCTTGAATATGGTATGGGTGATTGTTGATCGTCTGACCAAGTCGGCACATTTTCTGGGCATCAAGGACACTTGGGGTCCAGAGAAGTTGGCTCGTGTGTTTATTGCGCAGATTGTGAGGCTTCACGGTACTCCAAAGTCTATTATTTCGGATCGTGATGGCCGTTTCGTATCGCACTTTTGGCAGGCGGTGCATAAGGCGTTGGGTACCCGTTTGCATTTGAGTACCTCTTTTCATCCCCAATCAGATGGACAGTCGGAACGCACTATCCAGACATTCGAGGATATATTGCGTTCTTGTGCCCTTGATTGGAGTAGCGATTGGGAGGAACATTTGCCATTGATTGAATTCACGTACAACAACAGTTGGCACGCGTCGATTCGGATGGCACCGTATGAGGCACTTTATGAGCGGCGATGTCGATCACCAATTTGTTGGAATGAGACGTCCGACTTAGTCGGGACCGAGCCGGACGTCGTTTTAGAGACGAGGCGGAAGATAGAAGTAATTCGAGAACGGATGTTGACTGCCCAGAGTCGACAGAAGTCGTATGCCGACGTCCATCGCCGACTTTTGTAATTCGAGGTGGGAGACCACGTTTTGCTAAAGGTGTCGCCGACGAAGGGAGTTTTTCGTTTCGGGAAGAAGGGGAAGTTGAGTCCGAGATTTATTGGACCCTTTGAGATTCTCGAGCGAGTCAGTGAGTTGGCATACCATTTGGCGTTACCTCCAGCCTTGAGTCATGTTCATAGCGTTTTTCATGTTTCCCAGTTGAGGAAATATGTCCCGGATCCTAGTCACGTCATCGATTATGGTGAGATTGATGTCGCCGAGGATATTACTTTCGAAGAGCATCCCTTGAAGATTTTGGAGCATCGTGAGAAACGACTGAGGCATAAGACCATACCTTTGGTCAAGGTGCAGTGGTCGAGACACGGTGTCGAGGAGGCAACTTGGGAAACCGAGGATAGCATGCGTGCTAGGTACCCTGAGTTGTTTGTTTCTTAAGTTTTGGGACGAAACTTGTTTTTAGAGGGGTAGAATGTAATATCCGCATTTTTCTTTCCCCTTGTATTTTACTTTTCAGTGTATTTATCGGTCGTAGTGACCCTTATGTACCTTACAGTGTATCTTTCCCGTCATCTATTGATCTGAGACTCGTTATTGTTGTGCGGAACCGCTGTTTCGGGGTTCCGTGGATCCATTCTATGTTTTGATGCGCTTTGAGGTGTTCCGTTTGATGTTTCGTTCATAATCCGATGTTGTGAACCGTTTATATTTCGTAACCTAGCGCACACTGCTCATTGCATAGCGCGCTAGGCCTTAGTAGCGCACGCTACGACTGATTCGTAGCGCGCGCTAGGGAGCAAGCCCTGGGAGTGGCAGTGCTATTTTTCCAGCCTTCTGGATTGGCGTATTAGCGTACGCTACGCAGACTAGCGCACGCTAAGGTTGGGAGGCTAGCGCACGCTGATGATACCCGGTAGCGTGCGCTAGCGTGAGTGTCGATCTTTGGGCAGTTTACTCACGAACCGGTCGAGTGCGGTTAGCGCACGCTACGCTTGTATGGTAGCGCACGCTAACGGATCAGGTGGGTTCTGGACAGTTTGTCACTGGACTCGACTGATGTCCAGGTAGCGCACGCTATTGGTCGATAGCGCGCGCTACCGATAGGTTATTAGCGCACGCTACATTTGGAGTAGCGCACGCTAACGGCCAGAGGTATGGCTACTGGACTGGACACTAACTGTTTGGTCTATATTTTTATCCCATTAGCGCACGCTAACCTTTGAGGATTAGCGCGCGCTAACACTCCCTGGCTATATAAACCAGGGAGTTGACCGAGATGAACATAAATTCTCATTTCTTCCTCTCTCCGCGGCGAAGGCGATTCCGGGGCGATTTCCTTGCCAATTTCTTCCTCCAATCATCTCATCCAACATCTTTCTTGAGTTCTTGGAGTATTATAACAACATCAACACGAATCTTTCATCCTAATCCACGGTAAATCTCTTAGAACCCTACTTTTGGATAATTTGGGGGTTTTGGGATTTTCTTCCGATCCGTTCCGTTTTGTTGGTGGATTCATGATGAATATGATTAATCTTGTTGGTATGATTAGTTTTCCTATGGATTCATGGTATATTTTCATGGTTTTGCGAAATCGAGAGGGTTTGGTTGTGGTCCGCCCTCGTTGTTATTTTTGTACGAATATACATGAATCGTAGGCGGGTTTTCGGGTGTATTCCATTTCCGTAATCGTTTAGGGGTGGTTGTGATTGTGTTATTCGAATCTTTAGGTTCATTCGTCGATTCCTCGCGGTCGCGCTTGATTCTTCCATTCCGTTCATGTCACCGTCTATTAATCGAGGCAAGTATCCTTATGAACTTACAATCTTAACGTAGTAGTATTGCATGAGACTTGTGTGTGTGTGTATGCTCACTATGGGTTAGATCCGACGGGGTCTCGGTAGGGGTCCACGGAGGGGTGGATCCGCGAGCTTGCTTTTAACCACTATGGGTTAGATCCGACGGGGTCTCGGTAGGGGTCCACGGAGGGGTGGATCCACGGTTAATTGTGGTGCATTTTTACAAATGTAATTTGATTATGGCATTTCCGGAAATGAGTGATTTGGAACTATGTTTTCTTGATTGCATGTATTTACTATATGTGTAAGATGTAAGTCGTTCATTTGGTTACTTGTACTAGCATAATTGCTAACCCCTCTGGGGACCCGTTTTGGGGAAATTCGTTTTATGAATTTCAGGTCAGGTTCATCGAGACGAGCGGGCGCTGGACCAGTACACGGATGATGGCCGTGCGTGATGATTGTGCACGAGTGACGTCTTAGTGTCTTTTTATCTTTTCATCTTTTGTGGGATTTGAACTATTAGTTGTACTCGAGTACTTAAGAGTTCCTGTCCATCCAGATTGTATTGTTGCCTATTATGTTTGTGTTGGATGATGATGTTATGTTACCGGTTGAACCGGGTGGATTATTCTGTTTTGCGTCTTTATGATGTGGTGTTATGTTGTTGTTTCTGTGAGTCGATGAGTATGATGCTGTTCAGCCTGGTGGGTCCCATATAGGGATTCACGGCGCTGTAATATACCTCGAATATCTTGAGGGTGTTACATTGGTGACCAAGGTTTACGTATCTTGGGCGATTATATTGTTTTGATGTTATATCCGCCGAGGACACGTGACGTGGATTTTAACCTTGTGAACTGCTGTTGGTTTTCTATTTGCGAAAATAAAACCTTTGGGATGTGACCCTGTTGATTTTGGAAAGATTAGGATTTGAAAATCCTAAATCGTTTTCTATTAAAACTCTCGATGGCATTTTAAACTGTTTTACAAATTGTTTCCCCTTAATTGTGGTCTTTCGCTTTCGGAATGTTTTACCCAAACTCTTGCCTCGGGAAGTAATTTTCATTATGTTTGGATCTTTTAGGATTCCTGGTTATTGTTATTCATGGAATGTGAATCGTATGGCCCGTATTTTTGCACTTGTACTTGCACTAGCGAAACAGTAGAGTTTTGCTAACCCCCGAGTATTCGGGGGGTGGATGTCTATTTTTGCATTCAGGTTTTGGAGCATAGCACAGGGTCGGCACGAAGGATGATGAAAGATGAACGATACTAATCACACGAGGATCCATTGATGTCGTATTGGTCCAGTTGTATTTTCTTTTCCGCTGCAGTATCCTTTCCCCGTTGTACGGGTGTGGTTGTATTTTGACCCCTGCGTGGGCATGAGTTGTATTTGAGTTGTCTGTATTTATTGAAAGACCAAATTGGTCTACCGAGTCATTTTAGCCTTAAAGGCGATGTTTGATTTTAGTTATCAGCCTGGTAGATCCTCGAGGAGAGGGTCTACGGCGTGTAATATCCCTAAGCGGATTGGCGGTGTTACACTTTTGATCCTTATTGGATATGTATTTCTTTGAGTTTCGTTGTCATGTTGCATCGTGACATATCTGGAGTCATATCTGTGTGCCGATTGGTTATTGTGTAGGATTTTTAGCCGGGCACATGATGGTTATGTGTTGATATTTCCACATTGAACCGTGCACACGAGACGTAGTTCGTGAGGCTAAGTAGGTACAAGACCACAGGTGTATGTGATCAATACCCGGGGTGGCTTGTGCACGGACACATTTCCGGATTGGGCGTACTATGATTTCCATCTTTGAGCCATATTGTTTGGTCGTTCATCCTCCATTTATGGTTGGGTATGTTCGACGGTTTGTGACTGGTTGTTCATATGCCCGAGGGGTATGTTCGACAGTTGGAGTTATTTCTTTGAGATCCATTATTGTTGATCATTTGGAGTTTACCTTGTTGATGGTATTCTCGGTTATTGTTGGTCCTTGTCGATCATTTGGAGTCTACCTTGTTGAGGGTATTCTTGGTTATTGTTGATCTTTGTTGATCGTGTTGGGAGCTTACCATGTTGAGGGTACTCTCGGTTATCGTTGATCCTTTGTTGGTCGTATTAGAGTTATCATGTCGATGATAATCTTAGTTGATGTATTGGTTGATCATTGTTATTGATTGTATGAGCATTCGGACTGTACGTCGATGTTCGGGATTTTTTTATCATTATCATGTGGTAGTTGATCTACAGATATGTTGTGTATTATTGGTTTATACATGTTGAGATTTGATTGTGTAATCCGACGGACAGGAGTTGGCACAGATTGGATTATTTCCACACTTATGAGTTATGATGATGTTTTGAGGATTATCGGTAATTTTTGGAATACAGTAGAGATGATTGTTGTTGAATTCATTTCGTCAATTGAGAATACGAAATGTGGAATATGTCAAGGATTGATTTAGTATGGATTGCTATGAATTGGTAAGGTTATAACGGTAAGATGACGTTGGTAGTATTCTTACAGTATTATTACATTGGTATGTAATTATTTATGATGATGTGATCGGTATCATTATTGAGTATTGTGGCTGACCCCGTCGTGGGCTTTATTTTTAGGTACTCGGAGATCGAGCTAGTAGCGGTCGCGAAGGGATGAGCTTCCCGATATGATACTGGCTGTGGCTTGTTTTCGGAGAATTGGGTATTCTATTCCGGTCATTTATTTCCGCTGCATATGTGTATTTTGAACTGTGTTTTTATCCGCTGCGTGTGTATATTTCAAAATGGCTTTTCGGTATCTTTATCCGCTGCGTGTGTATATTTCAAAATGGCTCTTTGGTATTTTTACCAACTCGTGTGTATTTTCAAATGACCTTTTTGGCATTTTACGAAATTGGGTTATTTTCGTCAAACTCTTTTTCCCAAATTATTTTATCGGTACGTTTATGTGGTAGCTTAACGTACATTTTGAACTGTCGAGAATTGGCACTTCGCCCTGTATTTTGAAATGGTATTTTATGACGGTATTTGAGAACTATGCTTTTGAAAATATTTGAGTATTTAAAATATTACCGTCATTGGCCTTTTTGGCATTTTTAAACGTTTTTGAAATGGTTTTTAGCCTGTTGGGTTCCGGCGCGGGACCCACGGCGCTGTAATATCCCGGATGGTTTTGGGGGTGTTACAAAAGATGGTATCGGAGCTTGGGTTTTGTGAAACCCGGGCGTGTGTGTTATGTGGCTCTACCGGGACGGTAGTAGCGTGACTTTTGAATATGATTTTCTGACTTTTGAGTCAAATCGATTTTCGGAGTTTCCAAAATTTTTGAGATATTTTCCAATTGTTATTTGTGATATTGGCGTGTGTTGGTATTGTTTTGAGACATCATATGGGAGTCGTGTGCTAGTATCACGGGAGATCATCGGCTTCACGCACCTGTAAGTATATCGTTTTGGTTATTCGCTTGTGGCGACGACTGATTATTTTCGTGATGAGTTGGAAATTTTGGATGTATCTGTTGTTGGTGATTAGTTGCAAGTTTCGAGGACGAAACTTATTTTAAGGGGGGAATTATGTAATACCCGGATTTTCAGTATAAATTTTTCGCATTATTTTATCTGAGATATACTGTATAGTTTGGTATCTATACAGTATGGATAAAATAAATTGAGAACCGAGACAGTTATACTGGTGTGGTTACCGTTTTGGATTGACAGTTATATTGAGGATTTGCTGTATCAGGTTGAACTGATTTGGATATCAGGTATACCGTATGAGAATATTTTTGGATTGAGTATATGTATTGATTTTTGTCGTATGCTCGTGTTTGGTATGCCCTGAAATTGGACAGGAATTGCTGAAATTGGCTAAGTATGAAATTGTTACGTACGTTAACAAGGTGAGCTAACGTACGTAAGATTGTCACGGTTACGTGCGTTAAGGCTAAGGTATTACGTATGTAACGAGGGCATCAGACAAGACCGAGTCATGGTCGGCAGGTGGGACCCGGTGTCGGCAACTTTAGGCGGAGGATGTTGACAGGTAAGTCAACGTACGTGTTACGTACGTTATACAGGACGTGTTACGTACGTAACACGACTATTGTACTGTAGCAAGTCAACTGGTATATTACGTACGTTATATGGCATGGGTTACGTACGTAAGGAAGTTCACGTTTTGAGGCAGTAGGGTCTGGGATGGTATTACGTACGCTAACCAAGACAAGATAGCATACGTAAGAGGTGTTACGTACGTTAACTTGGGAATGTTATGTACGTAACGAGCGAGGAGTTTATATAAGGAATGGCCGTCATTTCATTTCACTTCAGCATTTCTCTTCGTTTTTCATCTCTAAACATTGAGAGAGGGATATTTTGGCTCTCCTGATTCGATTTTGAGCTTGAGGGCTTGGATTTGGAGCATGGATATGGAGTTATTGATGATTCTTGAGGTGATTTCTTGTGTATTCCATCTTCTAAGAGGTATGTTGGATAATCCTCCTTTTCATTTCGGATTTTTGATGTTGTTATTGATAAATGATTCGTATGAAGATGATTAAGATGTTGTTGTTTCGATTCTTGAGGTTATATGAGGTGTATGTTGAAGGAAGATGATGATATGTTGGATTATGTCTTGATTATGTTGTTATGATTATGGAATCATAATATTCTTGATGTTCTTGGTAGTATTGCTTCGATTTTTGATGCTAAGAAGATCATATGTTGAAGAACATGATGACATACACCTTGAATTATGATTAAGAATTGGTTAGATGTTAGAAAACATCGGATTATGTTCTTTTATGGATTGTGAACGTGAATTCGGATAATTCGTGTTCTTGAAGAATTCATAAGTTATACATGTTATGATTTTGGAAGGATTTCGGATAATTAGAATGTGATTATTCACGGTAATAATTGGTAAATTGTTTCTTACGAATTTACTAGTATAACAAGAAGGAGTCTTGTTGATTCTAATTTAGAATTAAAGTCGGAATCGAATGTGTTATGAAATCTTTAATATCAAGATGAATTGATCATTGATTTGAGGAATGTGTTGATGTTTTGGGTATGAATATGGAATATTCATATCTATAATTAAGTTATGTATTTGGGTACAATATTGGTATAGGAATACGAATATGATTCCGGATTTGATAAGATTATGACTCACTTTTGAGTTTGAGAATTCATACGTATTGAACAAGTGTTCCATTCGGATAATGGAAATATTTGAAACTCTTGGAATAAGATTATCTATGATGTTAAATTAATCGGATCGTCCGGATTGATGATGACAATCGGTAATTGGTTTATATTATGAATTTACAAGGAGGAAACTTGTAATTGTATTTAAGATTGAATATGGAATCGGTAATGCTTACACTTGGTTAAATTGATTATTGATATGATCTTAGGATTGTGGAATCGTATTGTGGTTTTGAATTCGTTTGATTGGTTCGGATTGTTTGGATTTGTATTTAATCGGGATATTGTAGAACCGTTGTGTTTGTTAATCGGTTATTGATTGTTATTTGTGATCATCGAGTTACGGCTTTTATCGTGGATATGGGTTCGTATTTCTTGAGTTAGATTATTTGGTATTATGTATATGATCGGGGTTTCATTGAACCGTTGAGTTTGTTGGTTGAGTATGTCGGTTATTGATTTTTATCAAATGTGTGTTAATCGGTTATTGTAATAGGTTGATATGTTTTGATCATTGTTTATGACCGTTGTGCTGCGGTTGAGGTCGAAGAGTTCGTAGATTGCTTTTGGTCGGGGCTGAGGAGCTCGTAGACGAAGGAAATGGATATTGGTAACGGCTTCGTGGTATCGGTATCGAGGCAAGTTTATACTTGTTCAGTTTATAATATTTGATGAATGGTTTCGTTTTCATTTCATTTATAATTCGTATAGCAATGTTGTTAGAAATGTAAGTTGTCGGGATAATGGTTTGTATATCGTACTTTGGTTGTAATAAATCATAAGGTATATGATTTAATTGTGTTCAGGGAAGACGTGAGTTATCTTTGTTCAAGGATATAGAATATCGGATATCGAGGACAGTTATCGTGATGACATAAGTATCGGGATAAAGATTTATTAGTATTGAATGGATGGTACCTTATTTGAGATTATTTGTATAACTGTGTATTCGTTCAGGGATGTTGTTCGTGGAAAGGATGTTGTCTTCGGCTTTGAGGTAATTTATGTATTGTTCAGTTATGAGATAATTATTATGTTGAGTTGTTGTATATGTTGTGTGTTGAGGCTTCGTATATTGAGATTCGTATTGGTTGTTCGTTGAGGGATGTTGATCCCAAGACTATTGTTGGTATTAATGGTTGTGTTGATCGTCTCATTGGGGGATGTTAATGGATATGGTCCTCGACTTTGAGGTAATCTAAGTATTTATTCAGTCATGTGGATAATTAGTATGTTGAGTTGTTGTATATGTTGAGGTTTCGTGTAATGAGTTTCGTATCGGTTATTCATTGAGGGATGTTGATCCCAGGACTGTTGTATTGAGATCGTAGATAATGTTGGTCATTCATTTGGGGATGATGATCCCAGGATTGATGTTTTGGATATTGATTAGTCGTGTCGGCTTTTCATTGTCAGTCTGTTGTTGTTCACTTCGGTGAGTCTTTTGATCCGTATTGGATATGTATTTCTTTGAGTTTCGTTGTCATGTTGCATCGTGACATATCTGGAGTCATATCTGCGTGCCGATTGGTTATTGTGTAGGATTTTTAGCCGGGCACATGATGGTTATGTGTTGATATTTCCATATTGAACCGTGCACACGAGACGTAGATCGTGAGGCTAATTAGGTACACGACCACACGTGTATGTGATCAATACCCGGGGTGGCTTGTGCACGGACACATTTCCGGATCGGGCGTACTATGATTTCCATCTTTGAGCCATATTGTTTGGTCGTTCATCCTCCATTTATGGTTGGGTATGTTCGACGGTTTGTGACTGGTTGTTCATATGCCCGAGGGGTATGTTCGACAGTCGGAGTTATTTCTTTGAGATCTATTATTGTTGATCATTTGGAGTTTACCTTGTTGATGGTATTCTCGGTTATTGTTGGTCCTTGTCGATCATTTGGAGTCTACCTTGTTGAGGGTATTCTTGGTTATTGTTGATCTTTGTTGTTCGTGTTGGGAGCTTACCATGTTGAGGGTACTCTCGGTTATCGTTGATCCTTTGTTGGTCGTATTGGAGTTATCATGTCGATGATAATCTTAGTTGATGTATTGGTTGATCATTGTTATTGATTATATTGGCATTCGGACTGTACGTCGATGTTCGGGATTTTGTTATCATTATCATGTGGTAGTTGATCTACAGATATGTTGTGTATTATTGGTTTATACATGTTGAGATTTGATTGTGTAATCCGACGGACAGGAGTTGGCACAGATTGGATTATTTCCACACTTATGAGTTATGATGATGTTTTGAGGATTATCGGTAATTTTTGGAATACAGTAGAGATGATTGTTGTTGAATTCATTTCGTCAATTGAGAATACGAAATGTGGAATATATCAATGATTGATTTAGTATGGATTGCTATGAATTGGTAAGGTTATAACGGTAAGATTACGTTGGTAGTATTCTTACAGTATTATTACATTGGTATGTAATTATTTATGATGATGTGATCGGTATCATTATTGAGTATTGTGGCTGACCCCGTCGTGGGCTTTATTTTTAGGTACTCGGAGATCGAGCTAGTAGCGGTCGTGAAGGGATGAGCTTCCCGATGTGATACTGGCTGTGGCTTGTTTTCGGAGAATTGGGTATTCTATTCCGGTCATTTATTTCCACTGCAAATGTGTATTTTGAACTGTCTTTTTATCCGCTGCGTGTGTATATTTCAAAATGGCTTTTCGGTATCTTTATCCGCTGCGTGTGTATATTTCAAAATGGCTCTTTGGTATTTTTACCAACTCGTGTGTATTTTCAAATGACCTTTTTGGCATTTTACGAAATTGGGTTATTTTCGTCAAACTCTTTTTCCCAAATTATTTTATCGGTACGTTTATGTGGTAGCTTAACGTACATTTTGAACTGTCGAGAATTGGCACTTCGCCCTGTATTTTGAAATGGTATTTTATGACGGTATTTGAGAACTATGCTTTTGAAAATATTTGAGTATTTAAAATATTACCGTCATTGGCCTTTTTGGCATTTTTAAACATTTTTGAAATGGTTTTTAGCCTGGTGGGTTCTGGCGCGGGACCCACGGCACTGTAATATCCCGGATGGTTTTGGGGGTGTTACAGAAGATGGTATCGGAGCTTGGGTTTTGTGAAACCCGGGCGTGTGTGTTATGTGGCTCTACCGGGACGGTAGTAGCGTGACTTTTGAAAATGATTTTCTGACTTTTGAGTCAAATCAATTTTTGGAGTTTCCAAAATTTTTGAGATATTTTCCAATTGTTATTTGTGATATTGGCGTGTGTTGGTATTGTTTTGAGACTTCATATGAGAGTCGTGTGCTAGTATCACAGGAGATCATCGGCTTCACGCACCTGTAAGTATATCGGTTTGGTTATTCGCTTGTGGCGACGACTGATTGTTTTCGTGATGAGTTGGAAATTTTGGATGTATCTGTTGTTGGTGACTGGTTGCAAGTTTCGAGGACGAAACTTATTTTAAGGGGGGAAGTATGTAATACCCGGATTTTCAGTATAAATTTTTCGCATTATTTTATCTGAGATATACTGTATAGTTTGGTATCTATACAGTATGGATAAAATAAATTGAGAACCGAGACAGTTATACTGGTGTGGTTACCGTTTTGGATTGACAGTTATATTTAGGATTTGCTGTATCAGGTTGAACTGATTTGGATATCAGGCATACCGTATGAGAATATTTTTGGATTGAGTATATGTATTGATTTTTGCCGTATGCTCGTGTTTGGTATGCCGTGAAATTGAACAGGAATTGCTGAAATTGGCTAAGTATGAAATTGTTACGTACGTTAACAAGGTGAGCTAACGTACGTAAGATTGTCACGGTTACGTACGTTAAGGCTAAGGTATTACGTATGTAACGAGGGCATCAGACAAGAGCGAGTCATGGTCGGCAGGTGGGACCCGGTGTCGGCAACTTTAGGCAGAGGATGTTGACAGGTAAGTCAACGTACGTGTTACGTACGTTATACAGGACGTGTTACGTACGTAACACGACCATTGTGCTGTAGCAAGTCAACTGGTATATTACGTACGTTATATGGCATGGGTTACGTACGTAAGGAAGTTCACGTTTTGAGGCAGTAGGGTCTAGGATGGTATTACGTACGCTAACCAAGACAAGATAGCGTACGTAAGAGGTGTTACGTACGTTAACTTGGGAATGTTATGTACGTAACGAGCGGGGAGTTTATATAAGGAATGGCCATCATTTCATTTCACTTCAGCATTTCTCTTCGTTTTTCATCTTTAAACATTGAGAGAGGGATATTTTGGCTCTCCTAATTCGATTTTGAGCTTTAGGGCTTGGATTTGGAGCTTGGATATGGAGTTATTGATGATTCTTGAGATGATTTCTTGTGTATTCCATCTTCTAAGAGGTATGTTGGATAATCCTCCTTTTCATTTCGGATTTTTGATGTTGTTATTGATAAATGATTCATATAAAGATGATTAAGATGCTGTTGTTTCGATTCTTGAGGTTATATGAGGTGTATGTTGAAGGAAGATGATGATATGTTGGATTATGTCTTGATTATGTTGTTATGATTATGGAATCATAATATTCTTGATGTTATTGGTAGTATTGCTTCGATTTTTGATGCTAAGAAGGTCATATGTTGAAGAACATGATGATATACACCTTGAATTATGATTAAGAATTGGTTAGAAGTTAGAAAACATCGGATTATGTTCTTTTATGGATTGTGAACGTGAATTCGGATAATTCGTGTTCTTGAAGAATTCATAAGTTATACATGTTATGATTTTGGAAGGATTTCGGATAATTAGAATGTGATTATTCACGGTAATAATTGGTAAATTGTTTCTTACGAATTTACTAGTATAACAAGATGGAGTCTTGTTGATTCTAATTTAGAATTAAAGTCGGAATCGAATGTGTTATGAAATCTTTAATATCAAGATGAATTGATCATTGATTTGAGGAATGTGTTGATGTTTTGGGTATGAATATGGAATATTCATATCTATAATTAAGTTATGTATTTGGGTACAATATTGGTATAGGAATACGAATATGATTCCGGATTTGATAAGATTATGACTCACTTTTGAGTTTGAGAATTCATACGTATTGAACAAGTGTTCCATTCGGATAATGGAAATATTTGAAACTCTTGGAATAAGATTATCTATGATGTTGAATTAATCGGATCGTCTGGATTGATGATGATAATCGGTAATTGGTTTATATTATGAATTTACAAGGAGGAAACTTGTAATTGTATTTAAGATTGAATATGGAATCGGTAATGCTTAGACTTGGTTAAATTGATTATTGATATGATCTTAGGATTGTGGAATCGTATTGTGGTTTTGAATTCGTTTGATTGGTTCGGATTGTTTGGATTTGTATTTAATCGGGATATTGTAGAACTGTTGTGTTTGTTGATCGGTTATTGATTGTTATTTGTGATCATCGAGTTACGGATTGTATCGTGGATATGGGTTCGTATTTGTTGAGTTGGATTATTTGGTATTATGTATATGATCGGGGTTTCATTGAACCGTTGAGTTTGTTGGTTGAGTATGTCGGTTATTGATTTTTATCAAATGTGTGTTAATCGGTTATTGCAATAGGTTGATATGTTTTGATCGTTGTTTATGACCGTTGTGCTGCGGTTGAGGTCGAAGAGTTCGTAGATTGCTTTTGGTCGGGGCTGAGGAGCTCGTAGACGAAGGCAATGGATTTTGGTAACGGCTTCGTGGTATCGGTATCGAGGCAAGTTTATACTTGTTCAGTTTATAATATTTTAGGAATTGTTTCGTTTTCATTTCATTTATAATTCGTATAGCAATGTTGTTAGAAATGTAAGTTGTCGGGATAATGGTTTGTATGTCGTACTTTGGTTGTAATAAATCATAAGGTATATGATTTAATTGTGTTCAGGGAAGACGTGAGTTATCTTTGGTCAAGGATATAGAATATCGGATATCGAGGACAGTTATCGTGATGACATAAGTATCGGGATAAAGATTTATTGGTATTGAATGGATGGTACCTTATTTGAGATTATTTGTATAACTGTGTATTCGTTCAGGGATGTTGTTCGTGGAAAGGATGTTGTCTTCGGCTTTGAGGTAATTTATGTATTGTTCAGTTATGAGATAATTATTATATTGAGTTGTTGTATATGTTGTGTGTTGAGGCTTCGTATATTGAGATTCGTACTGGTTGTTCGTTGAGGGATGTTGATCCCAGGACTATTGTTGGTATTAATGGTTGTGTTGATCGTCTCATTGGGGGATGTTGATGGATATGGTCCTCGACTTTGAGGTAATCTAAGTATTTATTTAGTCATGTGGATAATTAGTATGTTGAGTTGTTGTATATGTTGAGGTTTCGTGTAATGAGTTTCGTATCGGTTATTCATTGAGGGATGTTGATCCCAGGACTGTTGTATTGAGATCGTAGATAATGTTGGTCATTCATTTGGGGATGATGATCCCAGGATTGATGTTTTGGATATTGATTAGTCGTGTCGGCTTTTCATTGTCAGTTTGTTGTTGTTCACTTCGGTGAGTCTTTTGATCCTTATTGGATATGTATTTCTTTGAGTTTCGTTGTCATGTTGCATCGTGACATATCTGGAGTCATATCTGCGTGCCGATTGGTTATTGTGTAGGATTTTTAGCCGGGCACATGATGGTTATGTGTTGATATTTCCACATTGAACCGTGTACACGAGACGTAATTCGTGAGGCTAATTAGGTACAAGACCACAGGTGTATGTGATCAATACCCGGGGTGGCTTGTGCACGGACACATTTCCGGATCGGGCGTACTATGATTTCCATCTTTGAGCCATATTGTTTGGTCGTTCATCCTCCATTTATGGTTGGGTATGTTCGACGGTTTGTGACTGGTTGTTCATATGCCCGAGGGGTATGTTCGACAGTCGGAGTTATTTCTTTGAGATCCATTATTGTTGATCATTTAGAGTTTACCTTGTTGATTGTATTCTCGGTTATTGTTGGTCCTTGTCGATCATTTGGAGTCTACCTTGTTGAGGGTATTCTTGGTTATTGTTGATCTTTGTTGATCGTGTTGGGAGCTTACCATGTTGAGGGTACTCTCGGTTATCGTTGATCCTTTGTTGGTCGTATTGGAGTTATCATGTCGATGATAATCTTAGTTGATGTATTGGTTGATCATTGTTATTGATTGTATGAGCATTCGGACTGTACGTCGATGTTCGGGATTTTGTTATCATTATCATGTGGTAGTTGATCTACAGATATGTTGTGTATTATTGGTTTATACATGTTGAGATTTGATTGTGTAATCCGACGGACAGGAGTTGGCACAGATTGGATTATTTCCACACTTATGAGTTATGATGATGTTTTGAGGATTATCGGTAATTTTTGGAATACAGTAGAGATGATTGTTGTTGAATTCATTTCGTCAATTGATAATACGAAATGTGGAATATGTCAAGGATTGATTTAGTATGGATTGCTATGAATTGGTAAGGTTATAACGGTAAGATTACGTTGGTATTATTCTTACAATATTATTACATTGGTATGTAATTATTTATGATGATGTGATCGGTATCATTATTGAGTATTGGGCTGACCCCGTCGTGGGCTTTATTTTTAGGTACTCGGAGATCGAGCTAGTAGCGGTCGTGAAGGGATGAGCTTCCCGATGTGATACTGGCTGTGGCTTGTTTTCGGAGAATTGGGTATTCTATTCCGGTCATTTATTTCCGCTGCAAATGTGTATTTTGAACTGTGTTTTTATCCGCTGCGTGTGTATATTTCAAAATGGCTTTTCGGTATCCTTATCCGCTGCGTGTGTATATTTCAAAATGGCTCTTTGGTATTTTTACCAACTCGTGTGTATTTTCAAATGACCTTTTTGGTATTTTACGAATTTGGGTTAGTTTCGTCAAACTCTTTTTCCCAAATTATTTTATCGGTACGTTTATGTGGTAGCTTAACGTACATTTTGAACTGTCGAGAACTGGCACTTCGCCCTGTATTTTGAAATGGTATTTTATGACGGTATTTGAGAACTATGCTTTTGAAAATATTTGAGTATTTAAAATATTACCGTCATTGGCCTTTTTGGCATTTTTAAACATTTTTGAAATGGCTTTTAGCCTGGTGGGTTCCGGCGCGGGACCCACGGCGCTGTAATATCCCGGATGGTTTTGGGGGTGTTACAGAAGATGGTATCGGAGCTTGAGATTTGTGAAACCCGGGCGTGTGTGTTATGTGGCTCTACCGGGACGGTAGTAGCGTGACTTTTGAAAATGATTTTCTGACTTTTTAGTCAAATCGATTTTTAGAGTTTCCAAAATTTTTGAGATATTTTTCAATTGTTATTTGTGATATTGGCGTGTGTTGGTATTGTTTTGAGACTTCATATGGGAGTCGTGTGCTAGTATCACGGGAGATCATCGGCTTCACGCACCTGTAAGTATATCGTTTTGGTTATTCGCTTATGGCGACGAGTGATTGTTTTCGTGATGAGTTGGAAATTTTGGATGTATCTGTTGTTGGTGACTGGTTGCAAGTTTCGAGGACGAAACTTATTTTAAGGGGGATAGTATGTAATACCCGGATTTTCAGTATAAATTTTTCGCATTATTTTATCTGAGATATACTGTATAGTTTGGTATCTATACAGTATGGATAAAATAAATTGAGAACCGAGACAGTTATACTAGTGTGGTTACAGTTTTGGATTGACAGTTATATTGAGGATTTGCTGTATCAGGTTGAACTGATTTGGATATTAGGTATACCGTATGAGAATATTTTTGGATTGAGTATATGTATTGATTTTTGCCGTATGCTCGTGTTTGGTATGCCGTGACATTGGACAGGAATTGCTGAAATTGGCTAAGTATGAAATTGTTACGTACGTTAACAAGGTGAGCTAACGTACGTAAGATTGTCACGGTTACGT
Organism: Orobanche coerulescens; assembly: GCA_033398695.1. Lineage (NCBI taxonomy): Eukaryota > Viridiplantae > Streptophyta > Magnoliopsida > Lamiales > Orobanchaceae > Orobanche > Orobanche coerulescens. The sequence goes on along the minus strand of CM065802.1, from coordinate 177,165,670 downwards.
ACGTTAAGGCTAAGGTATTACGTACGTAACGAGGGCATCGGACAAGACCGAGTCATGGTCGGCAGGTGGGACCCGGTGTCGGCAACTTTAGGCGGAGGATGTTGACAGGTAAGTCAACGTACGTGTTACGTACGTTATACAGGACGTGTTACGTACGTAACACGACCATTGTACTGTAGCAAGTCAACTGGTATATTACGTACGTTATATGGCATGGGTTACGTATGTAAGGAAGTTCACGTTTTGAGGCAGTAGGGTCTGGGATGGTATTACATACGCTAACCAGGACAAGATAGCGTACGTAAGAGGTGTTATGTACGTTAACTTGGGAATGTTACGTACGTAATGAGCGGGGAGTTTATATAAGGAATGGCCGTCATTTCATTTCACTTCAGCATTTCTCTTCGTTTTTCATCTCTAAACATTGAGAGAGGGATATTTTGGCTCTCCTAATTCGATTTTAAGCTTGAGGGCTTGGATTTGGAGCTTGGATATGGAGTTATTGATGATTCTTGAGGTGATTTCTTGTGTATTCCATCTTCTAAGAGGTATGTTGGATAATCCTCCTTTTCATTTTGGATTTTTGATGTTGTTATTGATAAATGATTCGTATGAAGATGATTAAGATGTTGTTGTTTCGATTCTTGAGGTTATATGAGGTGTATGTTGAAGGCAGATGATGATATGTTGGATTATGTCTTGATTATGTTGTTATGATTATGGAATCATAATATTCTTGATGTTCTTGGTAGTATTGCTTCGATTTTTGATGCTAAGAAGATCATATGTTGAAGAACATGATGATATACACCTTGAATTATGATTAAGAATTGGTTAGATGTTAGAAAACATCGGATTATGTTATTTTATGGATTGTGAACGTGAATTCGGATAATTCGTGTTCTTGAAGAATTCATAAGTTATACATGTTATGATTTTGGAAGGATTTCGGATAATTAGAATGTGATTATTCACGGTAATAATTGGTAAATTGTTTCTTACGAATTTACTAGTATAACAAGAAGGAGTCTTGTTGATTCTAATTTAGAATTAAAGTCGGAATCAAATGTGTTATGAAATCTTTAATATCAAGATGAATTGATCATTGGTTTGAGGAATGTGTTGATGTTTTGGGTATGAATATGGAATATTCATATCTATAATTAAGTTATGTATTTGGGTACAATATTGGTATAGGAATACGAATATGATTCCGGATTTGATAAGATTATGACTCACTTTTGAGTTTGAGAATTCATACGTATTGAACAAGTGTTCCATTCGGATAATGGAAATATTTGAAACTCTTGGAATAAGATTATCTATGATGTTGAATTAATCGGATCGTCCGGATTGATGATGATAATCGGTAATTGGTTTATATTATGAATTTACAAGGAGGAAACTTGTAATTGTATTTAAGATTGAATATGGAATTGGTAATGCTTAGACTTGGTTAAATTGATTATTGATATGATCTTAGGATTGTGGAATCGTATTGTGGTTTTGAATTCGTTTGCTTTGTTCGGATTGTTTGGATTTGTATTTAATCGGGATATTGTAGAACCGTTGTGTTTGTTGATCGGTTATTGATTGTTATTTGTGATCATCGAGTTACGGCTTGTATCGTGGATATGGGTTCGTATTTGTTGAGTTGGATTATTTGGTATTATGTATATGATCAGGGTTTCATTGAACCGTTGAGTTTGTTGGTTGAGTATGTCGGTTATTGATTTTTATCAAATGTGTGTTAATCGGTTATTGCAATAGGTTGATATGTTTTGATCGTTGTTTATGACCGTTGTGCTACGGTTGAGGTCGAAGAGTTCGTAGATTGCTTTTGGTCGGGGCTGAGGAGCTCGTAGACGAAGGCAATGCATTTTGGTAACGGCTTCGTGGTATCGGTATCGAGGCAAGTTTATACTTGTTCAGTTTATAATATTTGATGAATGGTTTCGTTTTCATTTCATTTATAATTCGTATAGCAATGTTGTTAGAAATGTATGTTGTCGGGATAATGGTTTGTATATCGTACTCTGGTTGTAATAAATCATAAGGTATATGATTTAATTGTGTTCAGGGAAGACGTGAGTTATCTTTTGTCAAGGATATAGAATATCAGATATCGAGGATAGTTATCGTGATGACATAAGTATCGGGATAAAGATTTATTGGTATTGAATGGATGGTACCTTATTTGAGATTATTTGTATAACTGTGTATTCGTTCAGGGATGTTGTTCGTGGAAAGGATGTTGTCTTCGGCTTTGAGGTAATTTATGTATTGTTCAGTTATGAGATAATTATTATGTTGAGTTGTTGTATATGTTGTGTGTTGAGGCTTCGTATATTGAGATTCGTACTGGTTGTTCGTTGAGGGATGTTGATCCCAGGACTATTGTTGGTATTAATGGTTGTGTTGATCGTCTCATTGGGGGATGTTGATGGATATGGTCCTCGACTTTGAGGTAATCTAAGTATTTATTCAGTCATGTGGATAATTAGTATGTTGAGTTGTTGTATATGTTGAGGTTTCGTGTAATGAGTTTCGTATTGGTTATTCATTGAGGGATGTTGATCCCAGGACTGTTGTATTGAGATCGTAGATCATGTTGGTCATTCATTTGGGGATGATGATCCCAGGATTGATGTTTTGGATATTGATTAGTCGTGTCGGCTTTTCATTGTCATTCTGTTGTTGTTCACTTCGGTGAGTCTTTTGATCCTTATTGGATATGTATTTCTTTGAGTTTCGTTGTCATGTTGCATCGTGACATATCTGGAGTCATATATGCGTGCCGATTGGTTATTGTGTAGGATTTTTAGCCGGGCACATGATGGTTATGTGTTGATATTTCCACATTGAACCGTGCACACGAGACGTAGTTCGTGAGGCTAATTAGGTACAAGACCACACGTGTATGTGATCAATACCCGGGGTGGCTTGTGCACGGACACATTTCCGGATCGGGCGTACTATGATTTCCATCTTTGAGCCATATTGTTTGGTCGTTCATCCTCCATTTATGGTTGGGTATGTTCGACGGTTTGTGACTGGTTGTTCATATGCCTGAGGGGTATGTTCGATAGTCGGAGTTATTTCTTTGAGATCCATTATTGTTGATCATTTGGAGTTTACCTTGTTGATGGTATTCTCGGTTATTGTTGGTCCTTGTCGATCATTTGGAGTCTATCTTGTTGAGGATATTCTTGGTTATTGTTGATCTTTGTTGATCGTGTTGGGAGCTTACCATGTTGAGGGTACTCTCGGTTATCGTTGATCCTTTGTTGGTCGTATTGGAGTTATCATGTCGATGATAATCTTAGTTGATGTATTGGTTGATCATTGTTATTGATTGTATGAGCATTCGGACTGTACGTCGATGTTCGGGATTTTGTTATCATTATCATGTGGTAGTTGATCTACACATATATTGTGTATTATTGGTTTATACATGTTGAGATTTGATTGTGTAATCCGACGGACAGGAGTTGGCACAGATTGGATTATTTCCACACTTATTAGTTATGATGATGTTTTGAGGATTATCGGTAATTTTTGGAATACAACAGAGATGATTGTTGTTGAATTCATTTCGTCATTTGAGAATACGAAATGTGGAATATGTCAAGGATTGATTTATTATGGATTGCTATGAACTGGTAAGGTTATAACGGTAAGATTACGTTGGTAGTATTCTTACAGTATTATTACATTGGTATGTAATTATTTATGATGATGTGATCGGTATCATTATTGAGTATTTTGGCTGACCCCGTCGTGGGCTTTATTTTTAGGTACTCGGAGATCGAGCTAGTAGCGGTCGTGAAGGGATGAGCTTCCCGATGTGATACTGGTTGTGGCTTGGTTTTGGAGAATTGGGTATTCTATGCCGGTCATTTATTTCCGCTGCAAATGTGTATTTTGAACTGTGTTTTTATCCGCCGCGTGTGTATATTTCAAAATGGCTTTTCGGTATCTTTATCCGCTGTGTGTGTATATTTCAAAATGGCTCTTTGGTATTTTTACCAACTCGTGTGTATTTTCAAATGACCTTTTTGGCATTTTACGAACTTGGGTTATTTTCGTCAAACTCTTTTTCCCAAATTATTTTATCGGTACGTTTATGTGGTAGCTTAACGTACATTTTGAACTGTCGAGAATTGGCACTTCGCCCTGTATTTTGAAATGGTATTTTATGACGGTATTTGAGAACTATGCTTTTGAAAATATTTGAGTATTTAAAATATTACCGTCATTAGCCTTTTTGGTATTTTTAAACGTTTTTGAAATGGTTTTTAGCCTGGTGGGTTCCGGCGCGGGACCCACGGCGCTGTAATATCCCGGATGGTTTTGGGGGTGTTACAAACACCTTTTAGAATCTGCAAGAGAATAAATATACGAGGCACACAACAAAGGAAAATAAAATATACTCAGAAGTATAACACAATTTTTAAGATGCGCTTCAAGAAAGTCCGAAGAGTCGCCTTACGCTGCCATCAATGCTTTTATAAAAAAACAAATAAAAATTACATCAATAAAATAACAATAAATAAATCGCGAATAGATGCGCGTCAAGAGATCAAGAAGAAACACCTTAATCTACCATCATTTAGCACGATTTTTACACAACAGAAAGTAAAAATACAAGAGGTCCGACATGGGTTATCAAAGGGAGAGGAATGAATCCACTTTTCATTTTTTCACGGTAAAATCTTCCATCCGGACAATTTTAGCTAGAGCTGGATCTGGTTGAGGAACAAATTCAATGAGTTCTTTGATTAGTTCTTCTGGTGTTGTTGCAACGACTATTATTCATTTAGCACGCTCGGAAATAAAACTCTTTTCAGCAGAGTAGTCGATGAAAGATAGTAAACCATCAAAGAAACCATTGACATTAAGCAGACCTATTGGTTTTTGATGAACATTTAGCTGGGCTCTGGTAACCATATGAAAAAGTTCCTCAAGAGTGCCAAAACCAACGGGAAGGGTGATAAAGGCGCCAGAATTATTTATCATGTGAGTTATGCGATCTTGCATATTTACAGATCTAAACTCCTCTCCAATAGTTGCCCCGGTGATTTTACTTTCAGCCAGAGGTTTTGGAATTATTCCCAATACTCTTACTCCTTCCATATAGGCAGAAGCAGCAGCTCGTCCCATTAATCCTAGACTTCCTCCTCCATAAACAACATGAATGCATTTTTCTCCTAAGGTACGACCTAAGTTGTGGGCTGCTTCAGTAAAGCATGCCTCTTTTCCATAACTAGCTCCACCAAAAATGCAGACTGTGCTAAATTCTTTTGTTGAAGATAATGACTCCATTTTAGAAAAGAAATTTATTTGAGAGAAAAAGAAGAAAAGTACAAGTTTTAGGGATGAATAAAAGAAACAAGCACAATGTTTATTTATAGAAGAAAAATGAGGTAAAATTGTTTAACAAGTTTGCGATTGCGTTGATTGCGCTTCAACTACTCAATAGAATAATGAATGTATTAATTGCATATCACTCCCTTTTTTATTCAGAAAATCTCACCTTACGACAAAAATAAAAGATACTTACGTGTATGTACAGTAGTTGTGATTGTGGCTCACATCTTCCTCTGATTTTACATTCAGAAACGGCCTAAACGTCTTATATGAGTCGGGGATAAGCTTCCCATCCAATTTTCTTACAAATTAGCAAACAGGGTCTTTTAACGTCAGATTCCCAAGACGTTGTTTATATTCTGGTTTGAATTTATTCCACAAACATCGAATTCCGTAATGTACGAGTCCACTAGGATGCGTGTCAAGAGAAATTTTGATATCATCTTTATTCAGACCATCCTTAATGAATTGAATTTTATCTTCTCTGTTTGTAGAAGGAATTCCTAAAGATCGACATTTTAAATTACAGTTCCTGTAACACCCCCAAGACATTCAGGGCATATTACAGTGCCGTGGACCCCACACTGTGGAATCCACCAGGCTAACGTACCAAACAAGACATTCGACGACGACAAACCATCATAAATAAAACGACAAGCTAAATAAAAGACTACAACCGACAAATAAAATTCTGACATCAAATCCATTTCCCCAAAACGGGAACACAACATTAACAAATTCAAACCGGAAGTACTCGAGTACTTAAAGAAATTTTATAATACAGAATCCCAAAATCAGACATCAATAATAATTGACAAACAGAACACCAATCATCAACTTCTGGACAATATCATGCTTGCCCATCATCCTCATACGGCTCGGGTGCTCGCTTGTCCCCACGATCAATACCTGAAATACAAAAAGTATTTCCCCCATTTAAGGGGTTAGTGACAACTGCTAGTGCAAGTACAATCCATTTGAACTACAATCTAATCAGATGAATAATGCGCCAAAAATCATTTTAGAGAACATTTTATATTCCAGAATATTTACGATGCACAATCAGAAAACACATTTTCTCCAACCAAAACAATTCAAAGTTAACCTTGGTACGTGACTCATGGCCACCGTACCCCGCAGAGCCCCGTCGGACATCCCTGGGTGGTTAACCACAGTTCGCGATACGAAACTCATGGCAACGTATCCCTAGAGGCCCCGTCGGACCGTCCCTAGGTGAACATACACATATCCATCCACAACAACCACAATACAGCCATAATTCTAATACTAGAACATGTAAACATATGTAAAGTACTTGCCTTTGTGACATCTTCGAAGAATCGGAAGTGAAAAACGACTACGGATGATCCGAGTGGAAGATGACGGTTCATAACGAAGAATTAACATAACTCAGTCCCAACGGACATCAATAAACAAAAGGAATACTCCCGTAACCCCGATTACAATTCACGACAATAGACCTTCAATCGATACGGGCGAGGTTTTACGCAAAATCTACCCGTATTGATAATTCACTGATTAAAATCAAGGAAATTGGATTTAAAATCACTCAATAACCATAATCGGTAAAGAATATCATAACATAGTTAAACAATTCGGAATTAAACCCTAGAATCCTGAAAAACCCGCAAATTCGTCAAAGTTAGGGTTCCTGAGGAAATACCTTGGATTTGACGGATGGATGATGATAATGTTGTAGATTATTCTCCCTTGGTACACAATAGTCAATCTCTAGAGGAAATCCACGGATTGCTCTGGACAAATCGCTCCAAAGGTGCTCAAGAACGCTCACGTCGCGAAAAGGGGCGAAGAAGGATGAAAAGAATCTGACTGAGGTTAAGTCAGTTTTAAAAACGCTGACAGTGCGTTACGTACGTTAACACAAGCTGTTAACGTACGTTATGATGGTTACGTACGTAACCCAATACTGGTTAACGTACGTAACCAAATGTCTGTACTAAATTGTGAAGGATCATAACGTACGTTATGGATCATGCATAACGTACGTTATGCACGTAACAGACCCCGGTTCTGAACACCGATTCTGCACAGTCGCTTCACGACGAACTACAACACGAGGATAGAATAAAAAGTGTAAATACGAGGACTCCAAAATACGACAAGGAGATGAATTTCCCTAAATTTATAGGAAATTACGAAAATGGCCCAAGTGCCCGAAAATCACGAAACGACGTTGGATTTACATACCGAAAGTTTCAACATGACAAACTCAACCATACGAACTTGTACAAGCCAAGAAACAATGAAAACGAACGAGTTTTACGAGAATCGAACGTTCATACGGCAAAACATGTCATAAAATGATATTACGTGAAAACATCATCAAAACTCGTCCAAATGAAAAAACTCCAAGAACAAAGTAGATTCGAAATGTCGGAACGGTTACAAGCGAGTCGATAAAAATAAACATACACCAAAAATGGAAACTGCTAAAAATGGAAAATTACGGATATTACATTCTCCCCCTCTAAAATAAAGTTTCGTCCCGAAACTTAAGAATCAAAAAGTTCGGGATGCCTCGAACGCATATCCTCCTCTAACTCCCACGTCGCTTCTTCTACTCCGTGCCTCGACCATTGAACCTTAACCAAAGGAATGGTTTTGTGCCTTAATTGTTTGTCTCGACGCTCCAAAATCTTAACGGGCCTCTCCTCAAACGTAATATCCTTCTCGATCTCCACGTCTCCAAAATCAATAATGTGGGACGGGTCCGGAACATACTTCCTCAGCTGGGAGACGTGAAATACGCTACGAACATGACTCAACGACGGAGGCAAAGCCAACCGGTACGCTAACTCGCCCACTCTCTCCAATATCTCGAAAGGTCCAATATATCTCGGGCTGAGTTTCCCTTTCTTCCCAAAACGGAAAACTCCCTTCGTCGGAGACACTCTCAACAGAACATGATCTCCCACCTCAAACTCCAAGGGTCGATGCCTAACATCCACATAAGACTTTTGTCGACTCTGAGCAGCCAACATTCTCTTTCTAATCAATTCAACCTTCTCCCTCGTCTCTAACACAAGGTCTGGCTCGGTACCAACTAGATCGGACGGCTCATCCCAACATATCGGCGATCGACAACGTCGTCCATAAAGTGCCTCATACGGTGCCATCTTAATTGACGCGTGCCAGCTATTATTAAAAGTAAACTCAATTAAGGCCATATGCTCCTCCCAGTCGCTACTCCAATCTAACGCGCACGCGCGCAACAAATCCTCGAATGTCTGAATGGTACCTTCGGACTGCCCATCGGTCTGGGGATGGAACGAAGTGCTCAAACGTAACTGTGTCCTCAATGCCTTATGCACCGCCTGCCAAAAATGCGATACAAATCGGCCATCTCTGTATGAAATAATGGTCCTCGGCGTACCATGAAGCCTAACTATCTGTGCGATAAAAATACGAGCCAAATTTTCTGGACCCCAAGTATCCTTGATGCCCAGAAAATGTGCTGACTTAGTCAGTCGGTCTACAATCACCCACACCATATTCATACCAGTCTTCGTCCTCGACAAACCCGTGACAAAATCCATAGAGATATCCTCCCACTTCCACTCTGGGATGGGAAGAGGTTTCAATAACCCGGCTGGCCGCTGATGCTCAATCTTGACTTGCTGACAAGTCAAACACTTAGCCACAAACTAAACTACCTCCTTCTTCATATCGTTCCACCAAAAATTTTTCCTCAGATCTTTATACATTTTACTCGAGCCCGGATGGACTGAGTAAGATGACGCATGAGCCTCTCGCATAATACTCTGTCTCAATTCCGAGTCGTTCGGAACACACAACCGACCTCGGAATCTCAACACTCCGTCCTCATGAATAACAAATCCCGAGGCTTTCCCCTTCCCTACACTCTCTCGAAGCTGAATAAACATCGGGTCCACCAACTGTCCCGATTTAATGTCATCGACCAGAGATGAAGAAATCTCAAGAGTACGCAACTGTCCGGAACTCTCTGGCAGTACAACCTCAATACTCAACCTCGTAAACTCTCGCTGAAGTCCCGACTGGCCGTAAGTAGCTCAAGTACCCGAAGCGATACCGATTTCCAGCTCAAGGCATCTGCCACCAAATTTGCCTTACCCGGATGATATATAATCTTGAGGTCGTAGTCCTTAATCAACTCCAACCATCTCCTCTATCTCATATTAAGCTCTTTCTGCGTAAAAATGTACTTCAGGCTCTTGTGATCGGTGAAAATCTGACACGACGAGCCATACAAGTAATGACGCCAAATCTTCAATGCAAATACAACTGCGGCCAACTCAAGATCATGCCTAGGGTAATTCAACTAGTACGGTTTCAACTGACGGAAAGCATAGGCAATCGTCCTCCCATGCTGCATAAGTACACATCCGAGCCCTTGGCCCGAAGCATCACTGAAAACCGAGAAACCCTCATTACCACTCGGTAAAGCCAAAACAGGAGCGGTCGTCAACTGCTTCTTCAACTCCTCAAAACTATTCTGCCTCTCATCGGTCCACACAAACTTCTATGACTTCTGTAACAACTGAGTCAGTGGTCGAGCGAGCTTAGAGAACCCCTCGACGAATCTACGGTAATACCCGGCTAATCCCAGAAAACTGCGGACCTCCTTCATGTTCTTGGGCGGTGCCCAATCCAACACTGCCTCTACCTTTTGTGGGTCCACACGAACACCCTCGGCCGAGATCACATGACCGAAAAACATAACCTCCCGTAACCAAAACTCGCACTTTGAGAACTTTGCAAAAAGATGCTGAGTTCTCAAAATATCTAATACGATATGCAAATGGCGGGCGTGCTCCTCCTCGCTCCTCGAGTAAATCAAGATGTCGTCGATAAAAACGACTACACACTTATCGAGGTACTCGATAAAGACTTTGTTCATAAGCTGCATGAACACGGCTGGGGCATTGGTTAGCCCAAAAGGCATAACCACAAACTGCGGAATATCGGTATCCTTCACTCGGAGCTGATAATACCCCGATCTCAAATCAATCTTCGAAAACACGGTTGCCCCTTGAAACTGGTCAAACAAGTCATCAATCCTCGGGATCGGATACTTGTTTTTGATGGTCACTTTATTCAACTCTCGGTAGTCGATACACAAACGAAGTGACCCATCCTTCTTCTTCACAAACAGGACCGGTGCGCCCCAAGGTGAAGCGCTCGGTCGAATATACCCCATGTCTAGCAACTCTCCCAACTGTTTCTTCAGTTCCAGCATCTCAGCGGGCACCATACGGTATGGCGTCTTAGAGATAGGTGCTGCACCCGGCTCTAAATCGACGGTAAACTCAACTTCTCGGTCCGACGGCAAACCCAGCAACTTGTCTGGAAAAACATCAGGATACTCACACACTACCGGAATAGACGAGAGCTCGACTCCCCCTTCTTCCGATCTCAAAGCGTAACACTAATAGCCCGTACAACCTCCTCGAAGAAGTCTCACCGCCTTCAAGGCGCTGATGAGGAGTCTCTGGCCACTCCGCTTACGCCCCACGAAAGAATGCTCGGTACCGTCAGAGGCTAACATCGAAACAGTCCTCGTTCTATAATTCATGATCGCCCCATGACAGTCCAGCTAATCCTCACCCAGAATCAAATCCTCATCTCTAATATCTACCGCAATCAGATTGGAAGGCCAAACCCTCCCCGCGATACTCACTGGAAAATCTCTAACCTCACGATCCCCCACGATGCTATCCCCACTAGGAAGTTTAACAACAAAAGGCTCACAAGCAACAAGGCAATCAACATGCAGACGACGCACACAATCCATAGATATAAAAGAATGCGTAGCACCAGAATCGAACAATACGGAAACAGGATGATCAAGGATGTGGACGGTACCTGTAGCCACCGTCGCGTCAGGATCTACTGCTCGTCTCATCTCATACACTCGGGGTGGAACAGACCCCGCACTAGAAGCTCCCCCTCTAGAAGGCTGCCTACGTCCTCGACCTCTACCAAAACTCTGCTGCGGCTGAGGAACTGTCGGTGCCTGATTCACACTCGGCTCTCCCGCAGCTGGGGATGATATCTGAGTAACTGGAGTTCGATCCGCATCCGTACAAAACTTAGCAAGATGACCCATCCGACCACAAGCAAGACACTGAATCGGAGGCCTATCACACTCACTCATTATGTGGCCCGGGCGACTACAGTTGAAGCACGTAGGACCACGGACGGAACCAGCAGGAGCAGACCTAGAACCGTTTCCTCGCCCAACTGATGGCGATTGACTCCCAAAGACTCGCGAACCAGACTGAGCCTTCGGGTACCCTCCTGACTTGCCTACCGAAAACTGACCGGAGATCTTCTGCTTCTTTCCTTCGGTTACCGTCTCCATCGCAGAAAACGACATCTCATAAGCCATCGCTTTATTCTGATACTCTTTCAAAGTCGTGCACCCCAGACCAGACATGTAGTGGCGCACCCTCGGTTTCATCCGCATATCAAAGTGGCGGATCTTATCAAGCTCATCTCGGACTTGGTTCCTCACATAATGCAGCTGTTGATTGTAGTCTTTGATAGCTTGAGAAATAGGAACATCTTGGGGCTTAGTCTCAAAGAAGGCTCGGATTCTCCCCTCTTTCACTGGCCATGGACAGAATTCATCTTCCATCAAATCCCAAAACTCTGCCCACGTAGCTGCCCGGTCACGCGGCTTCACCGCTTGCCACCACGTTGCTGCCTCCTTGGCGAGGAAGTACTGAGCAATGGGTACTTTCCTCTCCTCGGAACAATTAGCAGCCTCAAATACTTTCTCCATCTCGAATAGCCAATTCTCCCAACCGGAAGGGTCAGAAGCACCATCAAACTGTGGAGGACGCATACGAATCACGTCCTGGAGTAACTTATCATTGCCGGATCCAGTAGGCAGAACCGGGTTGGCATTAGCTTGGCCGACTAGAACGGCTCGAGCCGATGGCGTCATCTGGTTCGCTACTTGCTGCAAAATGTTGGCCACTCCAACATTCTCATGTGCATTACCGGAACTAGCAGACTGGTCCTGCTGACCTCCGAAACTAGGGGGAACACTGTTCGACAAAGAGGGCATCGCCGAATCAGTTCCCGAGTGATCGGACATGGCCGCCCCACCGGCTGCGCCACGTCCCCTACCGCGTCCGCGACCACGTCCGCGTCCTCTACCAGCAGGAATTCTGAAGAAGTAATGGGTAAGTACAATTCAAACGCAAAACGCAACAAGATACTAAGACAGGAATAGAACAGAACGGTGAGACGAGTCAAGTTAGGAAAAACTTACGAGCACCGGCGTACTGAGATGATGGCATAGCAGTGATACTGTCCCAAAAATGACACTTAACTAGACCCAAATAACCGACAGCCTAGGTATCCATAAACCAAAGCTCTGATACCATAATCTGTAACACCCCCGAGACATTCAGGGCATATTACAGCGCCGTGGACCCCACACTGTGGAATCCACCAGGCTAACGTACCAAACAAGACATTCGACGATGACAAACCATCATAAATAAAACGACAAGCTAAATAAAGGACTATAACCGACAAATAAAATTCTGACATCAAATCCATTTCCCCAAAATGGGAACACAGCATTAACAAATTCAAACCGGAAGTACTCGAGTACTTAAAGAAATTTTATAATACAGAATCCCAAAATCAGACATCAATAATAATTGACACACAGAACACCAATCATCAACTTCTGGATAATATCATGCTTGCCCATCATCCTCATACGGCTCGGGTGCTCGCTTGTCCCCACGATCAATACCTGAAATACAAAAAGTATTTTCCCCCATTTAAGGAGTTAGCGACAACTGCTAGTGCAAGTACAATCCATTTGAACTACATTCTAATCAGATGAATAATGCGCCAAAAATCATTTTAGAGAACATTTTATATTCCGGAATATTTACGATGCACAAGCAGAAAACACATTTTCTCCAACCAAAATAATTCTAAGTTAACCTTGGTACGTGACTCACGGCCACCGTACCCCGCAGAGCCCCGTCGGACATCCCTGGGTGGTTAACCACAGTTCGCGATATGAAAATCATGGCAACGTATCCCTAGAGGCCCCGTCGGACCGTCCCTAGGTGAACATACACATATCCATCCACAAGAACCACAATACAGCCATAATTCAAATACTAGAACATGTAAACAAATGTAAAGTACTTGCCTTTGTGACATCTTCGAAAAATCGGAAGTGAAAAACGACTACGGATGATCCGAGTGGAAGACGACGGTTCCTAATGAATAATTAACATAACTCAGTCCCAACGGACATCAATAAACGAAAGGAATACTCCCGTACCCCCGATTACAATTCACGACAATATACGTTCAATCGATACGGGCGAGGGTTTACGCAAAATCTCCTCGTATTGATAATTCACGGATTAAAATCAAGGAAATTGGATTTAGAATCACTCAATAACCATAATCGGTAAAGAATATCATAACATAGTTGAACAATTCAGAACTAAACCCTAGAATCCCGAAAAACCCCCAAATTCGTCAAAGTTAGGGTTCCTGAGGAAATACCTTGGATTTGACGGATGGATGATGATAATGTTGTAGATTAATCTCCCTTGGTACACAATAGTCAATCTCTAGAGGAAATACACGGATTGCTCTGGACAAATCGCTCCAAAGGTGCTCAAGAACGCTCACGTCGCGAAAAGGGGCGAAGAAGGATGAAAAGAAACTGACTGAGGTTAAGTCAGTTTTAAAAACGCTGATAGTGCGTTACGTACGTTAACACAAGCTGTTAACGTACGTTATGATGGTTACGTATGTAACCCAATACTGGATAACGTACGTAACCAAATGTCTGTACTAAATTATGAAGGATCATAACGTACGTTATGGATCATGCATAACGTACGTTATGCACGTAACAGACCCCAGTTCTGAACACCGATTCTGCACAGTCGATTCACGACGAACTACAACACGAGGATAGAATAAAAAGTGTAAATACGAGGTATTCATAACAACGAAGCTGAGTGCTCGAAAGTAAATACACTTCCAACTACCGAGGACTCCAAAATACGACAACGAGATGAATTTCCCTAAATTTATAGGAAATTACGAAAATGGCCCAAGTGCCCGAAAATCACGAAACGACGTTGGATTTACAAACCGAAAGTTTCAACATGACCAACTCAACCATACGAACTTGTAAAAGCCAAGAAACAATGAAAACGAACGAGTTTTACGAGAATCGAACGTTCATACGGCAAAACATGTCATAAAATGAAATTACGTGAAAACATCATCAAAACTCGTCCAAATGGAAAAACTCCAAGAACAAAGTAGATTCGAAATGTCGAAACGGTTACAAGCGAGTCGATAAAAATAGACATACACCAAAAATGGAAACTGCTAAAAATGGAAAATTACGGATATTACAGTTCCATCTAGCACATTTATAGCAAACGGCTATCATCTTTGCTCGTCGTTTCTTGGCATATGAACTTTTTCCAAGCCCTGGTAAAAATCTAGTCGGTATTTCTGTGAATTCATCTGCTATTCTTACTTTGGCTTCAATAATGAATCTTATGTCAAAAGGTATGCTTTTATTCATAAGCAACCTCATCCTTTCAAGTCTCGTCTTGTAAATTTTTAAAATGACATTTTTGCTCAGAAAGGGAGATCTTTTTTCAATTTTATTCAAAGTTTCTTCCATGATAAAAAAAATAAAAATAAAAGAGAAAATATCTACAAATATCAGTTATTGTGGGAAACTGAAGAATCCGACTTTAATAGTCACGGAGTACCGTTATCCGCCACTTGACCGGACAAACACAATTGAGTACTAAGTTACAACGTCGAGAAATTGCATCCTATAACAATAGTTTACAATGTAAGATTTCAAAAATAACACTTATACTTCCCCGGCAACGGCGCCAAAAACTTGACACGTCTTTAGTGTAACTATCGCAAGTGCACGATATCGTATCAAGTAGTAAGTGGACTTTTTGAGTCCGGTTTATCAATCCCACGAGGAAGTTTGGTTATATGTTGAATTATACACTATTAGTCTATTTGTTATAGAGATATATATGATTGAAACACACAATTTAAGAGTTTGGTTTGACAATTGCAAAGAAAATGCAATAATAGTTCTAATATTCAAGGAAATAAAAGATTGCACTAATAATAGATTAATAAAAGATATAATGAAATAGTTGGGATTACAAACTTAGTTCATCATTAGTTATAGAAGATGTATAGGAGATCATAAGATGAATTTACTTATTATGTTGTGTAGATTTGATTTTCCTTAAAAAGACGGTTTCTCTTTCGAACTATAAAACGCCCCTTATATATTAAATCAATCAACTATATTTCTATGTTGATTGGCTTCAATACATAGCATTAGGTTTTATGAAAATAACTCAAAGAACCATCTAAGGTCTAGAGGTATATTTCTATCCCCTATAACAACTTAGAGTGAAGATCATTTGATCTAATCAAACATATTTTCTTTCGAAACATATGAAGACCATAAATATCGTCATTTATTGGCCAAATAAATAAAGATTGTTACAACAATGAAAATAACACAAAATAATAAGTTATTCATAATAGATCTTTATACAAACTTAAATAACATGACTAACCTTGTTTATAACCCAAGCTAAGGTAACTTAGCCCATGAAGGGTTTAATAAACATAATACAAGCTTGAGTGGTCATTATTAGTTGAAAAAGAGAAAGAATTGATCCTAACTGCCTTAGTAGATAAAGGAGAAAGAAGCAATAAACTCCCTGAACAACATATGCTATACCACTATTACACAAATCACTCAAGAACACAAGTGTGTTCTTCACACAAAAAGAAAATATTACAAAAAGTGAAAAAATATAAGATGAATGATGAATAATGATGGATCTGAGGGGTCTATTTATACACCTAAAGTCATCTAATAGCTCCAAAACTCTAGAATTATTACATTAGATCGGATCAATGCCAGCCATCCCCTCAATAATAGACCAAAAGTATAAAAAATTAGACAATGATCACAATCTGACAAGAGTTACGGCCGTAACATTTAGGAGTTACGGCCGTAACTAGGATGGCTTTCGGCCGTAACATTCAGTAGTTACGGCCGTAACATGGCTTCGTATTTTTTCATTTATGAGTTACGCCCGTATACGCCCGTATGGAGTTTCGAACTTCATTTTCAGCCCAGAATTTCTTGGACTTTGCGTTTTTGCCCCAAATCTTCTTCGGATGATAACTTTTGATATATAACTCTGATTTTGAATCCGGAAAGACTGCCGAATGTAATCCGAATAAAATGGTGTATTAACCTTGTATTCGACCTTGTATTAGTCAACTTCGTGATGTTATTAATCGTAGATTGGTTTCCCGTATTCGTACCCTTACGTTTTTATATCTTCAACATTATGCATGCATGGTTCTGTACGTGTTAACGTACTCTATCAGACGTCCATAACGTACGCTAAGGCTGTAGCATTACGTACGTTATCTGATATGCTTAACGTACGTAAGCTAAGTCAAGTTGAGATCGGATAAGGGTCGGTGTGTGGGGGCCGAGGAAGGGGCCGGGAAGATTCGTGGGATGTTCCGCGTGAACCTGGACATAGGTGTTACGTACGCTATGGTGCATGTTTTATGTACGCTAAGGCATGGATATTACGTACGTCAAACCATTGTGACTACGTACGTAAGGAAATGCCAAAATCAGGCCAGTGAGTTCTGGTCAGACGACTACGTACGCTATAGCTAAGGTATAATGTACGTTAAGTATGTTACTTACGTAATGTTATTTGCATAACGTACGTAATGCCCAAAAATCTATTTATAGAACCCGATCCTCACTTCATTTCCCACTCTTACCTTGGCCAATTTTTGTGTTCTTGAGACTATCCCTCACCTCATATCCCGCATATCATCATCTACATCCGATTTTGGGGAGCCTAGACCGTGTGAATTAGTGATCAAGCTTCCAGTGAAGAGTTTATTCAAGATTTTCTTTGTTCTTACATCTCTTAAAGTATGTTAACTCTACACCAAGATGAAGACTTTGTTCTTAGTTGTATTATGAGCTTTTGCTTGAGATTATTGAGCTTGTTTCGTCATAATGAATCCAATACCATATTTGAAAGGATTGTATTGGTTGAATTAAGGTTTCCATGGTTAGAGTTGAGACATAATCTTCACCAACCTTAAGGATGAAATTTCTTAAATTGAACACCTTGTTGATCCTTTCGTAACACTCTTTTTATGAACAGATGTAAGGATTACCCCCGTGTTTAATGAATTTATGAATTTGTACATAGAATGTGTTCGATTATAATACTTTCCTTTGATGAACTTGTGTGAATCTTCTTAGAGGAGTAGAACCTTGAAAGGATTATTGGAACAACCATTTGAATGAAAGAATTTGATAAGAAGAATCACCGCAGATGAACAAGAGTCGTAGAGACAAATTATCCTAGAAGTAGAATGAATGTGATTATCTCATAATATTTCGATTTAGCCACCGAACCGAGCCTTCGAGTTAAGAATCGGAATTTGAGTTTGGATTTTGGAACATAATGATATGATGAATGTTCTTGAAACTTTAGATACCAACCTTGTGTCCCACTACAATCTCATGAATTCGCAAGTCTTTTTCCAAGCGTAGTACTCGTCGGAAAATAGGACCAAGAACCGATTGTCCATTATCGATAATTCATTTATAACTTTAGACGTTCGGGACTCATGCTCAAGTTTCGGGGAGATTATTGAAATTCTTGTTATTCCCTTGTACAAGGTGATAGATCGAGGGGCGGAGACCTTCGGACAAGTGATATTCGTGGGAGTATTTAAATCCTTGCCATATTGAGGCAAGTATCGTATTTTAAAATTATTGATATTGCATTGTTGATCATGTGTATGATCTATTCATGTTGTTGAACGTGAGATTAAATTCCTTGAGTTGTCATGATAATTGTTATTGGTTCTTTGATTGTTCACGTCGATGAATGTGTTGATTTGCATATGTGTATGCATAATTGTAATCTTTATGTTGTAAATGATCCTAGGGGATCATGAGGATCTATGCTGAGGGCGCTGGATCGAATGTCCACTATGCGTTGGTCCGACGGGATCATCATGGGGATCTATGCTGAGGGCGCTGGATCGTTGGATGGGTTTTCCACCATGCGTTGGTCCGACGGGATCATCATGGGGATCTATACCGAGGGCGCTGAATCGTTGGATTACCCTGTAATGTGTTGATGGAATCATGAGGATTCGCATCGTTGGATTCCAGTAATGGGAGTCCATTTTGTATGTTTTATGATGCATTGATGATTTATGTATTACGATATTTGTACTAGCATTGTTTTGCTAACCCCTTCGGGGGTGGACATTTGTGTTGATGTTCAGGTAGCCGAGGAGCGGGGAAGGAGCCACAGTACAGACATGACGATGAAGTGGCTCAGTGATGTGAATTATGTTATCTTGGTTTTATGGTTATTTTCCAGTACTCGAGTACGTTTATGTTGTTGATGTTTCGGAGATGTTCTGTATTATTGGACTCATTTGAATTGTCAAACGGGTTTTAAACTTCTTTTACATTGATGACACTTTAGTATTATTTCCGTATTTCTCAATTTAGCCTTGTAAATTCTTATACAAAGAATTTACGGCGCTGTAATTATTCCGAATAAATCGGGGTGTTACAGAATATGGTATCACAGCTAAGATTCATGGATATCTTGGCAGTCACGTTAGTTGGGTCTGTTTACATTATTTGATTTATGGGTCGTTCGTAACATCACTGCTGAGCCAGCATCGTCGTGCGGACCGTGGTTGTAAGTCTCCTAATCTCTAATACTACCGTTTTATTTAATTTCTGCTTTGTGATTATTGACGGACTTTCTTTTAGAAATTTTCCCCTGGATATTGAGTATTTGTGTTTATAGTATGTTGAGGGGAGGTCGTGGACGCGGACGCGGATGTGGAAATGCGAGACAGGAGGATTCGACGTCTACCCCTGAATTATCCGCTAGTCGAACCGATTCCCATTCTGAGGGACAACAGTGATCAGCAAATGATAACGCAAATCCTAATATGTCGGGAGTGTTTCAATAGGTGGTTGCTCAGATAAACCAGTTTGCTCAGGTTGTAGACCGCATGCAGACGGCAATGGGACAGCAGCATCATGAGGATAATCGGGGAGATAAATGGCTTACTGAGGTGGTCAAATTGCACCCTCCAAAATTTGACGGTTCTGCTGAGGCACTTTCTTGGGATCACTGGCTAAAAGATTAGAGAAGATCTTTGCAGGGATTAACTGTCCCAACGACAGAAAGGTTCCGATCACCCAGTATCTTCTGACTGGGGAGGCTTTCGACTGGTGGGAGGCCATTCGACCTGAGGAGCATAATGCTGACTGGACGGAGTTCAAATTAATGATGGAAGCGCAATATTGTCCTCGCCCAGTTAGAGAGGCCCGAGTCCGGGAGTTTTTCTCACCACAAAATTTAGAGGCATCTGTGACAGACGTGATTAAGACTTTTAATCACCAGTTGACTTATGTGCGCCACTTGGTCAGGACCGAGGCTGAGAGGATTTTTTTCATTTTGACATGTGGATGAAGCCGGAGATTCAGCAATATATGTCTGGATTTGAATGTACCCCCTTGCGACAGTATCAGGACAAAGCACTGGCCTATGATATGAAAGAGGCGGCAGTAGAGAAATCAACGGAAGCAAAGAAGTAGAAAGTGTCGGGCAACTTTATGGAGAACAAAAGTGGTGGGGCCCGCAAGGGCCAGTCCTCATTTCATTCATATAGGAGACCTTCGCATACTTCTCGAGGTGGAAAGAAGTTCCGGACAGCATCAACAGTTTCAGACGCAGCAAAGAAATGTTATAACTGTGGCAAAACAGGGCATGTTCGACGGGATTGTTACTCACCTACTGTGACCTGCTTCGAGTGTGAACAGGAAGGACATCGCGCAATGTTCTGTGGAAATGCTACTAGATCTTTTGGTACCCGCACCCCTGCACCGGTTCCGAAGGATACAAGTGTGAACCAGATGCAGCAAAGTGGTTTCCAGCAGCAGAGTGTTGGGAAAAGAGAGGCGTCCAGCGCTGGGTCCGTTCCTCTGCGCATTTACGAGATGAGGAAGTCAGACGATCAGCACACTGCTGTCGCATCAGGTACGATTCAGATTCTTTTGCAACCTGTCAGTGTCTTATTCGATTCAGGGGCTACGCATTCTTTCATATCTTTGAACTGTGTTAATCGTTTGAAAATCTCGTGCTTATATGATTGTGAGCCTTATGTTGTGGGGTTACCAAGCGGAGAGAAAATTGTGGGAACCCTAGAAACTAGAGATTTTCCAGTGTCTATAGGAGGAAGGGATTGGCCATCAAATCTTATTGTAGTCGACATCCGCGGTGACGATTTAATTCTCAGAGACGATTTGCTCAACCGTTATGGAGCTATTTTGAATTACCGAAAGAGAGTCATTTCTATCATTGCTGATGACGAATCTGAACATTTATTCAAAGGATGGAGACCAGGAAGCTCAGGAAAATTGATTAAGGCCATGAAAGCAGTTAAATTGCTAAAGTAGGGTTGTTACTGGTTTTGGTGTTATGCCATGAAGAAAGAAGAAGGAATCGAGCTCGCATCTATTCCAGTGGTGAACGAATTCTCAGATGTATTCCCTAACGAACTACCTGGGTTCCCTCCACGGAGAGAGGTAGAGTTCAATATCGAATTGGAGCCTGGAGCCGCTCCTATTTCCAGAGCACCATACCATATGGCGCCAACCGAGATGTATGAATTAAAGAAGCAACTGGAGGAATTAATGCAGAAGGGTTACATTCAACCTAGCATTTCTCCTTGGGGAGCACCCGTTCTCTTTGTGAGGAAGAAAGATGGATCCCTCTGACTATGTATTGATTACCGAGAGCTAAACAAGGTGACGATCAAGAACAAGTATCCTATACCTCGAATTGACGACTTGTTTGATCAACTGCAAGGGGCAAGAGTATTCTCGAAGATTGACTTGCTATCAGGGTACCACCAGTTGAGAATTAAGGAATCGGATATACTGAAATCTGCTTTCAGAACCCGGTACGGGCACTATGAATTTGTGGTGATGCCATTCGGACTCACCAATGCTCCTGCGGTATTTCTGCAATTGATGAATCGAGTATTCTTAGAATACTTGGATAAATTTGTGGTAGTCTTCATCGATTACATCTTGATCTATTCGAAAGACACTGAGGAACATTCGGAGCATTTGCGTATCGGTTTGAGCACTTTAAGAAATGAACAGCTTTATGCGAAACTTTCTAAGTGCGAGTTTTGGCTTAAGGAAGTAACCTTCCTTGGGCATGTAATATCAGCTGATGGAGTTCAGGTAGACCCGAAGAAAGTCGAGGCAATCTTGGAGTGGGAATCCCCTAATAATGTGAAAGAAGTCTGGAGTTTCTTGGGACTTGCTGTATATTATCGCCGTTTTGTAGAAGGATTTTCCAAAATCGCTCGTTCACTTACTCAACTGTTACAGAAGACTCAAAAATTCGTGTGGGATGAGAAATGCCAGGCGAGTTTTGATGAACTTAAGAGAAGACTGACGACAACGCCTATACTAGCGTTACCAGATGGAACTGATGGATTTATGGTATACAACGATGCTTCAAATCAGGGTCTGGGATGTGTATTGATGCAAAAGGATAGGGTGATTGCCTATGCCTCTCGACAGTTGAAACCATACGAGGTTAATTACCCGACTCATGATCTGGAGTTAGCTGCTGTAGTCTTTGCTCTAAAAATTTGGCGACATTACTTGTACGGCACTCGTTGTCAGATCTTCACAGATCATAAGAGCCTCAAATATATTTTCAGTCAAAAGGAATTAAATATGAGGCAAAGAAGGTGGATGGAATTGATCAAGGATTACGATTTGGAAATCCTTTATCATCCAGGCAAAGCAAACGTGGTAGCTGATGCATTGAGCCGTAAACCTGTTTCTCTTCAAGTGTTAGAAGCGCTTACGTCCCAAACCAACATTCAACAAGGACTAATCCGTGAAGGAATTGAAGTGTGGTCGCAAGGAGTCCATGGGCAATTGTGTGTGATGGAACTAACTTCGTCGTTGGTTGAAGAAGTCAAATCTAAGCAGTTGGATGATTCTCTGATTCTTCGATTATGTGACGAAGTGAGCAAAGGGAAGGCCCCAGGATTCGTGATACAGGATGATGGAGTTCTGAGATTTCAGAGTCGACTTTGTGTTCCCAATGATGATGCTTTGAGATAGACAATTCTGAAGGAAGCTCACAGCGCGCCCTATTCTATTCACCCAGGCAGCAGTAAGATGTATAAGGATCTAAAACAAAACTTCTGGTGGGGAAATATGAAGAAGGACGTAGCATAATACGTTTCGAAGTGTTTGACTTGTCAGCAGGTTAAGATTGAACATCAGCGGCCTACCGGAATGTTGAAGCCACTTCCGATCCCTGAGTGGAAGTGGAAGGATATCTCGATGGATTTCATCACAAATATGCCAAGGACCAAGACGAGAATGAATATGATTTGGGTGATAGTTGACCGACTAACCAAGTGAGCTCATTTTCTGGGTATTAAAGACACTTGGGGACCATAGAAATTAGCACGAGTATTTATTACAGAGATAGTCCGATTGCATGGAACGCCGAAGACCATTATTTCGGATCGATATGGCCGCTTCGTGTCGCACTTTTGGAAGGCAGTTCATAGGGCTTTGGGGACCGAGCTGAACTTTAGCACGGCTTATCATCCTCAAATGGACGGTCAGTCCGAAAGGACTATACAAACAGTAGAAGACATGCTTAGAGCTTGTGCCTTGGATTGGTCAACTAATTGGGAAGTTCATTTGCCCTTGATTGAATTCACCTACAACAATAGTTTGCATGCTTCTATTAAGATGGCACCATTTGAAGCTTTGTACGGGAGAAGATGCCGATCACCCTTGTGCTGGGATGATTCTTCGGACTTGATCGGGACGGAACCGGAATTGATAGTTCAGACTCAAGATAAGATAGCTCTGATTCGGGAAAGACTGTTGACTGTCCAGAGTCGACAGAAGTCTTATGCAGATGTGCATCGTCATCCGCTAGAGTTCGACGTTGGGGACCATGTACTATTGAAGGTTTCTCCTACCCGGGGGATTTTCCGTTTCGGAAGGAAGGGAAAGCTGAGTCGGAGATACATCGGACCATTCGAGATCCTGGAAAGAGTTGGGGAGTTGGCGTATAGGTTGGCCTTACCGCCATCTCTGAATCATGTTCATAATGTTTTCCACGTATCCCAACTGCGGAAGTATATACCGGATCCCAGTCATGTCATTGACTTTGGCGAGATTGAAATGGCTAATGATGGCTCGTTCGAAGAAAAGCCAATCAAGATACTTGAGAGTCGAGTCAAGCAATAGAGTAATAAACCTATCTCCTTGGTAAAAGTTTAGTGGTCTCGACATGGAGTCGAAGAAGCAACTTGGGAGACGGAGGACAGTATGAAGTCGAGATACCCGGAATTGTTTTCATTTTAAGTTTCGGGCCGAAACTTCTTTTTAGAGAGGTAGTATGTAATGCCCGGATAAAATGGTGTATTTACCTTGTATTCGACCCTGTATTATTCAACTTCGTGATGTTATTAATCATAGATTGGTTTCCCGTATTCGTACCCTTACATTTTTATATCTTCAACATTATGCATGCATGGTTCTGTATGTGTTAACGTACTCTATCAGACGTCCATAACGTACGCTAAGGCTGTAGCATTACGTACGTTATCTGATATGCTTAATGTACGTTAGCTAAGTCAACTTGAGATCGGATAAGGGTCGGCGTGTGGGGGCCGGGAAGATTCGTGGGATGTTCCGCGTGAACCTGGACATAGGTGTTACGTACGCTATGGTGCATGTTTTACGTACGCTAAGGCATGGATATTACGTACGTAAAACCATTGCGACTACGTACGTAAGGAAATGCCAAAATCAGGCCAGTGAGTTCTGGTCAGACAACTATGTACGCTATAGCTAGGGTATAACGTACGTTAAGTGTGTTACGTACGTAATGTTATTTGCATAACGTACGTAATGCCCAAAAATCTATTTATAGAACCCGATCCTCACTTCATTTCTCACTCTTACCTTGGCCTATTTTTGTGTTCTTGAGACTATCCCTCACCTCATATCCCGCACATCATCATCTACATCCGATTTTGGGGAGCCTATGTAACACCCCCGGTTCAGCCCAGGAATATTACACGCCGTGGGCCCCGCGCCGGAACCCACCAGGCTAAAAACCAATTACAAGAACGATAAGAAGGCCGATGACGGTAGTATTTTATATCAAAACTCAAAATCATTTGAAAACACCAACTACCATCAAAACGATCAAGGCCAAAAACTTGGTTAAGGGAATCGGTTTTCGAAATCAAACTCAGTTGGCAAAAAGCTGAAAGCCATTTGAAAGAACTCACCCAGCGGATAAAAACACAGTCCAAGATACATATACATCAATAATGTTATACACAAATAAAATACACGATTCCCCAACAATATGCCATAGCCAGTATCGTCCGGAATCCTCGCCTCACGACCGCTACCATCAAAGTTCTCAATACCTGAAAAATAAGTCCCACAACGGGGTCAGCAATAATGCCCGACAAATAACCGCAAGTACATAAACATAAATATTCACATGCCATGCATCATGAGAATAATAACCTCAACGATAACCTTACCACTTCCGGTAATCCAATGATTCTCATCAAAATCCCAATATCACGATAATACCACATAATACCTCAATTCCGAATACTTTCCCGTACACAATCTTTTACGTACGATTGCCATAAAACACACCTCTATCCGGACATCCTTCCGAAGTGCATACCACAGACCAAGAATATCCAAAATGACATCAACAATATCCGAATACTACAATCTTCCCAAGATTGTCCAAGTATCTCAACAATCATCAACTGTGCATTCTAATCTTTTTAGAACATCACTGAACATTCGTCAATATGCAATACAACATAAAATACTTATGAAATGTAAATGGAATTACTCATCAAAACATTACAACCGAACAAGTAAACACTTGCCTGGATACCAACATGACAAAACCAACACCGAACTCATCGCCCTCGTCTACGAGCTCTTCAGCCCCGACTGGATGGAATCTACGGCTTTTCACCGCGGCAAAATAATTATACCTATTGGTTAATCAACCTAGAACAATAATCATATCAATAATCGAACCAACTTGGTAATAATGATCAAACATACTCAATCCGGAATTCAACCTCCTATCATGATTCATCTCATCTAAATCAACCACTATCATCACTATGATTTAGAATACCATCTTAAATCGGTTAAACGAATTATCAAATCATCATAGTCATCATATGGCCTCAAGAACATCAAGAACTCTATGATTCCATAATCATAATCAACATATTCAAAGCATATCATCATCTTCCTTCAACATAAACCTCATATAGCCTCAAGAATTGCAATAACAACATCATAATCATCTTCATACCAATCATTCATCAACTATAACATCAAAATTCCGAAATGAAAAGGAGAAATATCCAACATACCTTATAGAATATGGATAACACAAGAAATCACTTCAAGAATCAACAATAGTTCCATAACCAAGCTCTAATTCCATGATTCCAAGCTCACAATCATGTTAGAAGTGTTTAGAACACTCTTAGAAGTGAAGAGGGACGAGTTTTGGAGAGAAATACCTCAAAGGATCGCGAGAGAAATGAAAGGCAACACTTCAATATATAAACTGCACTCTCATTACATACGTAAGTGTCCTTACTTAACGTATGTAACAACCTTAACGTACGTAATCCGGAATCCATAGCGTACGTAACAAACTCACTGTCTCATTCCGTGAAGTCCATTACGTACGTAACCCATACCATATACCATACGTAATATACCAGTTGACTTGCTACAGTACAATGGTCGTGTTACATACGTAATACGTCCTGTATAATGTACGTAACACATACGTTGACTCACCTGTCAACATCCTCCGCCGAAAGTTGCCGACACAGGGTCCCACCTGCCGACCAGGACTCGGTCGTGTCCGATGCCTTCGTTACGTACGTAATACCTTAGCCTTAACGTACGTAACCATGCCAATCTTACGTACGTAAGCTCACCTTGTTAACGTACGTAACAATTCCATACTTAGCCAATTTCAGCAATTCCTGTCCAATGTCACGACATACCAAATACGAACATACGGCAACATCAATACATATACTCAATTAAATAACATTATCAAACGTTCGCAACGTCCTCGAGCATAATTAACCATCAACGATCTAATATAATAACGAAAAATATATCCGAAAAATCGGGGTATTACAGCCTAGACCGTGTGAATTAGTGATCAAGCTTCCGGTGAAGAGTTTATTCAAGATTTTCTTTGTTCTTACACCTCTTAAGGTATGTTAACTCTACACCAAGATGAAGACTTTGTTCTTAGTTGTATTATGAGCTTTTGCCTGAGATTATTGAGCTTGTTTCGTCATAATGAATCTAATACCATGTTTGAAAGGATTGTATTGGTTGAATTAAGGTTTCCATGGTTAGAGTTGAGCCATAATCTTCACCAACCTTAAGGATGAAATTTCTTAAATTGAACACCTTGTTGATCCTTTCGTAACACTCTTTTTGTGAACAGATGTAAGGATTACCCCCGTGTTTAATGAATTTGTGAAGTTGCACATAGAATGTGTTCGATTATAATACTTGCCTTTGATGAACTTGTGTGAATCTTCTTATAGGAGTAGAACCTTGAAAGGATTATTGGAACTACCATTTGAATGAAAGAATTTGATAAGAAGAATCACCGCGGATGAACAAGAGTCGTAGAGACAAATTAGCCTAGAACTAGAATGAACGTGATTATCTCATAATATTTTGATTTAGCCACCGAACCGAGTCTTCGAGTTAAGAATCGGAATTTGAGTTTGGATTTTGGAACATAATGATATGATGAATGTTCTTGAAACTTTAGATACCAACCTTGTGTCCCACTACAATCTCATGAATTCGCAAGTCTTTTTCCAAGCGTAGTACTCGTCGGAAAATAGGACCAAGAACCGATTGTCCATTATCGATAATTCATTTTGAACTTTAGACGTTCGGGACTCATGCTTAAGTTTCGGGAAGATTATTGAAATTCTTGTTATTCCCTTGTACAAGGTGATAGATCGAGGGGCGGCGACCTTCAGACGAGTGATATTCGTGGGAGTATTTAAATCCTTGCCATCTTGAGGCAAGTATCGTATTTTTAAATTATTGATATTGTATTGTTGATCATGTGTACGATCTATTCATGTTTTTGAACATGAGATTAAATTCCTTGAGTTGTCATGATAATTGTTATTGGTTCTTTGATTGTTCACGTCGATGAACATGTTGATTTGCATATGTGTATGCAGAATTGTAATGTTTATGTTGTAAATGATCCGAGGGGATCATGAGGATCTATGCTGAGGGCGCTGGATCGAATGTCCACTATGCGTTGGTCCGACGGGATCATCATGGGGATCTATGCTGAGGGCGCTGGATCGTTGGACGGGTTTTCCACCATGCGTTGTCGGACCGGATCATCATGGGGATCTATACCGAGGGCGCTGGATCGTTGGATTACCCTGTAATGTGTTGATGGAATCATGAGGATTCGCATCGTTAGATTCCAGTAATGAGAGTCCATTTTGTATGTTTTATGATGCATTGATGATTTTTGTAATACGATATTTGTACTATCATTGTTTTGCTAACCCCTTCGGGGGTGGACATTTGTGTTGATGTTCAGGTAGCCGAGGAGCGGGGAAGGAGCCACAGCACAGACATGACGATGAAGTGGCTCAGTGATGTGAATTATGTTATCTTGGTTTTATGGTTATTTTCCAGTACTCGAGTACGTTTATGTTGATGTTTTGGAGATGTTCTGTATTATTGGACTCATTTGAATTGTCAAACGGGTTTTAAACTTCTTTTACATTGATGACACTTTAGTATTATTTCTGTATTTCTCAATTTAGCCTTGTAAATTCTTATACAAAGAATTTACGGCGCTGTAATTATTCCGAATATATCGAGGTTTTACACCGAACTCATCTCGAAAAGCCCTACAACATGAATACATAAAAATTCAACAAAGAGAATATTTTATACACCTGTTATTTCTTGAGTAAATCATTAATTCAATCCGATTAAGACTAAATTTTCATCTTCATCTGATAAATAATATAATTATTAAAAACTAATTAATTCAAAGCAAAAAGGAGTAGACGAGCTCAATTATGGGTGAAATATATCAATACAAACCATGGATAAGTGTATAAAACTAACACTTATCAGGAATTTCAATGACAATGAAGGGCCTACATGGCCAAAATAAAATACAACAACATTCACGAGCCTTGCTCGGATAACACAAAATGAAAACAACTGACAAACTGGAGAACACTCCAAATTGACTGTTCAACAAGAACACCAAAACAACTCGGGACTAGTATCGCTCGAATGCCTCATCGCCATCGTCATGCCCCTGTGTCTCAACTCTCTCCTCGCAAACACCTGAAACATGAGAACATGTTCCGCCCCCATGGGGTCAGTCATCCAGATAATGAATATCAAATACATGTACAACATGATATTCATCCAAGGGAAAAATAGACGGTGCAACAATGATAATACGAGATGCTCCCAAACCAAGCTAAGAACCAGGAATTCGTAAAGCACTATGCCAAAGGGGTCAGTCATCCATATAATGAATATCAAATACATGTACAACATGATATTCATCTAAGGGAAAAATAGACGGTACAACCATGATAATACGAGATGCTCACAAACCAAGCTAAGAACCAGGAATTCGGGAAACACTATGCCCAAGGCATACGGTCAATACCTGCTTAACATGTTAGAACACAAGCGCCCAACAGCGAATCATCAATATAGAACACAACAAAGGATTACCAGAGGGTAAACCAAACCAACAATGAAATAGATACAAACCACAATGCCCTAAGGCTCCAAGAGAAACACCAATACATCACACATGGCCTAAAAGCCCTCAGCCGAAGCTGCAAATCTTCGCAATGGCCTGAAAGCCACTCAGCCGAAGCTATCAATCATCACAATAGCCTGGAAACCACTCAGCCGAAGTTTCTAATCAATAATGAGATGGTAGAAGCCAAACAGCCTGAAGCTATATCACATGAGGGGCCGAAGCCACACAGCACGAAGCTGTATCACAATGAGGGGCCGAAGCCACACAACACGAAGTTGTATCACAATGAGGGGCCGAAGCCACACAACATGAAGCTGTATCACAATGAGGGGCCGAAGCCACACAAAGATGAAGTCAGATCACAATGAGGGCCAAAGCCACACAAAGACGAAGTCAGTACCACAATGAGGGCTAAAGCCACACGACGAAGTCAGATCACAATGAGGGGCCGAAGCCAGACATCACGAAGCTATATCACAATGAGGGGCCGAAGCCACACAACACGAAGCTGTATCACAATAAGGTCATCCAATAACAGTGACCTGCTGAATTGCAGGTGCTGGGAAACCAACTGAGATGAGTTCAAGCCCCAGACTTACTCATAATGAGATCACCTAGTGACCGTGACCTACTGAACTGTAGGTGTTGGGAAACCAACCGCGAAGGTTCAAGCCCCAAGCTTACCCATAATGAGATCATCAATATGACCATGACCTACTAAACTGTAGGTGTTGGGAAACCAACTGCAAAGGTTCAAGCTCCAAACTTACCCATCGAGCACTAGCCGAGACTAGCCTCCAAACACAAACAATCACAACCGACAACGATCACAAAATTACCGAATCCACGAGAGCGATAGTGTGCTGTCTTGAGTCGGACAACATGGCAACAATAACTCATGGATGGGAACCGTTCTCGGCGGTCCCAATTCAATTACCTCGACTGTCTTGGAATGGCCAATCGATAACAACGACACAACGGATGGAAACCGTCCTCGACAGTCCCAATTCAATACCTCGATTGCCCTAGAAATGGCCAACCGATAACAATAAAACCATGGATGGGAAATGTCCTTGACAGCCCCGATTCAATACCTCAATTGTCTCAGAGCGACCAATCAATAACAACGACTCAATGGATGGGAATTATCCTCGACAGTCCCAATTTAATACCTCGATTGCCTTAGAACGACCAATCGATGACAACGAAACAACGGATGGTAACTATCCTCGACAATTCCAATTCAATACCTCGATTGTCTTAGAATAACCAACCGATAACAATGAATCAACGGATGCCTCAGTACCTTTAATTGGTTACCGACAATGGATGATGATCAAATATGTCAATGACTTCGATCGGCCAATACAACATCGATAGAAAAACACCAACATCAATAGCAACACTCATATTTATGTCTAAATCGAACATCAATGTCAACAATAACAATCGACACATCGATACCGCGAACCGGCTACCGACAACAGCAATAACAAAAAGATGATCAATAATAAAATTTTGGCATAAGTACTGGAGGGTATCGTATCAAACAATCCCCTGATATCAACGAAAATCATGAAGAGACTACGTCTCGAAATGATACAACTATAATATCCGGATTTATTATTGTGTATTTCATCTGTATTTGAACCCTGTATTATTCGTAATTGTGATCTCGATAATTGGAGTATGATATTTCTCACATTGGTATCTTTGTACATAAGTATAACAACATGCAAAATTTCTCATGCAAACTCATGATAGCGCACGCTAAGAATATAACTTAACGTGCGTTATCGGGCTACAACTAGCTCATGCTACGAATGGAGAATTGCATGCGCTAGGCAGTCAATTATTGAGCTAGGCGGCTAACACATGCGCCAGCCGGGACATGGGTCCAGATAAGATTCCTGCGGATGAACCTGGACAGATTTGGAGTCAACGCTTATTAGCGTGCGCTAATAATGGTATGTAGCGTGCGCTAATTAGCTAGTGTGCAGAAACTTTATATAAGGGACAACACTCCATTTTCTTCTCATTTCTGTAACACTCCCAATCCGTTCAGGGATATTACACGCCGTATAACCTTTCCTCAAGGATCTACCAGGCTGGTAACAACAAATGAACAACTCGACAATGCCTTTAAGGCTAAAAAGACTCAGTAGACCGATTTGGCCTTTCAATAAATACATACAACTCAAACATAACACATGCCCACGCAGGGGTAGAGTACAACACACTCCCGTTCAACGGGAAAATAATATTGCAGCGGAAAATAAAATACAACTAAACTAATACGACATCAACGGGGCCTCGTGTGATTAGCATCGTTCATCTTTCATCATCCTTCATGCCGAACCTGTGCTATGCTCCAAAACCTGAATGCAAAAATAGACATCCACCCCCCGAATACTCGGGGGTTAGCAAAACAGTGGAGTTTTGCTAGTGCAAGAACAAAGTGCAAAAATACGAGTCATACAATTCACATTCCACGAATAACAATAACCAGGAATCCTCAAAAATCCAAACGAAACGAAAAGTACTTCCCGAGGCAAGAGTTTGAGAAAAATATTCCAAAACCGAAAGATCATAAATCAATGGAAATAATTTATAAAACAGTTTAGAATGCCCTCGAGAGTATTAATAGAAAAACAATTTAGAATTATCAAATCCCACTTTTCAAAACCCAAAAGACGAAAGGGGTCACCGCCCCAAAGGTTTACTTTCCGTAAAATGACCTTTACCAAACCGTTGGGATTTTAGCCCCAAATCTCATCAACTCACATTACACGAGAACGACAACAAGGTTCGTCTTCCAACATCAAAATTCACAACCCAAGGTTTAAACACAGACGAAAAATACTCTAATGTCATCCTAGCTATGTAAGCCAAACGAACAACTTACCTCTTACACACTTAGTCAATGCATGCAATCATGAAAACCGTTCAAAATACTCGTTTCTAGAAACGCCAATAATCCAAATCACATTTGTAAAATACACCACAATTAACCGTGGATCCACCCCTCCATGGACCCCTACCGAGACCCCGTCGGATCTAACCCATAGTGGTTAAAAGCAAGCTCGCGGATCCACCCCTCCGTGGACCCCTACCGAGACCCCGTCGGATATGATCCATAGTGAGCATACACACACACACGTTACTCATGCACTACTAATATGCTAAGAATGTAAGTTCATTAAGAATACTCACTAGAGATGGCCACTAATCCGACACCATTATCAAACTCTTCAAAACACAATAACAAGATTAAACATGGAATACACGATTCCATAACTTTAAACAACAGGGGTATCATCAAAGCCTCCAACGTTCAAAATAATCTAATCATAATCAATTCCCAAAATACACCGTTCACAAAACACACACGCATTTTGAAAGAGAGCCTTTAACGAGGCCAAACCGAAATCTTTTGAAACTTCATTTCAAACAACCAAACAAACACACCAAGACGATCACCGATCATCATATCCACAAAATAAGAAATGTATGAGCAAGGTGCTTGCCTCGAATAAGAACAACATGGAGAATCGACCGAAGTAGGTTGGCACGAACCGACTACGAACCCGCCGACTCCACCGAACGCCAACTCGCGATAATAAACTATGAAGGACAAATACAACAACGAAAATGAATTCCAAAGTACAACCCAAAGCCGCTGAATTCAAAGAACGAATGACGAAAATTCAAGTGTTTCCCCCAAAACGGTCAAGAACATGATTCGTCCCGTCAAAACACGAAAATGGAATTCCAAAACGAAATATGGATTTACAATCCATAGGATATGTTTAAAAACATCATTTAAGAACAATCGATCCGTCAAAAACGGATGGAAAACGAGATCAAGGACAAATCCCCCAAAAAGTTGATTCGAAGGAAATCAAGAAATATACTTCGATTCGACGAAGAACAATGGACTAAATGATGTTAAACACAAGAATACTACCAAGATTAACCATACCCATCATGAATTAATCAACAATACGGAACGAATCGGACAAAAACGCAAAAACCCCAAAATTCAAGAAACTAGGGTTCTAGAAAATCGCACCTTGATTCGCTGGATCAAAGGATGATATAGGATGATCAATCAATGATATGAACTCAAGAACTTCATGGATTTGTTGTTTAACAACATGGCTTCAAGATTCCCAAGGCTCCAGCCGCGGAAGAGAAAGAGAGAAATGGGAAAAATGACCGAAACTGGACTACTCTGTCACATTTATACTGGGCCAGACTAGCGTGCGCTAGGCTGCCGAGCTAGCGTGCGCTATCGGCCCAGGCCGCAATCCAGAGACCTCCTGGACTAGACTGCTCGGCCAGGTAGCGTGTGCAGCCTTTCGGCCGTAGCGTGCGCTACCTACCGGCCGTAGCGTGTGCAGTGTCCGACAGTAGCGTGCTCTACCTGCCGATCATACCCGAGTCTAGAACCTTAGAACCCCTCTGCCCAGACCCGATAGCGTACATTGGGCCGGCCGATAGCGTGCGCTACACCTGCCGGTTAGCGCGCGCAGCCTTCCGGCCGTAGCATGCGCTACGCCGGTTCCTGCCGTGCTTGCCCGGCCAGTGCCCAGCACTTCCGACCGTGCCGTCCGCACCTGTCCGGCCAGTGCTCAGCCGTCATGATCCGACGACTCGATTTCCGAAAACGTACGGAACGAACACGACAAAAAGTTCGCGGACAACATCAACGACCCGAAGTGAAAACATAATGCAATTATTAATCATACGCGACCAAGAAAAGAGTCGAGACAGCAAATACAGATACAGATACCCATAACTTTGGGTAAATTACAAAATGGCCCAAAACGCCCGAAAATCACGATACGTGATCGAATAACCAAACCGAAGTTCACAACACGTATAACAAAGTTAAACGAACTTACGAGAAACTCTCAACAGCAGTTTCGATCGAGATTCACAAGAATCGAACTCAAGTGCGGAAAAGTCGCCAAAAAGCACGGAACTCAACAAAACGACACCGAAACGAACTCGGATGACAAAAAGTGCAGAATTAATCATTCTCGGAATGACGAAACGGTCATGAGCGAGCCGTCAAAACGGACTTTCGCCGGAAAAAAAGAAATTACCGGAAATCGAAATTACGGGTATTACACACTACCCTCCTTAAAAGAAGTTTCGTCCCGAAACTTAAAACAAGTAGGGAGAAGCGATATCCCGCCAGGAAGACTCAACGAGGTACACAAGAAACGCGTAACTTACGCCCAACGGCGAAACGTTACAAGCAACACAAAGGAGTATACGGCGTGAAAACACGCTCCACGACCAACACAACGTCGCCGTTAGGGATATAATAAAACCAACAAATGACAAGCGTCATCAAACAGATAATATAGCCAAGTCAATTATCCGACAATCATAAAACACAACGAACGAAAATCAATATGATTGACCAACCCAACGGTACATCAATCGAAACACGAGCCAATCGCTGAACCAATACGAAATTCCACCGCCAAAGGGTTGGAAGATTGAAAACAAGACTAATTTCCCGAACTTTACGAAGGAGCCTGAATGTTCAACAATAACGAAACGAGATCAACAAAAACCGAACAATCAAACGATCGAGACAACAAGAATCGAACTATCATGTTCGAATCACGAAGAACAATAAAATTCAAACGACAACTCCCAGGTTCACGTCTCGGCCGAACAATGAAACCGAAATACAGAACAAGTTCAGAAAGTATCAACGAACACGAGCGAGTCGATAGACTTGAGGTAGAGAAAATGCAGAAGTCCAAAATAGTACGGGTATTATATTCGACCTCTTTTAAAAGAAGTGTCGTTCCCGAAACTCACAACACGAAATCAAGGTGACAACACAACAAGCAACCGACAGAAACATCCTTCAAAGGCCTCTCAAAGCCGATTCTGATGACTGTGCTAAGCGCGAACTTCGGAAGTCTTGGTAACCAATTCGCAAAACTGAATTCTATGTCCCTCGAGTCCACACTTGAAATGTGTTACCGACGAGAAGGACAATTTACACGTGCATGACCCGGCACATCATGGTTGAAATGCCTCGGCTCGGCATACCGAAAATACAAATGCTAGATACAATGGGGCATAACGTCGCAAAACAACATAGCGGAGATGCCAACTCAGCACAACAAAGAATCATAACACATATCATATAAACCCAAGCTCTAATAGCTCGCACAGGTGCGATAACACGCAAGCCACCATGAAATGACAACATTAAAGATCGTCATCACACCTCCCACGAAGGGCTAACAAAACATATGCGTGGCAATGACTCAACGCTCACGCCACCAATTCAATCACAAATCGGGATTAACACCGTAACGAAAGTTCGAAAACCATATATGCATTTCTGGTCCGCAAACACGAATGATAGGTTTTAAGAACGAAAACCACCTTTTTGAAAATAATTTAGAAAAACATCGATTGATCTTGAGTATCACCTTTCAAAAAAGTACAAACGTGAAACATTGTTATCGAGACTTTAGAGAACCATTTCGCATTTGATAAAAATGAGGACACTTTCTCTTAGTGAAAACTTTCAGAATATTCGACCCTCGAGTCTAAGTAAAAGTGTTTCTAAAACATTTAAAATATCTCAAACCATTTTGGTCCTCGAGGTAGAAGAATTTTGAAAGATATTGTGGCACCTTGGATGTACCACGAAAAAATAACTCATTTCAAAAGTACGTCTCGAAATTTATTTTTTTCTAAGATACTTAAGGTTTTCAAAAATCCAATAGGCCAGAATGCCCAAAACTCACACATATCGACGTACGCTAAAACACCTCCTAGTACACGCATCAAAACGTTTAAAATCAAGACAATACATGTCTTTTAACGGAAAATAAACGGTAAAATACCACTGTCGAAGACCGCCTAGGATTCGGAACAAAACCACTGACCCCATTCGAGGCCTCTAAGGACCCTCTCGCACTGGCTAGTGAACAAGTCGAACGCGTATAAGCACAAAGCTTCCACAAGAGAACTTGTAAAACGAGCAAATCGATTCGAAAATCATCAGCAACGGACAAAAACAACAGTAAAAATACATCAGCAGCGACGACACTCCTCGTATAAACCAAATACGAGAGTCAACTAAATACATATCATGAAATCAAAATCCACAGAAGCATTTCATCACTTAACAAATAATCATAAAAATAGCTCGTGTCACACGAGGCACAACACAAAGAAGGGAGACTTACATCCACAGGTCGCACGAAGATGATGATCGCCCCATGATACTAATCAAGACCAACAAACTCAGATGACGCGTCGCGACATGACTCAGTCAGACAAAATCCGACGAGACCAAACTCAACAAACATCACTAAACCCGACATCCTAGGTTTCCACAACCTAAGCTCCGATACCATTTATGTAACACCCCCAATCCGTTCAGGGATATTACATGCCGTAGAACCTTTCCTCAAGGATCTACCAGGATGGTAACAACAAATGAACAACTCGACAATGCCTTTAAGGCTAAAAAGACTCAGTACACCGATTTGGCCTTTCAATAAATACATACAACTCAAACATAACATATGCCCACGCAGGGGTCGAGTACAACACACTCCCGTTCAACGGGAAAATAATACTGCAATGGAAAATAAAATACAACTAAACCAATACGACATCAACGGGTCCTCGTGTGATTAGTATCGTTCATCTTTCATCATCCTTCATGCCGAACCTGTGCTATGCTCCAAAACCTGAATGCAAAAATAGACATCCACCCCACAAATACTCGGGGGTTAGCAAAACTCAACTGTTTTGCTAGTGCAAGAACATAGTGCAAAAATATGAGTCATACAATTCACATTCCACGAATAACAATAACGAGGAATCCTCAAAGATCTAAACGAAACGAAAAGTACTTCCCAAGGCAAGAGTTTGAGAAAAATATTCCAAAACCGAAAGATCACAAATCAATGGAAATAATTTATAAAACAGTTTAGAATGCCCTCGAGAGTTTTAACAGAAAAACAATTTAGGATTATCAAATCCCACTTTTCAAAACCCAAAAGACGAAAGGGGTCACCGCCCCAAAGGTTTACTTTACATAAAATGACCTTTACCAAACCGTTGGGATTTTAGCCCCAAATCTCATCAACTCACAGTACACAAGAACGACAAAAAGGTTCGTCTTCCAACATCAAAATTCACAACCCAAGGTTTAAACACAGACGATAAATACTCTAATGCCATCCTAACCAAGTAAGTCAAACGAACAACTTACCTCTTACACACTTAGTCAATGCATGCAATCATGAAAACCGTTCAAAATACTCGTTTCCGGAAACGCCACTAAACCAAATCACATTTGAAAAATGCACCACAATTAACCGTCGATCCACGTCTCTGTGGACCCCTATCGAGGCCCCGTCGGATCAAACCCGTAGTGGTTAAAAGCAAGCTCGTCGATCCACGTCTCTGTGGACCCCTACTGAGACCCCATCGGATCTAACCCATAGTGAGCATACACACACACACGTTATCATGCAATACTAATATGCTAAGAATGTAAGTTCATTAAGAATACTCACTAGAGATGGCCACTAATCCGACACCATTATCAAACTCTTCAAAACACAATAACAAGATTAAACATGGAATACACGATTCCATAACTTTAAACAACAGGGGTATCATCAAAGCCTCCAACGTTCAAAATAATCTAATCATAATCAATTCCCAAAATACACCGTTCACAAAACACACACGCATTTTGAAAGAGAGCCTTTAACGAGGCTAAACCGAAATCTTTTGAAACTTCATTTCAAACAACCAAACAAACACACCAAGACGATCACCGATCATGATATCCACAAAATAAGAAATGTATGAGCAAGGTACTTGCCTCGAATAAGAACAACACGGAGAATCGACCGAAGTAGGTTGGCACGAACCGACTACGAACCCGCCGACTCCATCGAACGCCAACTCGCGATAATAAACTACGAAGGACAAATACAACAACGAAAATGAATTCCAAAGTACGACCCAAAGCCGCTGAATTCAAAGAACGAATGACGAAAATTCAAGTATTTCCTCCAAAACGGCCAAGAACACGATTCGTCCCGTCAAAACACAAAAACGGAATTCCAAAACCAAATATGGATATACAATCCATAGGATATGTTTAGCAACATCATTTAACAACAATCGATCCATCAAAAATGGATGGAAAACGAGATCAAGGACAAATCCCCCAAAAAGTCGATTCGAAGGAAATCAAGAAATATACTTCGATTCACCGAAGAACAATGGATTAAATGATGTTAAACACAAGAATACTACCAAGATTAATCATACCCATCATGAATTAATCAACAATACGGAACGAATCGGACAAAAACGCAAAAACCCTAAAATTCAAGAAACTAGGGTTCTAGAAAATCTCACCTTGATTCGCTGGATCAAAGGATGATATAGGATGATCAATCAATGATATGAACTCAAGAACTTTATGGATTTGTTGTTTAACAACATGGCTTCAAGATCCCCAAGGCTCCAGCCGCGGAAGAGAAAGAGAGAAATAGGAAAAAATAAACAAAACTGGAGTGCTCTGTCACATTTATACTGGGCCGGACTAGCGTGCGCTAGGCTGCCGAGCTAGCGTGCGCTATCGGCCCAGGCCGCAATCCAGAGACCTCCTGGACTAGAATGCTCGGCCAGGTACCGTGCGCAACCTTTAGGCCGTAGCATGCGCTACCTGCCGGCCGTAGCGTGCGCAGTGTCCGACAGTAGCGTGCCCTACCTGCCGATCATACCCGAGTCCAGAACCTCAGAACCCCTCTGCCCAGACCCGATAGCGTACGTTGGGCCGGCTGATAGCGTGCGCTACACCTGCCGGTTAGCGCGCGCAGCCTTCCGGCCATAGCGTGCGCTACGCCGGTTCCTGCCGTGCTTGCCCGGCCAGTGCCCAGCACTTCCGACCGTGCCGGCCGCACCTGTCCGGCCAGTGCTCAGCCGTCATGATCCGACGACTCGATTTCCGAAAACGTACAAAACGAACACGACGAAAAGTTTGCGGACAACATCAATGACCCGAAATGAAAACATAATGTAATAATTAATCATACGCGACCAAGAAAAGAGTCGAGACAGCAAATATAGATACGGATACCCATAACTTTGGGTAAATTACAAAATGGCCCAAAATGCCCGAAAATCACGATACGTGATTGAATAACCAAACCAAAGTTCACAACACGTATAACAAAGTTAAACGAACTTACGGGAAACTCGAAACAGCAGTTTCGACCAAGATTCGCAAGAATCGAACTCAAGTGCGGAAAAGTCGCCAAAATACACGGAACTCAACAAAACGACACCGAAACAAACTCGAATGACAAAAAGTGCAGAATTAATCATTCTCAGAATGACAAAACGGTCATGAGCGAGCCGTCAAAATGGACTTTCGCCGAAAAAAAAAGAAATTACCGGAAATCAGAATTACGGGTATTACAATTTCCTTCGAGCATCCTTCATTCTTGAGAGACTAGAGAACATTATATCTTCCTTAAACACACTTAGAACACATCTACTTGATCATTGGATATTGAATGTCACTTGTGTTTGATCATTGAAGGGGAGTAGCACCTTGGAGTGGCATGCAACCAACCGGAGTCGGATTCTACCTTTTTGGTTCAGTGATTTCGTCATATTAAGGTATGTTGATTCTATCTCCAGCCTTAGATTCAGGTTCTAAAGAATAAGATGATCATACTAGCAAGATATTGAGTTCCTTTGGTGAATTATTCAACAAACATCATGTTTAAAAGATTGGAATGTTTATGTTGATGATATTGTCGTTGGAACCTCGTAGTTGGAATCTTAGTACGTCAAGTGATGATAGGGACATTCTGAATGATGATTATCCGTATGAATTATGTTGTTATATTGATCATAAACTTGGAGATGATATCACTTTTGGTTATATGGACTTAAGAAAGAATCATCTTAGATTGCATCCTTTCTTATAAGCTGGAATTTTTAGTTTATCTCCATGGTTAAATCGGGTTGTAATGATGATTTTGAAATCTAGTGCTTCGACCTTGAGAACATCAAGCTTCTCATGAGAATTGTAATCAAGATGGATTATGGTGTTGTGATGATATACGTATTCTTGAATTTGAAGTGGTTGTTATCCGTAAGATCATTCATAAACCGTATGAGCATGATATGCATGGAGATGACATGTATTAACACTGAAGATTTCATGAGTTTCATCACCATTAGATCAAGTCTGCTGCCCAGTAGTGTACTGCCCTACACGTTTAGCGCATGCTAAGCTATGTAGATTAACGTGCGCTATCGGGCATGAGTTAACGTACGCTACGTTTGGTACGTAACGTACATTAGGTCGTCAGGCAAGTCAGTCGGCCGATCAGTAAGGTACTAACCGTGCATAGTTAGAGTACGCTAGGCTTCGTTGTTTGCGTGCACTAACGAGCACGCTTAACGCATGCTATGTAGAATACTTAGCGTACACTAAGCAGTTCAGGCAGATTGCATTTTATGAACTTTCGGCCGTAAATTGGATTGGTAGACATTCGTACGACGTGAGATAAATTCTATATTATTTCTTTTGTTAAGGTTCGAGCTTGCTACGTGATTGATTGAAAGGGCGACCTTCGAGTGTTTCATTTTTCGTAGAAGTAGTATTCTTGTCTTCGAATCGAGGCAAGTACCTTATTTGTTGTACGTATTGATGTTATACATATTTTCGTGCATATATGTCGTTGTTGTATGTCCACCTCGTGTTGGTCCGACGGGATCATCGGGGGATCTATGCTAGCGTGTGCTGGATCATCGGACGGGTTTTTCCACCATGGGTTGGTCTGACGAGATTATCGTGGGTTCTAGGCAGTGAACGCTAGATCGTCGGAATTACCATGTGTATGTTATGATATCATGTTGTGATTATCAGTTGTGTATGTTATTTATGAGTTTCTCGTAGGAGAAGACTCGTTGGTATTTTGTCATTTACATTATTATTATTCTTCGTGAGATGTTTAATAATATGTTGTGGTACTTGTACTAGCATCGTTGTGCTAACCCCTTCGGGGGTGAACATTTGTTTATGTTCAGGATCCAGGAGAGCGGGGAAACAACCACTGGAGCTGCATGACGACGAGGGTGCTGAGTGATGTTCTGGTCGGGTTTATTATCTGTTGTTAGTTATTTAATAAGTACTCGAGTACGTCGTAATTTGTGATGTTTGGATTTCAGTGATGTATTAATATTCTCCATTTAGACATTTGTACTTTCGGTATTGAACCAGAACTGTCGTATTTTATTTCAAGTGATTTTACAAGTTGGTATCTGTCATTGTCGTTTCATTTATTTAGCCT
This sequence comes from Orobanche coerulescens, assembly GCA_033398695.1. Lineage (NCBI taxonomy): Eukaryota > Viridiplantae > Streptophyta > Magnoliopsida > Lamiales > Orobanchaceae > Orobanche > Orobanche coerulescens. The sequence goes on along the minus strand of CM065802.1, from coordinate 177,123,786 downwards.
TGTAAATTCTTATGTAAAGGATTTACGGCGCTGTAATATTCCTGGATATATCGGGGGTGTTACAGAATATGGTATCAGAGCTAAGATTATGGACATCTTGGCCATTGGGTTAAAATAGGGGTCATATATGTCTTTTGAGGTAACTGGCCACGAATAACATCACTGTACTGCCTACGTCTTGGTGCGGGCGGTGGTTGTAAGTTACTAAACTCTATCTCGTCCTTTACATGTTATATTTCTTTGTACTTGAGCATTCGAATGATATTGTTTCCTGTATATTGAGTATTTATGCTTACAGTATGTTGAGAGGCGGACGTGGATGTGGTCGCGGTCGCGGACGCGGACGAAGGAATGTCGAAAGAGAAGCTTCGCCTTCTAATCAGGCCAACCACAGTTCAGGCGAGCCACAAAGATCTATCAATAATGAACCGTAACCTGCTGTGCCCGAAATCCTTCGTCAGGTGGTGAACCAGATGACTCAATTCGCCCAGGTCGTGGACCGAATGCAGGTGGCGGTGGGATTACAGCAGGGAGATAGACAGCAAAGGATCCCAGACATGGGAAATCGAGGTGACCGATGGCTGCAAGAGGTGGCGAAGATGCAACCACCTAAATTCGACAGTATTTCTGAGACTCCCACCTGGGACCATTGGTTGAAGGAATTGGAGAAAATTTTTGCCGCGATTAACTGCCGAGACGACCGGAGAGCCTCTATTGCTCAATACTTTCTGATAGGGGAAGCGTCTGAATGGTGGGAAGCCATCCGGCCTATAGACCATGATGCTGATTGGACATAGTTTAAATTGATGATGGAAGCTCAGTACTGCCCTCGTCCTGTGAGGGAAGCCAAGATTCGGGAGTTTTTCTCCGCTCAGCCTTCAGATGTGCCAGTATCTCAGGCAATTAAGACGTTTATCCAACAGCTGGCATTTGTTCGACATTTAGTCAGAACAGATGCTGAAATGATAATCCATTTTGATATGAGAATGAAACCAGAAATCCAAAGGTACATGTCCAGTTTGGAATGTACCACTCTCCGCCAATACCAGGATAAAGCATTGGCGTATGAAATCAAGGAAGCAGCAATGGAGAAGTTTACGGAACCCAAGAAGCAGAAAGTCTCTGGTACTTTTACAGAGCACAAGAGCAGTGGGCCCCACAAGGCCCAGTCATCTTTTCATTCTTTCAAGAAACCTCCGCACCCAGTTAGGAGTGGAAAGAACTTCGGAGCAGCATCAACCATGACAGATGTCACCAGGAAATGCTTTAACTGCGCCCAGATGGGGCACTATCGATGGAATTGCCCCCTACCTGCCGTGACTTGTTTTGATTGTGGTCGAGAGGGACATCGTGCGGTGTTCTGTGAAGAGGCTGCAAAGTCTTTTAGAGCCCGTACACCACAGCTAGTCCAGAAGGAAGCCAGTATCTAACAGACGCAGCAAAGTGTTCAGATGCCTCAGAATTTTGGCCGCGGACGAGGTAGAGGACAGTGGGACCGAAAGGGTACATCGAGTGCCGGATCTGTTCCCCCATAACTGTACGAGATGAGGAGAACAGACGATCAGGATGATGCTGTCGCATCAGGTACTGTTCAGATCCTTTCCCAGCCAGTTAGCGTTTTATTCGACACAGGAGCTACGCATTCATTTATATCCTTGTATTGTGTAAATCGTTTGAATATTTCTGGTTTTCATAATTGTGAACCTTATGTTGTTGGTTTACCGAGTGGGGAGAGGATTGTTGGAAACTTAGAAACTAGAGATTTCCCTGTATCACTTGGAGGCCGAGAGTGGCTCTCAAATCTAATTGTGATAGAAATGCAAGGAGACGACCTGATACTCGGAGACGATTGGCTTAATCGATATGGAGCTATTGTAAACTACCGAAGGAGGAATATCTCGCTGATCGCTGACGATGGTTCTGAAATATTGTTTGAAGGATGGAAACGAGGAAGCTCAGGAAAGTTGATCAAGGCGATGAAAGCTGTCAAATTGTTGAAACAGGGCTGCACCGGATACTGGTGTTATGCAATGAAGAAAGACTACGAAATTGTGGAACTTTCATCCATTCTTGTTGTGAACGAATTTCCAGATGTATTTCCTGACGAGTTACCTGGACTACCTCCACGACGGGATGTAGAATTCACTATTGAGCTAGAACCTGGAGCTACCCCAATTTCTAAGGCGTTGTATCGTATGGCACCTACTGAGATGTACGAACTGAAGAAGCAGCTACAGGAGTTACCAGACAAAGGCTATATCCAGCCAAGCGTTTGGCCTTGGGGAGCGCCAATTCTTTTTGTCCGGAAGAAGGATGGATTGCTTCGACTGTGTATTGACTATCGAGAGCTGAACAAAATGACGATTAAGAACAAGTATCCATTGCCATGGATTGATGATTTGTTTGATCAGTTGCAAGGAGCAACAATATTTTCTAAAATCGATCTGAGATCAGGATATCATCAGCTAAGGATTAAGGAATCTGATATTCCAAAATCAGCGTTCAGAACTCGCTACGGACACTATGAGTTTGTAGTAATGCCATTTGGTCTCACTAATGCACCTGCTGTATTCATGCAATTGATGAACCGAGTGTTCATCGAATATTTGGATAAATTTGTGGTGGTGTTCATTGATGACATTCTGGATTATTCCAAGAGCCCGGAAGAACATGCGCAGCATTTGCAGATTGTATTAGAACTTTTGAGAAGCGAGCAATTGTACGCATAACTTTCTAAGTGTGAATTCTGGCTAAAGAAAGTAATGTTCCATGGCCATGTGGTATCAGCTAAAGGAGTCCGAGTAGATCCTCAGAAAATCGAAGCAGTTATGGATTGGAAGCCTCCAAAGAACGTGAATGAAGTCTGGAGTTTCTTAGGACTTGCTGGATATTATCGTCGGTTCGTGGAAGGGTTTTCCAAAATTTCCCGCCCACTTACTCGACTCCTGCAGAAAACTCAAAAATTTGAGTGGAACGAGTTGTGCCAGAATAGCTTTAATGAATTGAAGAACAGATTGACGACAGCACCGATTTTAACACTTCCACAGGGAACTGGAGGATTTATAGTTTACAGTGATGCTTTGAACCAAGGACTCGGATGTGTATTGATGCAGAATGATAAGGTGATCGCTTATGCATCACGCCAGCTGAAACCTTATGAAGTGAATTACCCAACGCATGATTTAGAACTGGCAGCAGTAGTTTTTGCTTTGAAAATCTGGAGGCATTACCTGTACGGGACTCACTGTCAGATCTTTACGGATCACAAGAGTCTCAAATACATCTTCAGTTAGAAAGAGTTGAACATGTGGCAAATAAGATGGTTAGAGCTGATTAAGGACTATGACTTGGAGATTTTGTATCATCCAGGCAAACCGAATGTAGTGGCAGATGCACTTAGCCGCAAGCCTATTTCTATCCAGATGCTGGAGACTCTGACCTCCCAGCTCAGCATTCAACGAGAGATGATTAGAGAAGGAATTGAAGTGTGGTTACAAAGATTCCAAGGACAACTGTACGTAATGGAAATAACTTCATCATTAATCGAAGAAATCAAATCTATGCAGACAGATGATCCTCTGATGATTCAGTTACGTGATGAAGTGATCAAGGGGAAGGCCCCCGGATTCGTAATTCATGATGATGGAATTTTGATATTTCAGAGCCAACTCTGTGTTCCCGATGTCGATGTTCTGAAATAGACAATTATGAAGGAAGCTCACAGTTCGCCCTATTCTATCCACCCAGGCACCAGTAAGATGTACAAGGACTTGAAGCAAAATTTCTGGTGGGGCAACATGACGAAAGATGTAGCGGACTATTTTTCGAAATGCTTGACTTGCCAGTAGGTTAAGATTGAGCATCAACGACCTGCCGAGATGTTGAAGCCGCTCCTGATTCCTGAATGGAAGTGGGAGGATATATCGATGGACTTTATCACTAGTATGCCGAGAACCAAGACAGGAATGAACATGATTTGGGTGATAGTTGATCGTTTAACCAAATGAGCTCATTTTCTAGGCATTAAGTACACGTGGGGACCAGAGAGGTTGGCACGAGTATTTATTTCAGAGATAGCTCGACTGCATGGTACGCCGAAGACCATTATTTCTGATCGAGATGGCCGTTTTGTGTCTCACTTTTGGAAAGCAGTTCATAAGGCATTGGGGACTGAATTGAACTTCAGCACAACTTATCACCCGCAGACTGACGTACAATCCGAGAGGACCATTCAAATGGTAGAAGACATGCTAAGGGCCTGTGCCTTAGATTGGTCAAACGATTGGGAAGTTCATCTACCATTGATTGAATTTACCTACAACAATAGTTGGCATGCTTCCATTAAGATGGCACCGTTTGAGGCATTATACGGGAGGAGATGCAGATCGCCCCTATGTTGGGATGATTCACTAGACTTGATCGGGACAGAACCAGAGTTGATCGTACAGACACGAGAGAAGATAGCCTTGATTCGTGAAAGACTGTTCACTGCCCAGAGTCGCCAGAAATCTTACGCAGACATACGCCGTCGCCCATTGGAGTTCAGTACGGGAGACCACATACTTTTAAAGGGTTCTCCTACTCGGGGAATCTTTCATTTTGTAAGGAAGGGAAAGCTGAGTTCGAGATATATCGGACCATTCGAGATCCTTGAGAGAGTTAGAGAGTTGGCATACAGATTGGCATTGCCGCCGTCGTTGAGCCATGTTCATAACGTGTTCCACGTATCCCAGTTACGGAGATATATACCGGATCCTAGTCATGTCATTGATTTCGGCAAGATCGAAGTCGCTCAGAATGGGACGTTTGAAGAAAGATCGGTCAAGATACTCAAGAGTCGAGTTAAATAGTTGAGGAACAAACCAATCGTTTTGGTCAAAGTTCAGTGGTCACACCATGGGGTGGAAGAAGCCACTTGGGAAACGGAAGATAGCATGAAGTCCAGATATCCAGATTTATTTTTGTCTTGAGTTTCGGGATGAAACTCCTTTTTAGTAGGAGAGTATGTAATATCCGGATTTATTATTGTGTATTTCATCTGTATTTGAACCCTGTATTATTCGGAATTGTGATCTCGATAATTGGAGTATGATATTTCTCACATTGGTATCTTTGTACATAAGTATAACAACACGCAAAATTTCTCATGCAAACTCATGATAGCACACACTAAGAATGTAACTTAACGTGCTGTATCAGGCTACAACTAGTGCACGCTACGAATGGAGAATTGCGTGCGCTAGGCAGTCAATTATTGAGCTAGGCGGCTAACACATGCGCCAGCTGGGACATGGGTCCGGATAAGATTCCCGCGGATGAACCTGGACAGATTTGGAGTCAACGCTTATTAGCGTGCGCTAATAATGGTATGTAGCGTGCGCTAATTAGCTAGTGTGCAGAAACTTTATATAAGGGACAACACTCCATTTTCTTCTCATTTCCTTCGAGCATCCTTCATTCTTGAGAGACTAGAGAACATTATATCTTCCTTAAACACACTTAGAACACATCTACTTGATCATTGGATATTGAATGTCACTTGTGTTTGATCATTGAAGTGGAGTAGCACCTTGGAGTGGCATGTAACCAACCGGAGTCGGATTCTACCTTTTTGGTTCAGTGATTTCGTCATATTAAGGTATGTTGATTCTATCTCCAGCCTTAGATTCAGGTTCTAAAGAATAAGATGATCATACTAGCAAGATATTGAGTTCCTTTGGTGAATTATTCAACAAACATCATGTTTAAAAGATTGGAATGTTTATGTTGATGATATTGTCGTTGGAACCTCGTAGTTGGAATCTTAGTACGTCAAGTGATGATAGGAACATTCTGAATGATGATTATCCGTATAAATTATGTTGTTATATTGATCATAAACTTGGAGATGATATCACTTTTGGTTATATGGACTTAAGAAAGAATCATCTTAGATTGCATCCTTTCTTATAAGCTAGAATTGTTAGTTTATCTCCATGGTTAAATCGGGATGTAATGATGATATTGAAATCTAGTGCTTCGACCTTGAGAACATCAAGCTTCACATGAGAATTGTAATCAAGATGGATTATGGTGTTGTGATGATATACGTATTCTTGAATTTGAAGTTGTTGTTATCCGTAAGATCATTCATAAACCGTATGAGCATGATATGCATAGAGATGACATGTATTAACACTGAAGATTTCATGAGTTTCATCACCATTAGATCAAGTCTGCTGCCCAGTAGTGTACTGCCCTACACGTTTAGTGCACGCTAAGCTATGTAGATTAACGTGCCCTATCGGGCATGAGTTAACGTACGCTACGTTTGGTACGTAACGTACGTTAGGTCGTCAGGCAAGTCAGTCGGCTGATCAGTGAGGTACTGACCGTGCATAGTTACCGTACGCTAGGCTTCGTTGTTTGCGTGCGCTAACGAGCAGGCTTAACGCAAGTTACGTAGAATACTTAGCGTACGCTAAGCAGTTCATACAGATTGCGTTTTATGAACTTTCGGCCGTAAATTGGATTGGTAGACATTCGTACGACGTGAGATAAATTCTATATTATTTCTTTTGTTAAGGTTAGAGCTTGCTACGTGATTGATTGAAGGGGCGACCTTTGACTGTTTCGTTTTCGTGGAAGTAGTATTCTTGTCTTCGAATCGAGGCAAGTACCTTATTTGTTTTACGTATTGATGTTATACATATTGTCGTGCATATATGTCTTTGTTGTATGTCCACATCGTGTTGGTCCGACGGGATCATCGGGGGATCTATGCTAGCGTGCACTGGATCATCTGACGGGTTTTTCCACCACGGGTTGGTCTGATGGGATCATCGTGGGTTCTAGGCAGTGAACGCTGGATCGTCGGAATTACCATGTGTATGTTATGATATCATGTTGTGATTATCAGTTGTGTATGTTATTTATGAGTTTCTCGTAGGAGAAGACTCGTTGGTATTTTGTCATTTACATTATTATTATTCTTCGTGAGATGTTGAATAATATGTTGTGGTACTTGTACTATCATCGTTGTGCTAACCCCTTCGGGGGTGAACATTTGTTTATGTTCAGGATCCAGGAGAGCGGGGAAACAACCACTGGAGCTGCATGACGACGAGGGTGCAGAGTGATGTTCCAGTCGGGTTTATTATCTGTTGTTGGTTATTTAATAAGTACTCGAGTACGTCGTAATTTGTGATGTTTGGATTTCAGTGATGTATTAATATTCTCCATTTGGACATTTGTACTTTCGGTATTGAACCAGAACTGTCGTATTTTATTTAAAGTGATTTCACAAGTTGGTATCTATCATTGTCGTTTCATTTATTCAGCCTTGTAAATTATTATGTAAAGGATTTACGGCGCTATAATATTCCTGAATATATCGGGGGTGTTACAACAACACATTCATACACATATATCATAACATTAGTCTCATTGACTAGTACAAGTATAAAACTTGCCTCAAACCGAAGGCGATGAAATCCTCCAACGAACGACGAACGGCGTCCTCCGACGATCACAAGCACTCGAACAACCTTGAATGAAATACAACTCATTCAATAATACAATATCGGTCGAAAACAACACAATAGACAACCCCGATTCAAACATGAATCGATCAAACTGTAATATCCGACGGAAATTCTTACTTACTGTTGTATCATTCGGATAATTCAAATACTGTTGTAGTCTTGTTGCATTTGTTTATTGTTATTGATGTTGGAATATATCATAAATAGACATAATAATAACGATCACTCGCACTATAATTGGATTCTCAACGTCGCATAGATTAATACATTTTTGAACTACTAAACCTGAGTCTAACGTACGCTAATCCTCAAGCATAACGTACGTTATTTTAAGACCTTTACGTACGTAAAGGGGTACTTGTTACGTACGTAACCAGTGTAATCGTATCCGATCTCAACTTTCGGCGTGTGGGGCCGGACAGGATTCGAATATCTGATCTTTTGGAGGCAATCTAGTTGACCTACATTACGTACGTAATGCTTCGATAGGTAACGTACGTAACGATGTTCGTATTCCAGTCCAGTAGCCTCTGGACTTAGCTTACATACGTAAAACTTTTCGTGTAGCGTACGTAAAGCTGCTAACGTACGTTATCCTCTTGTGATAACGTACGTAACGAACTATGCTGTTATAAAAAGACAACTTGTGTCTTTCATTTTGCACGACCAAAACTCTGAGTTTTCACCAATATAATCACCCCCTTCATCCCTAGATCAAAATTACCTTCTTCCAACTTGTGTTTGAGCTTTACATTTGGATTTTGGAGCTTGTTGATTGGGAGTTGGAGTCATTCTTGAAGCTTAGATTGTGCTCCTGTGGTTTTGGTGTATTGTTCTTCAATTCTGAAGGTATGTCATACGTTTTAACCCTACAATCTCATAGTTATAATGATAGTGATTAAAGTATACTCCACCTAGTGATGAATTAATCAAGCTAAACATGTTTATAGTTAAGCTTCCAATAAACTTAATGATGAATATGTTGATTAAGGGTTTTTGTAATGATGTGTTCTTAGTGTCTTAAATGGTGATAATCATGTTTAGTTAAACCAAACTCTTATTCCTGGACTAATAACACCAGTGGAATACTAATAGTCTTTGTTTCATTATAATGTAAATAACTTATTGGAATAATTACCATAAAATGTTTTAAGAAACCCTTGTTGATCATTAGAAGAATGGAATCACCTTCTTGAACCTAAGCTAAGTGAATCCAGAGGAGTAATGTTTGAACCTCCAAGTTAACTAGAAGATTATAAGGAAGGTGTTGAACTTGAAGTAGTCTTCATGATCATAATATGGAATTATAACTACTTAACTCAACATAAGTAATTGATTGAAGTGCAGATTTTACTTTTAATCAATTGAGATGTTCTTGATAAGTTTAAAGAGTAGGAGATTATTGTTTAACACATCTTAATCCAGCAAACAATTGTTAAACATCTTGTAATCAATTGTAAGAATAGAATGGTATTGAATAAAGTTCTTGGAGTAACCCTCAACATCTTAAAGTTGAACTACTCAAATGAGAATTAGGATGTTGTCTCGTTGAAGTTTGGTATAGATGATCATATGAACGTATTATTGAGTAAAATATACTTCATTTAAGGTTGATTGTCCGAGTAATCAATTTTGAATCGAGTGCCGGCTGTTCGTTCGACAAAGAAGGACTTTACTCGCCTCCGTATTGAGGCAAGTTATCTTGCTTGGTTATAATGATGTGTGGATTCTTATGATGATTATGCATTTCGTGTATATGAAACACTTATAAACTTGTGTCTTGTGACTTGAGGTTGTTCTTAATGATGTCCCGTTTTCATCGTGGTATTGTATTCCCAAGTTCGTTACTTTTGGACCCTTGATATTGTTGATCTTGTTGTCATTTCGGTGAGTCCTCGATCCTTAATCGGATTTGTGTATTATTGAATTCGTTGTCATGTTGCATCGTGACATATCCGGAGTCATATCTACGTTCCGATTGAATATTGTGTAGGATTTTTAGCCGGGCACATATATAGTCATGCATGAATATTTTCCGTGAAGGGCTGTGCACACGAGACGTAGTTCGTTGCGGCTAATTAGGTACATTGTCCCACGTATATCCTGGATTCCGTATACGGGGTGGACATGTGCACTGACACATATTCGGATCGGGCGTACTGTGATGTCCCTCTTGAGCCGTACTATCTTAGTCATTCACAGTCCATTTTTATACTTGGATGTGTTCGACGTTTTGTGACTGAGCGTTCATACGCCCGAGGGGTATGTTCGTTAGTCGGGGCGTTATTCTTGAAATCTTATGTACGTGAATTGTATAATATCTTGAGAATCATTTATCATGTATATCTGACCCTGTGTTGGGCGAAATACTTGTGTTGTATTTTAGGTCGAGGAAAAGGCAAGGCACGGGAAGATCAAGGTGATGACGAAGGGTTCGAAGGATACTAGTTCGGGGGGCCCATGTTTTTTGTGTCCGGTCATGTTCGTACCGTGTAATGTTATCTTTCCGCTTTATTTTAAGTTTGAACAAATGTATTGTTATTTAAGGTATATTTCATCTCCATATGGATTATACTTATATTTTTGGATCCTGTGTGTAATAAGGTCGTAGGCTATACTGCTGTAAACTCCAGAACGGAGTAAGTACTATGTTTTGTGGTTCAGTATCACATGTATGTGTATTTAATCTGTACTTTGGGTATCGCCTGGTGGATCCCAGTGTGGGGTCCACGGCACTGTAATGGCCGCCTTATCGGGGTGTTACAGAAGATGGTATCGGAGCAATTTGCTAGAGGTCGTTTTCTTTCTTTTGAGTCTTTGTGTATTGAACTAGTATCAAGAGACCTTCGTGTCACGTGTGACCCGTGCGAGCGCCTGATCCTACGAGTCAAATGCGGTACGTACTTTATGAACCATGAATAAATTACTGACATGATATTGATCTCTGAATAGATCTCCTTGTTGATCTTGGCATTTTAAGGGTTTGTGGCAGGAATTATCTGATTGATGATTCAAATAAAATTCTGGATTGATTATATGATTGAAATCATTCGACTCAAACGACGATATGATATTCTGTGTGACTCTCGTAGTGACGATAATTCATTACGAACTGTTTTCTTGAATATGTAATTTCTTACTGCCATTAACTTAGCATGAATTCTGATTGGTACCATGAACTGTACTTATGATTATCATTACAAATTGATTCTTTAAGTATGGAAAGAAATTTGAGAGGCCGTGGCAGAGGGGGACGAGGCCGCGGAAGGGGCCGAATCCCGATACCGCGAGCCAACAGATGTGCGAATGCAGAGCATAGTTCTGCAGGCAGTGATTCGCCTTCTAGGGACCAATCGCACCACAATGGACGCGAGGATGCTCGTGTCAACCCTTACACTGTAATGCAGGGCATGATGGCTCAGATGACCCAAATGGGTCAGTTAATGGAAACTATGCAGAGAGCTGCTACCGACCAGCATCAGGGGCCACCTCCTGTACATGGCGGGCCGGTGAATCGGATCATCAGCGACATCTCGCGCCAACGACCCCCGATTTTTGAAGGTTCCTCTGAGCCGGCTGATATCGTGCATTGGATCGAACACTTCGAGAAATTGTTCGATATGGTAGACTCCCAAAGAGAGAATCGCGTCTCCGTGCAGCCTACTACTTGGGCAAGGGCACCCACACTTGGTGGCTTTCGGTGAGGCCACCGATGGCGTATGTACTTGGGAAGAATTTAAAAATCTCATGCTAGATCGTTACTATCCGTGTCCTCTCCGCGAGGCCAAACTATCGAATTGCTGAATCCGAACCGTCCGAAGATGATGACGTACTATCTATCGCCGAGAAATTCCAGGCACTTCTCCCTTTTGCCGCGACGATTGTCCACACAGAATCTGATAAGATCAAATACTTTCTCAAAAGGCTTAAACCCCGAATGAGGATGCAGCTATTGAACCATCATTGTGTGACCCTACCGGAGTTCATCGAGAAAGCTCTGGAGTACGAATTGACCGTGAAGGAAATTTCCAAGAAGCAACCGCAGTCTAACAACAAGAAATTCAGGAACCGTAACTAATGACAAAGAACCGGGAACATTCAAGAGACCCCAACCAAGCACATCCTTCTGAACGGCAACCTACGGCATCGAAGCCAACCGGATCGCAACCTCGAGCGGTCAGCCTATCTGTTGTGTGCTATAATTGTGGAGACCAGGGGCACATCAATTCGAAATGTCCTAGGCCAGCCGTGTCATGCCATACTTGTGGGAAGAACTGTAACACCCCAAACTAGGCGGATATTACAGTGCCGTAGATCCCCATCTGGGACCCACTAGGCAAATGAAAATGAATGAATTACACAAGATAAATGTAGTACCGAACTACATTACAGCAATAGTTACTCCGATGTGGAGTTTAGTTACAACACACCAGGACAATACCGAATACTGGTGTATTTTATATGAAGATAAAATACACAACACTGAATGAAACGGAGTATTCAAATGAAAGTCTGCAGCGGAAAATAAAGAACAATAACATGAATAATCAAAGATCGGGCCCCTACTAGTATCACTAGGACTCCTCGACGTCAACATGCTATTCCCGTGCGTTTGCCTTGCCATGACTAAAAACAAAATCCCCAAACGGGCCGGCTACAAAGAACAACAATCCTCAAGAGTTGAAAATACACAATCATGATTATATCTCAAGTTATGAAACATCCTGCCGAAACATACGCAATCAAACATGCTATATGAATCAACTAACAAGACGGCTCAAAGGAAATGGCGCCACACTACGCCCGGATGGAAATGTGTCCGTGCACAAGCCACCAACGAGTATCGATCGAATACACGTGTGGTCTTGTACCTAATCGATCTCACGAAACAATCAATCTCGTGTGCACCCAATGTGAGGCCACCAACCAACACACGACTATAATGTGCCCGACATGAAAACCCTACACATACCAACCGGCACGCCAGTATGACCCGGAATGCCACGATATAACAAAAGTGACATCGAAAATGAATAATGACTCACCGAGGTGGAATGGTAACGAAATAAATGACACCAATGAAAAGATTGGAACCGCTGCTCCTTATGATCAAACGATTAATTGATAACAACAAGTTTTGATATGATTAATATAATGATGAATGAGTTATGATTATGAATGAACAACAACAAAAGGGATGAATATCCTTTTAACCGAGTAAGAATTAACTTACAAAATACCGATGAAGAAAGTCCTTCCACGAACAAATGTCCTAAATGAAGTGTCGGTCGCACGAACAACCTTAATTCAATACAATTACCGACAATCCGATCAATATACGAATCAAACACGAATATAACGAACTCAAAATGTCGATACGACTAAACCAAGTCCATAGAGGCATTAAATCAAACACGTTGTATCCAAACTCCGATTGTTTACAATCAAACCTCAATATACCAATATCAAAATCCCCAAGAAGTGTTTCAAACCAACAAAATATCTCCAATACGATCAATAATCCGTTATGAATATCCAAAAATGTGATTATAACAACAATTAGTCGAAAATCCCCAATTCCAACTCGATATTCAAGGTGTTCTCGAATAATTCCTCAATAATCCAATGAATCCTTATACAAACTCATAATCATATACATATCCCTTCATATAACATGATTATAACGTCCAAAACATCATATCTCAACACAAAATCGAAGTCCAAAGTGTTGAAGGAATTACCTCTTGATGATCCAAGTACTTTAATCCGAAGAACACGCGTTAGATTGATTATCCAAGCTTCACGATCGAAAGGAGATGAAGAAAATCAAACACCCAAATGATTTGTGAAGGAAAAACCCTCCCTCAAGCTTACTCTCACGGTTGAAGGTGAAGAAAATGGATAGAAATGGTGAAATGTGAAAAAACGAATTTAAGGGAGTTGATGCTGCCGGACACGGCCGTGCCGATCGGCACGGCCGTGTCGCCGCAAGTGGCCGGCATTGGCAGCGAGGACTCGACCGTGTCCCGCTTGACACGGTCGCGGCGCGAGGGCCTCCCGACGATGACCGTCCGACAATGACTCGGCATGAATCGGCCGTGCGGGCGGACACGGTCGGGCGTGTCAGCGATCGCTCGCTTATCCGGAAGGGTTCGACTCGGCCGTGCATTTGACACGGTCGGGTCCTGAGGCGCACTTCCGGCACTTTCCGGACGAGTACGGCACGGGCCGTGTCGGACGACACGGCCGAGTTCGTTCGGCAGTGATCGGCCAAAACTGAAAAATGAGCGGTTGAGCTAAAACGACCATAACTCTCTCGTCCGGACTCCGATTGACTCACCGTTTGAACCATTGGAAAGCTAACTCGATGATCTATAATATTGCAAAGATTTAGAATTTTTGGAGTTACCAAAAATTAATGGTGATCTAACAAAGTCGAACTCATATGAGGAAAGTTGAAACAATGAACAATAACGATACACCACTCGAAGTTTTTCCGAACGGTGAACACGGTGAATGAATATGATTGGTGAATGATTATAAATGAGTGAAAATCAACTGAGTGACAATCACCGAATAAAATTACTGAATGATAATGACTGAATTACAACCGGGTATTACATACACCCCCCCTTAAAAGAGTTTCGTCCCCGAAACTAAGGGTCAAACAACTCGGGATAACACTCCCGCATACTATCCTCGGTTTCCCAAGTAGCCTCTTCGACTCCGTGTCTAGACCACTGAATCTTGACCAAAGGAATCGACTTATCCCTCAACTGTTTGACTCGCCGCTCTAACACTCGTACAGGACGCTCCTCGTACGAATGATCATCCGCGATATCGATTTCGTCAAACTGAAGTATGTGACTCGGGTCGGCAACATACTTCCACAACTGAGAGACGTGAAACACATTATGAATCCTGCTCAAAGCCGGAGGTAAAGCCAATCGATAAGCTAACTCGCCTACTCGATCCAAAATTTCAAACGGTCCAATGAATCTCGGACTCAACTTCCCCCGTTTTCTGAAACGGAAAATACCTCGACTCTGGGATACCTTGACCAAAACATGGTCACCCGTCTCGAACTCTAGTGGTCGACGACGATTTACTGCTTATGATTTCTGTCGACTCTGAGCTGTCAACATACGACTCTTGATCTAAGCTACCGTCTCTCGGCGGCTATAAGCATATCGGGCTCGGTGCCGATTGATTCGACAAGTCATCCCAACACAAAGGAGATCGACAAAGACGACCGTACAAGGCCTCGTAAGGTGCCATCTTAATGGAGGCATGCCAACTATACCGTACGTGGACTTAAACAACAGAATTGGGCTTCCCAATCGTCTACTAATCGAGGACGCATGCCCTCAATATGTCCTCTAATGTCCGAATAGTTCTCTCTCGATTGTCCGTCTGACCGAGGATGAAAGGCAATCGAGATTAAGCCGATTTCCCATAGCACGATGAATCGATTTCCAAAATGGGAAACAAATCGTCCGTCACGATCGGAAACGGTACTCTTAGGAGTACCGTGCGATCTCACTATCTCCTTGATGAACAATCGATCCAGTCTCTCGGGACCCCACGTATCCTTGATCTCAAGGAAATGAGCTGATTTAGTTGAGCGGTCCACAATCACCGGATCGCATTCATGCCACGGCGACTCGTCGGCAAACTCGTGATGAAATCCATAGAAATGTCTTCCCACTTCCATTCCGGAATAGGGAGAGGTTTTCAGATAACCGCCGGTCGCCGATGTTCAATCTTGACTTGTTGGCAAGTTAAGCATCTCGAAACAAATTCCGCGACTTCTCGCTTCATATTACTCCACCCAAGAATTTTGTTTCAAGTCCTTGTACATCTTCTTTGGACCCCAGATGAACAGAATAAGGGGTAGCATGAGCTTCTCTCAAAATAGAGTTTTTCAACTCGTCAGTACACACATCCGATTCTTAAATCTCAAAAGTCCATCCTCGCGGATCACGAATCCAGGGGCTTTCCCCTGAGCCACATCTTCACGGATGCGCAACAATGAAGGGTCTGAACTCTGATTCTCTCTGATTACCTCCTCAAGAGATGATGAAATCTCTAACATACAAAGTCGTCCCCGATTGCCGGCTGACCTCGATCTCGGGTCTAAGGAATTCCTGCTGAAGCTTCTTTTGAACTGTTAAACGAGCAAGCATCTGCTCCTGCACGGACTTACGACTCAAGGCGTCGGCGACAACGTTTGCCTTGCCCAGGTGGTAAAGGATCTCGATATAAAAATCTTTGATTAGTTCTAACCACCGCCTATGTCGCATATTTAACTCCTTGTGAGTAAATATATCCTTCAACTCTTGTGATTGGTGAAGATATGACAGGTGATGCCATAAAGGCAACGATGCCAAATCCCCAACGCGAAAACCACGGCTGCTAGTTCCAGGTCGTGGGTTGGATAATTGACCAACTAATCCGAGGAAACATCAGATTTACTTAATATCTTTCGGAGGTTGCCAATCTCGGAAAGTCTCCGTCTTCTGAGGGTCGACACGAACTCTGTCAGATGAAATTACATGTCTGAGAAAGTCACTTCGGACCTCCAGGACTCACATTTGGAAAACTTTCCATAAAGTTGCTCTCGTCTCAACACGTCGAGAACCTGAAGAAGATGAACCTCGTGTTCCTCTCGGCTAAGAGAATAAATCAAAATGTCTTCGATGAAGACAACAACAAACTGATCCAAAAAGTCGATGAAAACCTGATTCATTAACTCCCTGAATACCGCAGGTGCAATAGTTAGCCCGAACGGCATAACTACGAACTCATAATGACCATATCGTGTACGAAACGCTGTCCTCGCGATATCCGACTCTCGAATTCGCAACTGGTGATATCCAGATCTTAAGTCGATCCTGGAAAATACTGAGGCTCCCTGAAGTTGATCTAAAAGATCAACAATACGAGGTAAAGGATACTACTCTTGATCATCACCCTGTTCAACTCCTGGTAATTAATACACACGAGACGAGCCATCCTTCTCCTTGACAGATCACACCGGTGCTCCTCACGGACGCAATCGGTCGGAGATAACCTTTCTCGAACTATTTCTCAAGTTGAATCTTCAACTCCCTGCATTCAGTGGGGTCATCCGATACGGTGCCTTCGATAAAGGGGACGTACCGGCTCCAACTCACTCCTGAATTCCCTTACTCTATGTGAAGGCAACCAGATAACTCGTCTGGAAATACATCGTCAATCAATGACAATGATACC
The DNA here is from genome assembly GCA_033398695.1 of Orobanche coerulescens. Lineage (NCBI taxonomy): Eukaryota > Viridiplantae > Streptophyta > Magnoliopsida > Lamiales > Orobanchaceae > Orobanche > Orobanche coerulescens. Next base: position 177,107,008 of record CM065802.1, on the reverse strand, counting down.
ACGAATGATTGAACATTTCGATTGCCCTAGAATGGTCAATCGATAAAAAGAGATACCAATAATGATTGAACAACTCGATTGCCTTAGAAAGGTCAATCGATGAAGATGATACAATGAATGTTTGAATAACTCGATTGTCTTAGAGAGGCCAATCGATGGAAATGATACAATGAATGATTGAATAACTCGATTGCCCTAGAAAGGCCAATCGATGAAAATGATACAATGAATGATTGAATGACTCGATTGTCTTAGAAAAGCCAATCGATTAAAATGATACAATGAATGATTGAATGACTCGATTGTCTTAGAAAAGCCAATCGATGAAAATGATACAATGAATGATTGAATGACTCGATTGTCTTAGAAAAGCCAATCGATGGAAATAATACAAGGAATGATTGAATAACTCGATTGCCTAGAAAGGCCAATCGATGAGAATGATACAATGAATGATTGAATAGTTCGATTGCGGAATTTCTCTGCTTCCGCCATAATAAAATTTCGATCGAACAACGGGATTACTTCAAGCATACATTCGACAACCAACGACGGAAAGATAGCGACCAAACGCTAACAAGCACCGAGGATAGTATCAAGACGATCAAACCAACTAATACCGAAAATTACATCGTCTAAGATAAATTCACCACGATTAGATCCATCAACCAATCACGGTCATTAAGTAGGACTATCCGAAACAAGTCTATTCAAGCATGAATCGAAAATGAATGAATGCGGTGTACCAAAGATCAAAAGGTACACACAAGTTGAAATAAAATTACGAGTATACCGAAATCATTCGGGCCACCGGATCGTCGATCCTCCTCATCATATAAATCAGGACTTGCCGGCCCCGAACCGGATGCTCCGTCGATAAATACGAGCTCCAACTCTATTTGCTTCCAGTGTCTTAAACAACGTTGACAAAGCGGTCGATTACGAAAGGTGATTGCTTGGGGCTGAGATGCCGCGAGCCGACTTGGAGTCCTTTCGGCAAAAACGGGCCTTATGCCCAAAATTCCCACAATTATAGCACGTGATAGACGGTTTCGGACACTCAGTGCTGAAATGACCTGGCGTTCCACAATTGAAACAGGTGATGGCCGAACTGGCCGCTCGGGAATGAGATCCCGCACGATTATGTGCCGTAGGAGGTCGCTCAGAAACGATAGGACTCACACGAGGCTTCTAGCAGGTTGACTGACCGCCTTCGGATAGATTACGCTTCGTTGACTTCCTGTTGACATATGCAGGTTGCTGCTCAGCAATTTCCTTAGCAGCTGGCTCGTACGGGAGAGTTCTCTCGATTAATCCGGTCAGAGTGGCGCAATGATGATTGAGCAACTGCACATGGGTCATCATGGCCTGCATAAAAGTGAGTGGATCAACCCGTACATCTTATGATCGAGCCGAGTCCTGGGCACGATTTCCCGGCAGCGAGTGATTATTTCTCGGGTTTCGGTCCGCACCGCGGCCTCTCCCGTGCATCCTCGACAGCTCTCTCCATCTTCAAGTAGGAGGTCGCATAATGATTATATTTCCCACATGATTAGCACGTTATGATTATGTCATGAGATGATGAAAATGAGTATACATGCTCTAACTTAGTGATTATATGAATGATTTACTGAAGTTACATGATTATCTGATGAAATTCTTGAAATGATTATCTTTAATAACTTAACAAGATTGACAATATGTTTATCTAGGTTGACAACTGAGTAATTTAATGTATTGAGTAATTAATGAGTTAACATGATCGTCCCGATTATTAATCGAGTAATGAAATGAATTAAGTGATTAATGAGTTAACATGATTGTCCTAATCACAATGAATGATGATGTTTGAGGATTGTTAAATGATGAATGATGAATGAATGACTATTGCCGTAAATTATACCATGGCGTTAGAAGTCTTACAGTTCTTTCGGTCTGATTGGCTCGGCATCTTGTCACACGTGACGCGAAAGTCCAATGATACTAGTCCGATGACGATGATTTCAAATGAGACATGACTCGGAAGGTAGTATTCAAAACCACACTCCGATACCAACTCGTAACACCCCAAACTAGGCGGATATTACGGTGTTGTAGATCCCCAACCGGGACCCACTAGGCAAATGAAAATGAATGAATTACACAAGATAAATGTAGTACCGAACTACATTACGGCAATAGTTACTCCGATGTGGAGTTTAGTTACAACACACCAGACAATACTGAATACCGGTGTATTTTATATGAAGATAAAATACACAACACCGAATGAAACGGAGTATTCAAATGAAAGTCTCAGCTGAAAATAAAGAACAATAACATGAATAATCAAAGATCGGGGCCCCTACTAGTATCACTAGGACTCGACGTCAACATGCTATTCCCGTGCGTTTGCCTTGCCATGACCGAAAAACAAAATCCCCAAACGGGCCGGCCATAAAGAACAACAATCCTCAAGAGTTGAAAATACACAATCATGATTATATCTCAAGTTATGAAACATCCTGTCGAAACATACGCAATCAAACATGCTATATGAATCAACTAACAAGACGGCTCAAAGGAAATGGCGCCACACTACGCCCGGGATGGAAATGTGTCCGTGCACAAGCCACCAACGAGTATCGATCGAATACACGTGTGGTCTTGTACCTAATCGATCTCACGAAACAATCAATCTCGTGTGCACACCCAATGTGAGGCCACCAACCAACACACGACTATAATGTGCCCGACATGAAAACCCTACACATACCAACCGGCACGCCAAGATGACCCGAATGCCACGATATAACAAAAGTGACATCGAAAATGAATAATGACTCACCGAGGTGGAATGGTAACGAAATAAATGACACCAATGAAAAGATTGGAACCGTCGTTCCTTATGACTGAAACGATTAATTGATAACAACAAGTTTTGATATGATTAATATAATGATGAATGAGTTATGATTATGAATGAACAACAACAAAAGGGATGAATATCCTTTTAACCGAGTAAGAATTAACTTACAAAATACCGATGAAGAAAGTCCTTCCACGAACAAATGTCCTAAATGAAGTGTCGGTCGCACGAACAACCTTAATTCAATACAATTACCAACAATCCGATCAATATACGAATCAAACACGAATATAACGAACTCAAAATGTCGATACGACTAAACCAAGTCCATAGAGGCATTAAATCAAACACGTTGTATCCAAACTCCGATTGTTTACAATCAAACCTCAATATACCAATATCAAAATCCCCAAGAAGTGTTTCAAACCAACAAAATATCTCCAATACGATCAATAATCCGTTATGAATATCCAAAAACGTGATTATAACAACAATTAGTCGAAAATCCCCAATTCCAACTCGATATTCAAGGTGTTCTCGAATAATTCCTCAATAATCCAATGAATCCTTATACAAACTCATAATCATATACATATCCCTTCATATAACATGATTATAACGTCCAAAACATCATATCTCAACACAAAATCGAAGTCCAAAGTGTTGAAGGAATTACCTCTTGATGATCCAAGTACTTTAATCCAAGAACACGCGTTAGATTGATTATCCGGCTTCACGATCGAAAGGAGATGAAGAAAATCAAACACCCAAATGATTTGTGAAGGAAAACCCTCCTCAAGCTTACTCTCACGGTTGAAGGTGAAGAAAATGGATAGAAATGGTGAAATGTCAAAAAACGAATTTAAGGGAGTTGATCGCTGCCGACACGGCCCGCGCCGATCGGGCACGGCCGTGTCGCACAGTGGCCGACAGCTTGGCCGACAGGACTCGACCGTGTCCTCGCTTGACACGGTCGCGCGCCGAGGGCCTCCCGACAAAGGACCCGTCCGACAATGACTTCGGCATGAATCGATCGCGCTGCATCGACACGGCCGCGTGTCAGCCGCTCGCTTATCCTAAGGGGTTCGACTGCCGCGCTGCACGACACGGCCGGGTCCTCGAGGCGCACTTCCGGCACTTTCCGGACGAGTACGGCACGGCCGTGTCGGACGACACGGCCGAGTTCGTTCGGCGCTGATCGCCAAAATCAAAATGAGCGGTTGAGCTAAAACGACCATAACTCTCTCGTCCGACTCCGATTGACTCACCGCTTGAACCATTGGAAAGCTAACTCGATGATCTATAATATTGCAAGATTTAGAATTTTTGGAGTTACCAAAAATTAATGGTGATCTAACAAAGTCGAACTCATATGAGGAAAGTTGAAACAATGAACAATAACGATACACCACTCAAGTTTTTCCGAACGGTGAACACGGTGAATGAATATGATTGGTGAATGATTATAAATGAGTGAAAATCCACTGAGTGACAATCACCGAATAAAATTATCAATAATAATGATCAATTACAACCGGTATTACATACACCCTTAAAAGAGTTTCGTCCCGAAACTAAGGGTCAAACAACTCGGGATAACACTCCCGCATACTATCCTCGGTTTCCCAAGTAGCCTCTTCGACTCCGTGTCTAGACCACTGAATCTTGACCAAAGGAATCGACTTATCCCTCAACTGCTTGACTCGCCGCTCTAACACTCGCACAGACGCTCCTCGTACGAATGATCATCCGCGATCTCGATTCACGAATCAAGTATGTGACTCGGTCGGCAACATACTTCCACAACCGAGAGACGTGAAACACATTATGAATCCCGCTCAAAGCCGGAGGTAAAGCCAATCGATAAGCTAACTCGCCTACTCGATCCAAAATTTCAAACGGTCCAATGAATCTCGGACTCAACTTCCCCGTTTTACAAACGGAAAATACCTCGACTGGGATACCTTGACCAAAACATGGTCACCCGTCTCGAACTCTAGTGGTCGGCGACGATTTACCGCTTATGATTTCGCCGACTGAAATGTCAACATACGACTCTTGATCAAAGCTACCTTCTCTCAAGCGGCTATAAGCATATCGGGCTCGGTGCCGATTGATTCTCGACAAGTCATCCCAACACAAAGGAGATCGACAAAGACGACCGTACAAGGCCTCGTAAGGTGCCATCTTAATGGAGGCATGCCAACTATACCGTACGTGGACTTAAACAACAAGAATTGGGCTTCCCAATCGTCTACTAATCGAGGACGCATGCCCTCAATATGTCCTCTAATGTCCGAATAGTTCTCTCGATTGTCCGTCTGACCGAGGATGAAAGGCACCGAGATTAAGCCGATTTCCCATAGACGATGAACCGATTTCCAAAAATGGGAAACAAATCGTCCGTCACGATCGGAAACGGTACTCTTAGGAGTACCGTGCGCCTCACTATCTCCTTGATGAACAACCGATCCAGTCTCTCGGGACCCCACGTATCCTTGATCTCAAGGAAATGAGCTGATTTAGTTGAGCGGTCCACAATCACCTGCATCGCATTCATGCCACGACGACTCGCCGGCAAACTCGTGATGAAATCCATAGAAATGTCTTCCCACTTCCATTCCTAATAGGGAGAGGTTTTCAGATAACCGCCGCCGATGTTCAATCTTGACTTGTTGGCAAGTTAAGCATCTCAAACAAATTCCGCGACTTCTCGCTTCATATTACTCCACCAAGAATTTTGTTTCAAGTCCTTGTACATCTTGGCCGACCCTGCATGAACAGAATAAGGGGTAGCATGAGCTTCTCTCAAAATAGAGTTTTTCAACTCGTCATTCGCGGCACACACATCCGATTCTTAAATCTCAAAAGTCCATCCTCGCGGATCACGAATCCGTGGGCTTTCCGAGCCACATCTTCACGGATGCGCAACAATGAAGGGTCCGAACTCCGATTCTCTCTCGATTACCTCCTCAAGAGATGATGAAATCTCTAACATACAAAGTCGTCTCGACTCTGGCTGCACTCGATCTCGGTCTAAGGAATTCCTCAAGCTTCTTTTGAATCGTTAAACGAGCAAGCATCTGCTCCCGCACGGACTTACGACTCAAGGCGTCGGCGACAACGCTTGCCTTGCCTGTGGTAAAGGATCTCGATATCAAAATCTTTGATTAGTTCTAACCACCGCCTATGTCGCATATTTAACTCCTTGTGAGTAAATATATCCTTCAACTCTTGTGATTGGTGAAGATATGACAGTGATGCCATAAAGGCAACGATGCCAAATCCCCAACGCGAAAACCACTACCGCTAGTTCCAGGTCGTGGGTTGGATAATTGACCAACTAATCCGAGGAAACATCGATTTACTTAATATCTTTCTGAGGTTGCCAATCTCGGAAAGTCTCCGTCTTCCGAGGGTCGACACGAACTCGCCGATGAAATTACATGTCCGAGAAAGTCACTGACCTCCAGACTCACATTTGGAAAACTTTCCATAAAGTTGCTCGTCTCAACACGCCGAGAACTCAAGAAGATGAACCTCGTGTTCCTCTTGGCTAAGAGAATAAATCAAAATGTCTTCGATGAAGACAACAACAAACCGATCCAAAAAGTCGATGAAAACCCGATTCATTAACTCCCGAATACCGCAGTGCAATAGTTAGCCCGAACGGCATAACTACGAACTCATAATGACCATATCGTACGAACGCTGTCCTTGCGATATCCGACTTCGACTTCGCAATCGGTGATATCCAGATCTTAAGTCGATCCCTGGAAAATACCGAGGTTTCCGAAGTTGATCTAAAAGATCAACAATACGAGGTAAAGGATACTACTCTTGATCATCACCTGCTCAACTCCCGGTAATTAATACACACACGAGACGAGCCATCCTTCTCCTTGACAGATCACACCGGTGCTCCTCACGGGGACGCAATCGGTCGGAGATAACCTTTCTCGAACTATTTCTCAAGTTGAATCTTCAACTCCCGCATTCTCGGTCGGGGTCATCCGATACGGTGCCTTCGATAAAGGGGACGACTGCTCCAACTCACTCCCGAATTCCCTTACTCTATGTGAAGGCAACCAGATAACTCGTTCGGAAATACATCGTCAATCAATGACAATGATACCACGAATGATTGAACATTTCGATTGCCTAGAATGGTCAATCGATAAAAAGAGATACCAATAATGATTGAACAACTCGATTGCCTTAGAAAGGTCAATCGATGAAGATGATACAATGAATGTTTGAATAACTCGATTGTCTTAGAGAGGCCAATCGATGGAAATGATACAATGAATGATTGAATAACTCGATTGCCCTAGAAAGGCCAATCGATGAAAATGATACAATGAATGATTGAATGACTCGATTGTCTTAGAAAAGCCAATCGATTAAAATGATACAATGAATGATTGAATGACTCGATTGTCTTAGAAAAGCCAATCGATGAAAATGATACAATGAATGATTGAATGACTCGATTGTCTTAGAAAAGCCAATCGATGGAAATAATACAAGGAATGATTGAATAACTCGATTGCCCTAGAAAGGCCAATCGATGAGAATGATACAATGAATGATTGAATAGTTCGATTGCGGAATTTCTCTGCTTCCGCCATAATAAAATTTCGACTGAACAACGGGATTACTTCCTGAAGCATACATTCGACAACCAACGACGAAAGATAGAGACCAAACGCTAACAAGCACTGAGGATAGTATCAAGACGATCAAACCAACTAATACCGAAAATTACATCGCCCTAAGATAAATTCACCACGATTAGATCCATCAACCAATCACGGTCATTAAGTAGGACTATTCCGAAACAAGTCTATTCAAGCATGAATCGAAATGAATGAATGCGGTGTACCAAAGATCAAAAGGTACACACAAGTTGAAATAAAATTACGAGTATACCGAAATCATTCGCCACCGGATCGCCGATCCTCCTCATCATATAAATGACTTGCCGCCCCCGAACCGGATGCTCCTGCCTCGATAAATACGAGCTCCAACTCTATTTGCTTCCAAGTTGTCTTAAACAACGTTGACAAAGCAACGATTCTCAAAGGCCGATTGCTTCGGCCCGAGATGCCACGAGCGACTTGGAGTCCTTTTCGCAAAAACGGGCCTTATGCCCAAAATTCCCACAATTATAGCACGTGATAGACGGTTTGGACACTCGGCTGAAATGACTCGCGCCCACAATTGAAACAGTGATGGCCGAATCGCCGCCGAATGAGATCCCGCACGATTATGTGCCGTAGGAGGTCGCCGTAAACGATAGGACTCACACGAGGCTTCTAGCAGTGTTGACCGACCGCCTTCGGATAGATTACGCCGTTGACTTCGTTGACATATGCAAAGTTGCCGCCAAAGAATTTCCTTAGCAAACTGCTCAGACGGAGAGTTCTCTCGATTAATCCGCCGAGTGGCGCAATGATGATTGAGCAACCGCACATGGGTCATCATGGCTCGCATAAAAGTGAGTGGATCAACCCGTACATCTTCCGATCGAGCCGAGTCCTGGGCACGATTTCCGGCCGAGTGATTATTTCTCGGGTTTCCCGCACCGCGCCTCTCCCCGTGCATCTCGATGCCTCTCTCCATACCGAAGTAGGAGGTCGATAATGATTATATTTCCCACATGATTAGCACGTTATGATTATGTCATGAGATGATGAAAATGAGTATACATGCTCTAACTTAGTGATTATATGAATGATTTAATAAGTTACATGATTATCTGATGAAATTCTTGAAATGATTATCTTGAATAACTTAACAAGATTGACAATATGATTATCTAGGTTGACAACTGAGTAATGAAATGAATTGAGTAATTAATGAGTTAACATGATCGTCCTGATTATTAACTGAGTAATGAAATGAATTAAGTGATTAATGAGTTAACATGATTGTCCTAATCACAATGAATGATGATGTTTGAGGATTGTTAAATGATGAATGATGAATGAATGACTATTGCCAGAAATTATACCATGGCGTTAGAAGTCTTACAGTTCTTTCGGTCTGATTGGCTCGGCATCTGCACAGGTCACACGTGACGCGAAAGTCCAATGATACTAGTCCGATGACGATGATTTCAAATGAGACATGACTCGGAAGGTAGTATTCAAAACCACGCTCCGATACCAACTCTGTAACACCCCAAACTAGGCGGATATTACAGTGTTGTAGATCCCCAACTGGGACCCACTAGGCAAATGAAAATGAATGAATTACACAAGATAAATGTAGTACCGAACTACATTACAGCAATAATTACTCCGTTGTGGAGTTTAGTTACAACACACCAGGACAATACTGACACCGGTGTATTTTATATGAAGATAAAATACACAACACCGAATGAAACGGAGTATTCAAATGAAAGTCTCAGCTGAAAATAAAGAACAATAACATGAATAATCGAAAGATCGGGGCCCCTACTAGTATCACTAGGACTCCTCGACGTCAACATGCTATTCCCGTGCGCTTGCCTTGCCATGACTCAAAAACAAAATCCCCAAACGGGCCGCCATAAAGAACAACAATCCTCAAGAGTTGAAAATACACAATCATGATTATATCTCAAGTTATGAAACATCCTGTCGAAACATACGCAATCAAACATGCTATATGAATCAACTAACAAGACGGCTCAAAGGAAATGGCGCCACACTACGCCCGGATGGAAATGTGTCCGTGCACAAGCCACCAACGAGTATCGATCGAATACACGTGTGGTCTTGTACCTAATCAGTCTCACAAAACAATCAATCTCGTGTGCACAGTCCAATGTGAGGCCACCAACCAACACACGACTATAATGTGCCCGACATGAAAACCCTACACATACCAACCGGCACGCCAGTATGACCCGGAATGCCACGATATAACAAAAGTGACATCGAAAATGAATAATGACTCACCGAGGTGGAATGGTAACGAAATAAATGACAGCTCAATGAAAAGATTGGAACCGTCGTTCCTTATGACTGAAACGATTAATTGATAACAAGTTTTGATATGATTAATATAATGATGAATGAGTTATGATTATGAATGAACAACAACAAAAGGGATGAACATCCTTTTAACCGAGTAAGAATTAACTTACAAAATACCGATGAAGAAAGTCCTTCCACGAACAAATGTCCTAAATGAAGTGTCGGTCGCACGAACAACCTTAATTCAATACAATTACCGACAATCCGATCAATATACGAATCAAACACGAATATAACGAACTCAAAACGTCGATACGACTAAACCAAGTCCATAGAGGCATTAAATCAAACACGTTGTATCCAAACTCCGATTGTTTACAATCAAACCTCAATATACCAATATCAAAATCCCCAAGAAGTGTTTCAAACCAACAAAATATCTCCAATACGATCAATAATCCGTTATGAATATCCAAAAACGTGATTATAACAACAATTAGTCGAAAATCCCCAATTCCAACTCGATATTCAAGGTGTTCTCGAATAATTCCTCAATAATCCAATGAATCCTTATACAAACTCATAATCATATACATATCCCTTCATATAACATGATTATAACGTCCAAAACATCATATCTCAACACAAAATCGAAGTCCAAAGTGTTGAAGGAATTACCTCTTGATGATCCAAGTACTTTAATCCGAAGAACACGCGTTAGATTGATTATCCGGGCTTCACGATCGAAAGGAGATGAAGAAAATCAAACACCCAAATGATTTGTGAAGGAAAAACCCTCCCTCAAGCTTACTCTCACGGTTGAAGGTGAAGAAAAGGGATAGAAATGGCTGAAATGCTGAAAAAAACGAATTTAAGGGAGTTGACTGCCTGCCGGACACGGCCCGTGCCGATCGGCACGGTCGTGTCGCACAGCTGGCCGACAGTTGGCCGACAGGGACTCGACCGTGTCCTGCTTGACACGGTCGCGCGCGGAGGGCCTCCCGACAGCTGACCCGTCCGACAGCCGACTGGCATGACTCGATCGCGCTGCACGACACGGCCGGCGTGTCAGCCGCTCGCTTATCCGGAAGGGTTCGACTCGCCGCGCTGCATTTGACACGGTCGAGTCCTGAGGCGCACACTCGGCACTTTCCGACGAGTACGGCACGGGCCGCGGTCGGACGACACGGCCGAGTTCGCTCGGCGCTGATCGCCAAAATCAAAAATGAGCGGTTGAGCTAAAACGACCATAACTCTCTCGTCCGGACTCCGATTGACTCACCGTTTGAACCATTGGAAAGCTAACTCGATGCTCTATAATATTGCAAAGATTTAGAATTTTTGGAGTTACCAAAAATTAATGGTGATCTAACAAAGTCGAACTCATATGAGGAAAGTTGAAACAATGAACAATAACGATACACCACTCGAAGTTTTTCCGAACGGTGAACACGGTGAATGAATATGATTGGTGAATGATTATAAATGAGTGAAAATCCACTGAGTGACAATCACCGAATAAAATTACTGAATGATAATGACTGAATTACAACCGGGTATTACAAGAACGGGCATCGTGCTCGTTATTGTAGGAGTGGACCAGTACGTATTCCCGCAAAGACCTCATGCTCCAAAGATGCCTTCGCTTAGGACCGAGTACCTCCATCCGCTTCTTATCGACTACCGGGCAAACAAGGGGATGGGACGTGGAAATCAAGCCGGTACATCCGTGCAAATAAAACCTAGAGTTTACGAGATGAAGAGGGTTGAAGATCCCGAAGCCAGCATGATTGCAGGTACTCTCGAGATCCAATCTCAGCCTGTCTGTGTTCTTTTTGATACTGGTGCTTCACACTCCTTTTTATATACTTCTTGTTTGAGTTGTTTACAATTAGAGCATGTTATCAATTGTGAACCTTATATAATTGGTCTACCCGATGGTAGAAGAATTGTTGGGATCGTGAAGTTCAGGACTGCTCGATTCGAATGAACGACCGTGAGTGGTTGTCAAATTTAATTGTGGTCGATTTACCTAGAGATGATGTGATCTTGGCTATCGATTGGATGGACCATCATGATGCCATAATTAGTGTCCGAAAGCGAACAGTGACCGTCACATCTGACTATGGTATTGAGTGTACCTTCCAGGGTGATAATCCCAGCCATTCCGGGAGGATCATCAGCGCTATGAAAATGGTGAAACTGCTTAATCAAGGATGTATTGGCTATTGGTGTTACATGACCAAGACAATAGATCGACCAGTTGAATTGATCGATATTCCGGTAGTCCGAGACTACCCAGACGTATTTCCAGATGAGTTGCCAGGCTTACCTCCGCATCGTGATGTAGAGTTCAATATTGAGTTAGAGCCTGGTACGTCCCCGCTTTCAAAAGCACCGTATCGTATGGCTCCGACTGAGATGCAGGAGCTGAAGAGCCAACTTGAGGATTTGACCGAGAAGGGCTACATTAGACCTAGCGCGTCCCCTTGGGGAGCACCGATTTATTTGTACTAAGAAGGACGGATCCCTACGCCTCGTATTGATTATCGTGAGTCAACAGGTAACCATTAAGAACAAATACCCATTGCCGCGTATTGATGATTTATTGGATCAGCTTCAAGGGGCTGCTGTGTTTTCTAAGATCGACCTGAGGTCTGGTTACCATCAGTTGAGGATTTGTGAGTCTGATATTTCGAAGACCGCTTTTCGTACTCGCTATGGGTATTATGAATTCGTAGTGATGCCTTTTGGACTGACGAATGCACCGGCAGTATTCATGGAGCTGATGAATCGAGTCTTTATTAATTATCTGGATCGCTTTGTATTCGGTTTTATTGACAACATTCTGATCTATTCTCGTTACCATGAAGAGCACGAGCGTCATCTCCATCTAGTTCTCGAGGCGTTAAGGCGAGAGCAGCTTTATGGAAAATTTTCTAAATGTGAGTTCTGGATGAATGAAGTTATCTTTCTCGGACATGTGATATCAGCTGATGGGGTGCGAGTAGACCCACAGAAGACAGAAGCTATCCGAGACTAGTTACCACCAAAGAACGTTAAGGAAGTACGCAGTTTCTTGGGACTAGCAGGTTATTACCGACGGTTCGTGGAGGATTTTTCCAAAATTACCCAACCAATGACTAATTTGTTGAGGAAGGATAGGAAGTATTTATGGTCAGAGGCATGTCAGCGGAGCTTTGATGAACTTAAGAGTCGGTTGATTTTGGCACCTATTTTAGTCCTACCGAAAGGAACGAAAGGGTTTGTAGTGTATAGTGACGCATCTAAACAGGGCCTTGGGTGTGTACTAATGCAAAACGGGAAGGTGATCTCCTATGCATCGAGACAGCTACGACCTTACGAGGTCAACTACCCCACCCATGATTTAGAACTCGCAGCCGTGGTGTTTGCTTTAAAAATCTGGCGTCATTATCTGTATGGAGTTACCTGTCAGATTTTTACGGATCACAAGAGCTTGAAATACATTTTTACTCAGAAGGAGTTAAACATGAGGCAGAGAAGGTGGCTAGAACTCATCAAAGACTATGATATCGAGATCCTTTATCATCCGGGCAAAGCAAATGTAGTTGCTGACGCTTTGAGTCGTAAAACAGTATAGGAGCAGATGCTTGCCCGCCTAACAACTCAGAAGGTATTGCAGTTAGAATTGGTGAGGCCGGAAATTGAAGTCTGGTTACAGCGTATTCAAGGGCAACTCTGTACACTTGAGATTTCATCGTCCCTTGAGGATATAATTAGATCGAAGCAAGTTACGGACCCATTCTTATCTCGAGTTCGCGATGAAATAACTCAAGGGAAAGCTCCTTGCTTTGTAATACACGAGGATGGATTGATACGCTTCAGAAACCGAGTTTGTGTACCCGCTGATGATGAGTTAAGGAATTCTATCCTGAAAGAAGCTCATGCTACCCCCGTACTCTATCCACCCTGGGTCTAGCAAAATGTATAAGGATTTAAAACAATATTATTGGTGGGGATGTATGAAACGTGAAGTTGCAGAATTCGTTTCGAGGTGTTTAACCTGTCAACAAGTTAAGATTGAGCACCAGCGACCTGCAGGATTGCTGAAACCGCTTTCGATCCCCGAGTGGAAATGGGAGGACATATCGATGGATTATATTACTAGCCTGCCGATGAGTCGTCGAGGGATGAATACGATTTGGGTGATTGTGGATCGTTTGACCAAATCAGCCCACTTTCTGGAAATTAAAGATACTTGGGGACCTGAGAGATTGGCCCAGCTATTTATCAAAGAAATTGTAAGGTTACATGGTACCCCTAAGAGTATTGTATCAGATCGTGATGGGCGATTCGTGTCACATTTCTGGAAAGCAATTCATCGTGCGATGGGTACGCATTTGAACTTCAGCACAGCATTTCACCCGCAGACGGATGGTCAGACTGAGAGAACTATCCAAACTTTAGAGGATATGCTGAGGGCGTGCGTTCTCGATTGGAAGGATGATTGGGAGGCCCAACTACCCTTGGTGGAATTCACTTATAACAATAGCTGGCACACTTCGATTCAGATGGCACCTTATGAAGCATTGTATGGCCGTCGATGTAGATCCCCTCTGTGTTGGGACGATCCATCTGAAACCCTGGGTACGGAACCCGATATGTTGTTAGCATCCCATGAGAAGATCGCCCTGATTAGGAGTCGTTTGTTGACGGATCAAAGCCGACAGAAGTCCTATGCAGACAACCGCCGGTGACCGCTTGAGTTCGAGGTCGGCGACCATGTACTAATGAAGGTGTCCCCTACTCGAGGAGTTTTTCGTTTTGGGAAGAGAGGCAAGCTGAGTCCGAGATATATCGGGCCGTTTGAGGTTTTAAACCGAGTAGGCGATTTAGCCTATCGCCTGGCTTTACCACCAGCCCTGAGCCGGATTCATAACGTGTTCCATGTCTCCCAGTTAAGGAAATACGTTGCTGATCCGAGTCATGTACTTCAGTTCGATGAGATCGATTTAGCGGAGGATCATTCGTATAAGGAGCGCCCCGTACGAATACTTGAGAGGAGGATCAAACAACTGTGTAATAAGATGATTCCCCTACTGAAGGTTCAGTGGTCACGACACGGGGTCGAGGAAGCCACGTGGGAGATGGAGAGAAGCATTCAAGAGAGGTATCCTGAATTGTTTACCCCTTAGTTTCGAGGACGAAACCCCTTTTAAGGGGGGGAGTATGTAATATCCGATGGAAATTCTTACTTACTGTTGTATCATTCGGATAATTCAAATACTGTTGTAGTCTTGTTGCATTTGTGTATTGTTATTGATGTTGGAATATATCATAAATAGACATAATAATAACGATCACTCGCACTATAATTGGATTCTCAACGTCGCATAGATTAATACATTTTTGAACTACTAAACCTGAGTCTAACGTACGCTAATCCTCAAGCATAACGTACGTTATTTTAAGACCTTTACGTACGTAAAGGGGTACTTGTTACGTACGTAACCAGTGTAATCGTATCCGATCTCAACTTTCGGCGTGTGGGCCGGACAGGATTCGAATATCTGATCTTTTGGAGGCAATCTAGTTGACCTACATTACGTACGTAATGCTTCGATAGGTAACGTACGTAATGATGTTCGTATTCCACCAAAGAGCCTCGACTTCGCTTACGCACGTAACACTTTCCGCAAGCATACGTAAAGTCGCTAACGACGTTATCCTCTTGTGATAACGCATTTAACTAATCATGCTATTATAAAAAGACAACTTGTGTCTTTCATTTTGCACGACCAAAACTCTGAGTTTTCACCAATATAATCATCCCCCTTCATCCCTAGATCAAAATTACCTTCTTCTAACTTGTGTTTGAGCTTTACATTTGGATTTTGGAGCTTGTTGATTGGGAGTTGGAGTCATTCTTGAAGCTTAGATTGTGCTCCTGTGGTTTTGGTGCATTGTTCTTCAATTCTGAAGGTATGTCATACGTTTTAACCCTATAATCTCATAGTTATAATGATAGTGATTAAAGTATACTCCACCTAGTGATGAATTAATCAAGCTAAACATGTTTATAGTTAAGCTTCCAACAAACTTAATGATGAATATGTTGATTAAGGGTTTTTGTAATGATGTGTTCTTAGTGTCTTAAATGGTGATAATCATGTTTAGTTAAACCAAACTCTTATTCCTGGACTAATAACACCAATGGAATACTAATAGTCTTTGTTTCATTATAATGTAAATAACTTATTGGAATAATTACCATAAAATGTTTTAAGAAACCCTTGTTGATCATTAGAAGAATGGAATCACCTTCTTGAACCTAAGCTAAGTGAATCCAGAGGAGTAATGTTTGAACCTCCAAGTTAACTAGAAGATTATAAGGAAGGTTTTGAACTTGAAGTAGTCTTCATGATCATAATATGGAATTATTACTACTTAACTCAACATAAGTAATTGATTGAAGTGCAGATTTTACTTTTAATCAATTGAGATGTTCTTGATAAGTTTAAAGAGTATGAGATTATTGTTTAACACATATTAATCCAGCAAACAATTGGTAAACATCTTGTAATCAATTGTAAGAATAGAATGGTATTGAATAAAGTTCTTGGAGTAACCCTCAACATCTTAAAGTTGAACTACTCAAATGAGAATTAAGATGTTGTCTCGTTGAAGTTTGGTTTAGATGATCATATGAACGTATTATTGAGTAAAATATACTTCATTCAAGGTTGATTGTCCGAGTAACCGATTTTGAATCGAGGGCCGGCTGTTCGTTCGACAAAGAAGGACTTTACTCGCCTCCGTATTGAGGCAAGTTATCTTGCTTGGTTATAATGATGTGTGGATTCTTATGATGATTATGCATTTCATGTATATGAAACACTTATAAACTTGTGTCTTGTGACTTGAGGTTGTTCTTAATGATGTCCCGTTTTCATCGTGGGATTGTATTCCCAAGTTCGTTACTTTTGGACCCTTGATATTGTTGATCTTGTTGTTATTTCGGTGAGTCCTCGATCCTTAATCGGATTTGTGAATTATTGAATTCGTTGTCATGTTGCATCGTGACATATCCGGAGTCATATCTACGTTCCGATTGAATATTGTGTAGGATTTTTAGCCGGGCACATATATAGTCATGCGTGAATATTTTCCGTGAAGGGTTGTGCAAACGAGACGTAGTTCTTTGAGGCTAATTAGGTACATTGTCCCACGTATATCCTGGATTCCGTATACGGGGTGGACATGTGCACTGACACATATTCGGATTGGGCGTACTGTGATGTCCCTCTTGAGCCGTACTATCTTAGTCGTTCACAGTCCATTTTTATACTTGGATGTGTTCGACGTTTTGTGACTGAGCGTTCATACGCCCGAGGGGTATGTTCGTTAGTCGGGGCGTTATTCTTGAAATCTTATGTACGTGAATTGTATAATATCTTGAGAATCATTTATCATGTATATGTGACCCTGTGTTGGGCGAAATACTTGTGTTGTATTTTAGGTCGAGGAAAAGGCAAGGCACGGGAAGATCAAAGTGATGACGAAGGGTTCGAAGGATACTAGTTCGGGGGCCCCATGTTTTTCGTGTCCGGTCATGTTCGTACCGTGTAATGTTATCATTCCGCTTTATTTTAAGTTTGAACAAATGTATTGTTATTTAAGGTATATTTCATCTCCATATGGATTATACTTATATTTTTGGATCCTGTGTGTAATAAGGTCGTAGGCCATACTGCTGTAAACTCCAGAATGGAGTAAGTACTATGTTTTGTGGTTCGGTATCACATGTATTGTGTATTTAATCTGTACTTTGGGTATCGCCTGGTGGATCCCAGTGTGGGGCCCACGGCACTGTAATGGCCGCCTTATCGGGGTGTTACACAAACCACACAAACGAATATCATAGTCCTCAACTATGAATTCTAACATCCTCCAATCATCTCAGTGATTAATATGATCAAAATGTTCTAATACTTGTGAAAAGAATTCAACAAGAATCATTAAGAACAACATCATATTAATCATCTCAAAGTGATAATATCACCAATATCATCATCAATACCTCAAAAACATTACCAACACAACAACATGATGTATCCACCAATATCAATCACCAATTCCTCAAGAATTCGGATTAATCAACAAGATTAACTTAACCATTTTAAGAGTATGATAGTTATCCACATAACTCATCATAATCCTACACTAAAATGATTGTAGTCTCTCAAGAACACAACCAACAACAATAATCAACTCAAAGCTATGTTAATCATCTAAAAATCTTAACATAACTCTTCCTAGACATGATTATAATCTCCAAGCATTCTTAAACATCAAGAACACAATCAACCTCAAGCCATAATCACCATGTTCTTCATCATAAGTTCAAAAAAACTATGAAGAATTATACTATCCTCCAACAATCAACAACAACACGAGGTAATCATCAAAGACAGCATCACAATCTCGAGGTAAACATAAGATTAATCAACATACCTCTTGAAAGTGAAGAACAACCTCAAACCTTCAAGAATCTACTCTAATCTTCGAGCTCCTAAGCTCCAATCCAAGTTAGGAAGCTCCAAAACAAGTTGGAAGGGGCTGGAAATTGCTAAGGAATGCAGAGGGATGATTTCTAGGGAGAGAAATCGAAAATGGGTCGTAAAGAAATGAAAGACGAAACATGTATTTATATTCTGCACAGTTCATTACAACCGCTAACATCTATGCATAACGTATGTTATAGCCCTTACATATGTTATGCTCACTACGTAGCGTACACTACGTCTTGCAAGAACTCAATGCCTCAATATCATCTGCATTAAGTACGTTGCCGGACGCACCTGCATTACGTACGTTATAGCATAAGCATTACGTACGTAATGCCCGTTGGCTTGGCTGTCTCGAAAGGCCAAATATCTGGATCATGTATGGTCCTATGACACGTTCTTAGTGTAACTATCGCAAGTGCACGATATCGTATCAAGTAGTAAGTGGACTTTTTGAGTCTGGTTTATCGATCCCACGAGGAAGTTTGGTTATAATTTGAATTATACACTATTAGTCTATTTTTATAGATACTAAGATGAGTGAAACACACAATTAAAGAGTTTGGTTTAATAATTGCAAAGAAAATGCAATAATAGTTCTAATATTCAAAAAAATAAAAATATTGCACTAATAATAGATTGATAGAAGATAAAATGAAATAGTTGGGATTACAAACTTAGTTCATCATTAGTTATAGAAGATGTATATGAGATCATAAGATGAATTTACTTATTATGTTGTGTAGATTCGATTTTCCTTAAAAAGACGGTTCCTCTTTCGAACTATAAAACGCCCCTTATATATTGAATCAATCCACTATCTTTCTATGTTGATTGGCTTCAATACATAGCATTAGGATTTATAAAAATAACTCAAAGAATCATCTAAGGTCTAGAGGTATATTTCTATCCCCTAGAACAACTTAGAGTGAAGATCATTTGATCTAATCAAACATATTTTCTTTCGAAACATATGAAGACCATAAATATCGTCATTTATTGGCCAAATAAATAAAGATTGTTAAAACAATGAAAATCACACACAATAATAAGTAATTCACAATAGATCTTATGCAAACTTAAATAACATGACTAACCTTGTTTATAATCCCAGCTAAGGTAACTTAGCCCATGAAGGGTTTAATATACATAATACAAGCTTGAGTGGTCAATATTTAGTTGAACAAGAGAAAGAATTGATCCTAACTCCCTTAGTAGATAAAGGAGAAAGAAGCAATAAACTCTCTGAATAACATATGTTATACCACTATTACACAAATCACTCAAGAACACAAGTGTGTTCTTCACACAAAAAGAAAATATTACAAAAAGTGGAAAAATTATAAGATGAATGATGAATGATGAAGGATCTAAGGGGTCTATTTATACACCTAAAGTCATCTAATAGCTCCAAAACTCCAGCATTATTACAATAGATCGGATCAATGTTAGCCATCCCCTCAATAATACACAAAAAGTATAAAAAATTAGACAAATGATCACAATCTGTCAAGAGTTACGGCCGTAATATTCAGGAGTTACGGCCGTAACTAGGATATCTTACGGACGTAACATTCAGTGGTTACGGCCGTAACATGGCTTCGTAAATTTGTACACTGGTTGCTTTGTGAGTTATGTTTTCAGCCCAAAATTTCTCAGACTTTGCGTTTTTGCCCCAAATCTTCTTCGGGTGATAACTTTTGATATATAATTCTGATTTTGAATCCGGAAAGACTGCCGAACTCATCTCGGAAAGCCCTACAACATGAATACATAAAAATTCAACAAAGAGAATATTTTATAAACATGTTATTTCTTGATTAAATCAGTAATTCAATCCGATTAAGACTAGATTTACATCATCATTCGATAAAAATAAAATTATTAAAAACTAATTAATTAAAAGCAAAAAACGAGTAGACTTGCTCAATTATGGGTTATATTTATCGACTAAAACCATGGATAAGTGTATAAAACTGACACTTATCATCCTACACGCCGAAAATCAGATGCGATCCGATACCCATCGTTACGTATGTAACCCTCGTGGTTTAACGTACGTAAGCCTCAACACATAGCGTACGTAATGCTATACATATAGCGTACGCTATGGCTATTATACTTAACCAAAAATCCAAACTCACCAAGCAATATCCAAATGGCGAATATAATACAAACGACAAGTATAAATATTTCGATTCCGAAATATCCCAATACAATATACATTGTACCAATCAAATACAACAACACTTGTACAATTACAAGTGAATACGTACAACACAACAGTAAAATGAAAAAAAAATTACCCCCGGATAATACATACTTCCTCCCTTAAAAGAGTTTCGTCCCCGGAACTAAGGGTACACAACTCGGGGTATAAACTATCTCTCGGGGCCGAAAAAAAACATCTCCAGGAATACTCCTCAATGTGAACCACTTCTCCTTAGCAACTGGGCCAACCCGCCGGGTCCCCACGTCTCCTCTGCCTGAAGAAGGCGAAAACCAAGTGATAAAACACTCAATAAAGTGCGAGAGCAGTCGAATCAAGTGCGATATTACAACCTAATAGGATCCTACTATCTCTAGAAGGATCTAGAACCTTCCATGTATGTATCCTACTACAACCAATATTAGGCAAGACACATATAATGGAAGGATATCCCCGAGCTGGTAAAGAAGTTCTTATAATATTTTTATCTTTTGTTCTTTAACTTTTCATGAAATTATTTATAAAAACTTGTAAAAAAAATCAATTTATAATTAAATATTTTAAATCTACTTATTACTTTAATGTCTTGATATATGTTTTAGTGTTTTTAATATGAGATAGCTTTTTAATTTTTCTCGTTAAATTATATCAAATTATTGTAAAATTTCTATTTGCAATAGCTATCTATTTTTAGTTAAAAATCTATTATACATGGTTATTTATTGAAAATCACATATAGAACAACTATATATTCAATGGTTAAGGTCATCAACCATAGATATTCTCAACTAGCTTCATTTGTTGCGATAATTTCATAATGACTAAGAGATGTTGCTAGTAAGACTTACTCTATATATTTTCAGTGGCAGTTTTATTGAGCTTTTCAGGAGTCCCATTTAAGTTTGAATCATCAACCTATACCGCTATAATTGAAAATCCATTATTTATTTTCTTTATGAAAACTCTGGATCAGATAATATTATTTTATGTTTATCCTCCTGATCCACACATCACTTGTAGATCATGAGTAGAAAAGAAATATGCTTCATCATATCTTCTTCTCACCAAACACTGCATCTTTATGCAAAATAGCTGAGAGAACTTCATTCTTCTATTATAGCCCATAATTCTTTCAGATCTAGTGGGTGATTGATCTTATTTCAAGGCACTCTTGATGCATTATTAATGCAGAGAAACTTATAAATAAAAATATACTTTTCTTTGCAGATAGTGTTGAACTTTTCAATATTTTTTTCGATATTGACCATTACAGGATAAATTAAGCCTTTATTATATATTAGTTCATGTAGAACTAGTAAGATATACGAGTACACAAAAAATTGCACTGAGATGTGTTGCTTCTGGATCATGAATCTCTTCACCACCATTTGGTATAAAGGTGTCCTTAAGGATCAAGCGACTAATCAATCATTTTGATGCCACGTGTTTCATCCGTATAAATTACTTTAGTACCTTCTAGGTGCAAGTGGGTTGATATATAAATAATACACTTTACAAGTTTTTGTAATCTGAGACATATTGTAGATATTTCAAACTTTTAGATCTCCAATTATCTTCTCAAATAATCAAGTGTCAATTGGATCTTTTCTGGAGTTCCAATCAATCTAAGATCATTTATATCTACATATGACATTGACTCATTAATATTGCAATACCCGGTTGTAATTCAGTCATTTTTATTCAGTAATTGTCACTCAGTAATTTTCACTCATTAATAATCACTCATCATTCATACTCATTCAATTGTGTTCACCGTTCGGCGTAATATTTATTATTCTCGTGTTTTTGTCCCCGTACTTCTCGAATTCTGTGATTTTTGTACTCGGTACATCGTTATAGGCTGAAATGCTTATCGAGCAGGTCCGCACGAGCAAGACGCACGAGCATCTGGTCGTGCATGTCGCTCGTGCGTTGCGGCTGTTTTGGGCAGGAGACCCAGCAGCTGATTCAGTGCCGCACGAGCAGGCCACACGAGCAACTGCTCATGCGCGGCGCTCTTGTGTGGTGTCTGGACTGGGCAGGAGACCCAGTGGTCGAGTCAGTGCCGCACGAGCAGGCCACACGAGCAATTGTTCGTGCGCGGTGCTTGTGTGTTGCGGCTGTACTGGGCAGGAGGCCCAGCGTTCGAGTCAGGGCCGCACGAGCAGGCCGCACGAGTTGCTGCTCGTGCGGGGCGCTCGTATGTTTAGAACAGCAGCTAGCAGAAGCCTCATGCACGACCGGACGCACGGACACTTGATCGTGCGGGTTGGTCGTGCGTCCCTGTGACCTATATAAGTGGACCGACGAGTTTTTTTCTCATTTTCACCATTCTTCATCCTAGTTCTGAGAGAGAGGGTTTGTGGGAGAGATTTTTCATCATTAATCACTTGAGTACTCAGTTTTCATCATCTTCATTCGGTTGTGAAGCTTGGATAGTCGATCTAACACGATTTCATCGAATCAAAGTGTTTGGATCTTCAAAGGTAATATTCATCAAACCTCTTGGATTTCGATTTTGTGTTGAGATATGATGTTTTGGACGTTATAATCATGTTGTATGAAGAGATATACATATGATTATGAGTATGTATGAATATTCATCGGATTATTGAAAGGTTATTCAAGAACACTTTGAATATTGAGTTGGATTTGGGGGTTTTTAATTAGTTGTTGTTGAAATCATGAAATTGGATATTCATATTAAATTTTTGATTGTATTGAAGATGTTTTGTCGGTTTGAAACACTCCTTGGGGATTTGATATTGGTATAGTTAAGGATTGGTTGTAAACAATCGATGATTGGCCACAACGTGTTCGATAAAATGCCCCAATGAACTTGGTTTAGTCGTATCGACGTTTTGAGTTCGTTATATTCGTGTTTGATTCGTATGTTGAACGGATTGTTGGTATTTGTGTTATTCAAGGTTGTTCGATCGACCGACATCTCATTTAGGACGTTGTTCGTGGAAGGACATTCTTCATCGGTGTTGTGTAAGTTAATTCTTACTCGGTTAAAAGGATATTCATTCCTTTCGTTGTTGTTCATTCATAATCATAATTCATTCATAAAGTATTAACCGTATTGAGACTTGTAATTGTCAATTAATCACTTCATTCATGAGGAACGACGGTTCCAATCATTTCATTGAACTATCATTCATTTCACTATCATTTCATCTCGGTGAGTCATTATTGATTTTCGATGTCACTTTTGTTATATCGTGGAATTCCGGGTCATACTGGCGTGCCGGTTGGTATGTGTAGGATTTTCATGTCGGGCACATATAAAGTCATGTGTTGGTAGTTGGCCTCACATTGGACTGTGCACACGAGACGATCACTTCGTGAGACTGATTAGGTACAAGACCACACATGTATTCGATCGATACTCGTTGGTGGCTTGTGCACGGACACATTTCCATCCCGAGCGTAGTGTGGCGCCATCCTTTGAGCCGTACTGTTAGTTGATTCATACAGCATGTTTGATTGCGTATGTTTTCAACAGGATTGTGACTATTCAACTCTT
This sequence comes from Orobanche coerulescens, assembly GCA_033398695.1. NCBI lineage: Eukaryota > Viridiplantae > Streptophyta > Magnoliopsida > Lamiales > Orobanchaceae > Orobanche > Orobanche coerulescens. The sequence goes on along the minus strand of CM065802.1, from coordinate 177,082,905 downwards.
GAGGATTGTTGTTCTGTGTAACTGACCCCGTTGGGGGATTTTGTTTTCAGGTCATGGCAGAGAAAAAGCACGGGAATAGAACATTGACGGCGAGGAGTCCCAATGATACTAGCAGGGGGCCCCAATCCTTTCAGTCATTCATGTTGTTGTCATTTATTTTCCGTTGTAGATTTCCATTTGGATACTCCGTTTCATTCAGTGTTGTGTATTTTATCTTCACATAAAATATACATGTTTTCGGTATTATCTTGGGTGTGTTATAATGAAACTCCTCATCGGAGTAATTGATGATATAATGTGGTTCGGTACTATAATTATATTATTTAATTCATTAATTTTCATTTGCCTGGTGGGTCCCAGTCGGGGGTCCACGGCACTGTAGTATCCGCCTAGTTTGGGGTGTTACAGAGTTGGTATCGGAGCGTGGTTTTGAATATTACCTTCCGAGTCTTGTCTCACTTGAAATCATCATCATCGGACTAGTATCATTGGACTTTCGCGTCACGTGTGACCTGTGCAAATGCCGAGCCCATCAGACCGAACGAACTGTAAGACTTCTAACGCCATGGTATAATTTCTGGCAATGAGAATCATTCATTCATAAGTCATCAGTTAACAATCCTCAAACATCATTTTAATTTTAATCATGTTGATCATGTTAATTAATTAATTACTCAATTCATTTCATCACTCAGTTGTTGATCTTGAGGATCATATCATTAATCTTGTTAACTTGTTCAAGATAATAATTTCAAGAATATCATCAGATAATCATGTCACCTCAGTTAATCATTCATGTAATCACTGTGTTAGAGCGCGTATACTCATTTTCATCATTTCATAACGTAAATCATAATGCGGTACTCATACGAGATCTATGATTATCATGCGACCTTCCTACTTCAGCATGGAGAGAGTTGTCAGGGGATGCACGGGAAGAGGCCGCGGTGCGGGCCAAAATCCGGGAAATAATCACTCACTGCCAGGAAGTCGTACCCAGGACTCAGCTCGATCGGAAGATGTTCGAGTTGATCCACTCACTTTTATGCAGGTCATGATGACCCATATGCAATTGCTCAATCATCATTGCGCCACTCTGGCCGAATTAATCGAGAAAACTCTTACGTATGAGCCTGCTGCTAAGGAAACTGCTGAGCAACAACCTTCGTTTGTCAGCAAGAAATCAATGAAGCGTAATCAGTCCAAAGGCGGTCAGTAAACCTTAAAGAAGCCTCGTGTGAGTCCTAACGTTTCTGCGCGACCTCCTACGGCGCCTAATCCTGCGGGATCTCAGCCCCGAGTGGCCAGATCAGCCATCACCTGTTCCAACTGTGGAGCGCCGGGTCATTACACCACTAAATGTCGGGAACCGTCTATCACGTGCCATAACTGTGGGATTGTTGGGCATAAGGCCCGTTTTTGCCGAAGGGACTCCAAGCCGACTCCGGTGGCATCTCAAGCCCCGAAGCAATTAGCGTTTCAGAATCAGACTGCTCTATCAGCGTCGTTTAAGACGACGTAAGCGAATATAAGCGGAGCTCATATTTATCAGACGGGAGCATCTGGTTCGGGGGTAGGTAAAACCCGGATTCACGCGATGAAGTGGACCGACGATCCAGAGGCCTGAATGATCTCAAGTATACTCGTAATTCTATCTCAACCTGTGTGTACTTTTTTTTATATTGATACATCGCATTCATTCATTTCCGAATCATATTTGACTAGACTTCACTTAGACAGTCCTAATAATTGTGGACCTTATATCATTGGTCTACCTGGCGGTAGAAGAATTTTCAGAAATCATGAGGTTAAGAACTGACCGAATTAAGCTTAATGACCGCAATTGGTTGGCGGACCTAATCGTGGTGGATTTACCTAAGGACGATGTAATATTGGATATTAGTGGGATGGATTGTCATGATACCATCCTCAATGTTCGTAAGCGTATGGTCACTATCATTTTCATCGTTGGAGTCGAGTGTGTATTTCAGGGAGGTGATCCCTGTTGTTCCGGAAGAATCATTAATATGATGAAAGCAGTAAAATTACTCAACCAGGGTTGTTCAATCATTCATTATATCATTATCATCGATTAACCGTTCTAAGGCAATCGAGATGTTCAATCATTCATTATATCATTATCATCGATTGACCATTCTAAGGCAATCGAGATGTTCAATCATTCATTATATATCATTGTCATCAATTGAACATTCTAAGGCAATCGAGATGTTTAATCATTCATTATATATCATTGTCATGGATTGACCATTCTAAGGCAATCGAGATGTTCCATCATTCCTTATATCATTGTCATCGATTGACCGTTCTAAGGCAATCGAGATGTCCCATCATTCCATATATCATTGTCATTGATTGACCGTTCTAAGGCAATCGAGATGTTCCATCATTCCTTATATCATTGTCATCGATTGGCCATTCTCAGGCAATCGAGGTGTTCAACCATTCGTGGTATCATTGTTATCGTTTGACGATGTACTCCCAGACGAGCTACCTGGTTTACCTCCACCGAGGGATGTGGAATTCACAATTGAGTTAGAGCCTGGTACGTCCCCAATATCGAAGGCACCGTACCGGATGGCCCCAACCGAAATGCAAGAATTGAAGAATCAATTAGAGGATTTGACCGAGAAGGGTTATATCTGACCGAGTGCGTCCCCGTGGGGAGCACCAGTGTTGTTTGTCAAGAAGAAGGACGGTTCGTTCCGCTTGTGTATTGATTACTGGGAATTGAACCGGGTGACGATCTAAAATAAGTATCCCCTACCTCGTATCGATGATCTTTTGGATCAACTTCAGGGAGCTTCAGTATTTTTCAAGATCGACTTAAGATCTGGATATCATCAGTTGCGAATTCGAGAGTCGGATATCGCGAGGACGACATTTCGAACATATTATAGCCATTATGAGTTCGTGATAATGCCGTTGGGGTTAACTAATGCACCTGCGGTATTCATGGAGTTAATGAATCGGGTTTTCATCAACTATTTAGATCAGTTCGTGGTTGTCTTTATTGATGACATTTTAATTTATTCTCGTGATCGGGAGGAGCACGAGTTTCACCTTCATCAGGTGCTCGACGTGTTGATGACATTTTAATTTTTGGGAAGTTTTCCAAATGTGAGTTCTAGATGTCCGTAGTGACGTTTCTAGGGCATGTAATTTCATCAGATGAAGTTTGTGTCGACCCTCAAAAGACGGAGGCTATCCGAGATTGGTTACCTCCGAAGAATGCTAAGGAAATTCGAAGATTTCTCGGATTAGCCTGTTATTATCGGCGATTTGTGGAAGGATTTTCTAAAATCACTCAACTAATGACAAACCTTTTGCGAAAGGATAAGAAATACACGTGGTCCGACGCGTGTCAGCGGAGTTTTGAGGAACTCAAGAGCTGGTTAATTTCAGCACCCATCCTTTCCTTGTCACAAGGGACGAAAGGATTTGTGATTTATAGTGACGCATCCGAACACGGTCTGGGATGTGTATTAATGCAGAATGGGAAGGTTGTTGCCTATGCCTCACGGAAATTGAGAACTTACTAGGTTAATTATCCGACCCACGACCTGGAGCTAGCAGCCGTGGTTTTTACGTTGAAGATTTGGCGTCATTACCTTTATGGCGTCACCTGTCAGATATTCACTGATCATAAGAGTTTGAAGTATATATTTACTCAAAAGGAGTTAAATATGCGACAGAGGCGGTGGTTAGAACTAATCAAAGATTATGATATCGAGATACTTTACCACCCGAGCAGGGTGAACGTTGTCGCTGACGCCTTGAGTCGTAAGTTCGTTCAGGAGAAGAGCTGCTCGATTAATAGTTCAGAAGGAACTTCAGTCGGAATTTCTGAGACCCGAGATCGAGGTCTGGTTACAGCGAGTACAAGGGCAACTTTGTACGTTGGAGATTTCATCGCCACTTGAGGAGGCGATCAGGGAGAATCAGGGTTCGGACCTATTTCTATTACGCATTTTAGAGGATGTGGTTCAGGGGAAGCCCCTAAATTTGTGGTCCACGAGTATGGACTATTGCGATTCAAGAATTGGTTATGCATACCGGCGAATGACGAGTTGAAAAACTCGATTTTGAGAGAAGCTCATGCTACCCCTTAGTCCATTCATCCGGGGTCTAGCAAGATGTATCAAGACTTGAAACAAAATGACTGGTGGAGTAATATGAAGCGAGAAGTCGCGGAAATTGTTTCGAGATGTTTGAACTGTTAGCAAGTCAAGATAGAGCATCAGCGACCGGTGGGTATGCTGAAACCGCTCCCTATTCCAGAGTGGAAGTGGGAAGGTATTTCGATGGACTTCATCACGAGTTTGCCGACAAGTCATCGTGGCATGAATACAATCTGGGTAAATGTGGATCGCTTTACTAAATCAGCTCATTTCCTTGAGATTAAGGATACGTGAGGTCCCGAGAGACTTGCCCAGTTGTTTATCAAAGAGATAGTGAGATCGCATTGTACTCCTAAAAGTATCGTTTCCGATCGTGACGGACGATTCGTGTCTCATTTTTGGAAATCAGTTCATTGTGCTATGGGAACTCAGCTTAATCTCAGTACAGCTTTTCATCCTCAGTCTGAGGAACAATCGGAGAGGACTATTTAGACTTTGGAGGACATGTTGAGGGCATGTGTTCTCGATTGGAAAGATGATTGGGAAGCCCAACTACCGTTGATCGAGTTCACGTACAATAATAGTTGGCATGCTTCGATTAAGATGGCACCTTACGAGGCCTTGTACGGTCGTCGTTGTCGATCTCCTTTGTGTTGAGATGACTTATCAGAATCAATCGGCACCGAGCCCGATATGCTTATAGCCGCCCGTGAGAAGGTAGCTTTAATCAGGAGTCGTTTGTTGACCGCTCATAGTCGACAGAAATCTTATACAGATAATCGTCGTCGACCATTAGAGTTTGAGACAGGTGACCATGTTTTGGTCAAGGTGTCCCTGAGTTGAGGTATCTTCCGTTTTGGGAAGAGGGGAAAGTTGAGTCCGAAATTCATTAGACCGTTTGAAATTTTGGATCGAGTAGGCGAGCTAACTTATCGATTGGCCTTACCTCCGGCGTTGAGCCGAATTCATAATGTGTTTCACGTATCTCAGTTACAGAAGTATGTTGCCGATCCTAGTCACGTATTTCAGTCCGACGAAATCGAGATTGTCGATGATCATTCATACGAGGAGCATCCTATGCGAGTCTTAGAACGGCGAATCAAACAGTTGAGGAACAAGACGATTCCTTTGGTAAAGATCCAGTGGTCTAGACACGGAGTCGAAGAGGCTACTTAGGAAACCGAAGATAGTATGTGGGAGAGTCATCCCGAGCTGTTTGACCCTTAGTTTCGGGGATGAAACTCTTTTTAAGGGGGGAGTATGTAATACCCGGTTGTCATTCAGTCATTTTTATTCAGTAATTATCAGTCAGTAATTGTCACTCATTAATTTTCAATCATTAATAATCACTCATCATTCATACTCATTCAATTGTGTTCAACATTCGGCGTAATATTTATTATTCTCGTGTTTTTGTACCCGTACTTCTCGAATTCTGTGATTTTTGTACTCGGTGCATCGTTATAGGCTGAACTGCTTGTCGAGCAGGTCCGCACGAGCAAGACGCACGAGCATCTGGTCATGCGTGTCGATCGTGCGTTGCGGTTGGTTTGGGCAAGAGACCCAGCGGCCGAGTCAGTGCCGCACGAGCAGGCCACACGAGCAACTACTCGTGCGCGGCGCTCGTGTGTGGAGACTGGACTGGGCAGGAGACCCAGTGGTCGAGTCAGTGCTGCACGAGCAGGCCACACGAGCAATTGTTCGTGCGTGGTGCTCGTGTGTTGCAGCTGTACTGGGCAGGAGGCCCAACATTCGAGTCAGGGCCGCACGACCAGATGGTAACTGGCCGTGCTGTACTCTTAGTATTTTGTAAATGGCTTTTGTGAGTTTTTGAAATATTACCTTCATCGGCCTTCTTGGCGTTTTTGTAAATAGTTTTTAGCCTGGTGGGTTCCGACGCGGGACCCACGGCGCTGTAAAGTTTTGTGTAATTACCTGAAATTTTTGGGCATTCTAGCCCATTGAATTATCCTTGAAAACCTTGAGTATCTTAGAAAATAAATTTCGAGACGTACTTTTAAAATGAATTATTTTCCCATGATACATCCAAGGTGCCACAACATGTCTCAAAAATTCTTCTACCTCGAGGACCAAAATGTTTTGAGATATTTTCGATGTTTAGAAACACTTATACTTAGACCCGAGGGTCGGATATTCTGAAAGTGTTTTTTCACTAAAATAAAGGTGTCCTCATTTTGTTCAAACGCAAGATGATTTTCAAAGTCCCGAAAATGATGTTTGTTAAACTTTTTGTAAAATGATACTCAAGATTAACTGGTGTTTCCAAACTGTTTTCAAAAGGTGGTTTTCGTTTTTTTGAAAACCCATCATTTCCTGCTTGTGGTCGGAGAAGGTGTGTATGATGTTAGTATTGTTGTTAGGGTGTTAGCCCTCCGAATTGTGATTGAATTGGTGGTGTGAATGTTGAGTCGTTCGCCATGCATATGTTTTGTTAGCCCTTTGTGGGAGGTGTGATGACGATCTTTAATGCTGTCATTTCGTGGTGATTTGCATGTTATCGCACCTGTGTGAGCTGTTAAAGCTTGGGCTTGTACGTTTGTGTACATGTGTGATTGTTTCATGATGGTTGTAATTATGTGTTGGTTATCGTTCAGGCCGTTGAGGTCGCCGAACGATACCGTCGTTGTTGTAGTGTTTGTGTGTGTATTACTTTATGATGGTAATCGTTGTATATGATATGTGTTATGATTCCTTGTTGTGCTGAGTTGGCATCTCCGGTTCGTTGTTTGTGATGTTACGTTCCATTGTATCTAGCATTTGTATTTTCGATATGCCGAGCCGAGACGTTTCAACCATGATGTGCCGGGGCATGCACGTGTAAATTGTCCTTCTCGTCGGTAACACATTTCAAGTGTGGACTCGAGGGACACCGAATTCAGTTTTGCGAGTTGGCTACCGAGACTTTCGGAGTTCGCGCTTCAGCACAGTTATCAGAATCGGCTTTGAGAGGCCTTCGTAGGATGTTTCTGTCGGTTGCTTGTTGTGTCGTCACCTTGATTTCGTTGTTGTGAGTTTCGGGTATGACACTTCTTTTAGAAGAGGTCGAATATAATACCCGTATTATTTTTGGCTTCTGCATTTTCTCTTTCTCAATTCTATTGACTCGCTCGTGTTCGTTGATACTTTCTGAACTTGTTATGTATTTTGGTTTCATCGTTCGGACGAGCTGTGATCTTGTTTTGAGTCGATCTGATTATCGCTGTGACTTTTCCAAGTTCGGTTCGATTGTTGTGAACCTTGGAGTTGTTGTTTGAATTTTATTGTTCTTCGTGATTCGAACATGATTGTTCGCTTTTTGTTGTCTCGACCGTTGTGGTTCGATCGTTTTATTGTTCGGTTTTTGTTGATCTCGTCTCGTGATTGTTGAGCGCCTGCACTCCTTCGGGAAATTAGTCTCGTTTCGATCTTCCAACCCTTGGGCGGTGGAATTCCGTATTTGTTCAGCGTTTGGCTCGCGTTTTGATTGATGAACCGTTGGGTTGGTCAATCGTATTGATTTTTGTTCGTTGTGTTTTGTGATTGTTCGGATAATTGACTTGACTATATTATCCGTTTGATGACGCTTGTCACTTGTTGGTTTTATTATGTCTTTACCGGTGGCGTTGTGTTGGTCGTCGTGGAGCGTGTTTTCACGCCGTATATTCCTGTGTGTTGCTTGTAACATTTCGCCGTTGGGCGTAAGTTACGCATTTCTTATGTATCTCGTTGAGTTTTCCTGGCGGGATATTGCTTCTCCCTACTTGTTTTAAGTTTCGGGACGAAACTTCTTTTAAGGAGGGTAGAATGTAATACCCGTAATTTCGATTTCAGGTAATTTCTTTTTTTTTTCGGCGGAAGTCCGTTTTGACGACTCGCTCATGACCATTTCATCATTCTGAGAATGATTAATTCTACACTTTTTGACATCCGAGTTCGTTTCAGTGTCGTTTTGTTGAGTTCCGTGCTTTTTAGCGACTTTTTCGCACTTGAGTTTGATTCTTGCGAATATCGTTCGAAACTGCTGTTTCGAGTTTCCCGTAAGTCCGTTTAACTTTGTTAGACGTTTTGTGAACTTCGGTTTGGTTATTCGATCACGTATCGTGATTTTCGGGCGTTTTGGGCCATTTTGTAATTTACCCAAAGTTATGGGTATCCGTATCTGTAATTGTCGTCTCGACCCTTTTCTTGGTCGCGTATGATTAATTATTGCATTATGTTTTCATCTCGAGTCGTTGATGTTGTCCGCGAGCTTTTCGTCGTGTTCGTTCCGTATGTTTTCGGAAATCGAGTCGTCGGGTCATAGCGGCCGAAAGTACCGCCGGACGGTGAGCGGTCCCGCCGACGGCTATGGCATTGGCCGGCCGACGCGGGCAGAACCGGACGAGCGCACGCCATCGCCGAAGATCGCGGCGCTAACCGGCAGGAGTAGCGCACGTTATGCGGTCGGCCGACGACGCCAGCGGCCGAGGCGAGGCGCGGGGTATCGACTCGGGTGGATCGGCAGATAGCGCACGCCATCGCCGGACACTACGCACGCCACGGGCCGGGTAGCGACGCTACGGCCGGGCAGTAGCGACGCCTTCGGCCGGAAGGTCGCGACGCTACCCGCCGAGCGCCTAGTCCAGAGGTCTCTCGATTGCGGCTGGGCCGAGAAGACGCTAGCTCGGCAGCCTAGCGCACGCTAGTCCGGCCCAGTATAAATGTGGCAGAGCAGCCTCATTTTCACTCGTTTTTCATTTCCTTTCTTTTCGATCCACGGCTGGAGCTTCGGGGGAGGCGAAGCCATGTTGTTGTACAACAAATCCACGAAGTTCTTGAGTTCATATCATGGATTGATCATCCGTTATCATCCTTTGATCCAGCGAATCAAGATAATCTCTTCTTAGAACCCTAAATTCTTGAATTTGGGGGTTTTTGCATTTTTGTCCGATTCCTTCCGTATTGTTGATTAATTCATGATGGTTATGATTAATCTTGGTAGTATTCTTGTGTATAACATCATTTAATCCATTATTCTTCGTCGAATCAAAGTATATTTCTTGATTTTCTTTGAATCGACTTTTTGGGGGATTTGTTCTCGATCTCGTTTTTCATCCGTTTTTGATGGATCGATTGTGGTTAAATGATGTTGTTAAACACATTCTATGGATTGTATATCTATATTTCAACTTGGAATTCTGTTTTCATGTTTTATCGGGAAGAATCGTGTTCTTGGCCGTTTTGGGGAAAACACTTGAACTTTCGTCATTCGTTCTTTGAATTCAACGGCTTTGAGTCGTGTTATGGAATTCATTTCATTGTTGTTATTGTCCTTCATAGTTTATGACCACGAGTTGGCGATTGGTGGAGTCGGCGGGTTCGTAGTCGGTTCGTGACAACCTACTTCGGTCGATTCCCCGCGTTGTTCTTATTCGAGGCAAGTACCTTGTCCATACTATTCTTGTTTTGTGGATATGATGATTGGTGATCGTCTTGGTGTGTTTGTTTGTTTGTTCGAAATGAGTTTTCAAAAGATTTGGTTAGCCTTGTTAAAGGCCCTCTTTCAAAACCGTGTGTTTTGTGATTGGTGTGATTCGTGAACGAGTATGTGAATCTTATGGATATGTTTGGTGTTGATATTGCGCTTGATAATGTGTGTGTGCATATATTATCTCTTTTCGGTGCGTTATGGTTTGACGTGGTGTTTTGCTAAGTGTTTGATGCCTCTTGGCGATTTGTTTGGATATCCTTGGTGTGATATGTTACTTGTAATTGATTATTTTGCGGCCAGCTCGGGAGAGTCCGACGGGGCCTCGAGTGGGATTCGTGGCTTCGTCCCGGTCCTAGGTGACATGTGGTGGTTGAGTATTTCGCTAGCCAGCTCGGGAGGGTCCGACGGGGCCTCGAGTGGGATTCGTGGCTTCGTCCCAGTCCTAGGCAATGTGAGTACGTGTTTTGTGAATATGTTTGCTCACCTCGGGAGGGTTCGACGGGACCACAGAGGGAATTCCAATGGCTTCGACCTGGGTTCACGAGTGAAACTTCACCGGTACGTGTGTATATTTTGTGATTGTTTTTCGCTCACCTCGGGAGGGTCCGATGGGATCACGGAGGGAGTCCAATGGTATAGCCCTGGATTCACGAGTGCGGTTGCTTATGTTTTTTGAATGTGTTTGCTCACCTCGGGAGGGTTCGACGGGGCCACGGAGGGAATTCCAATGGCTTCGACCTGGATTCACGAGTGAAACTTCACGGGTGCGTGTGTATTTTATGTCCGTCGAGGACGCATGACGTGGGTTTTTACCTTGTGTGTTATGGTTGGTTTTATTTGTGAAAACAAAATCTTTGGGCTGTGACCCCCGTTGAGTTTGAAAGAGAAGGATTTGATAATCTTAAATTGTTTTCTATTAAAACTCTTGATGGCATTTCAAACTGTTTTATAAATTATTTCCCTCGAATTGTGGTCTTTCAGTTTTGGAATATTTTACCAAACTCTTGCCTCGGGAAGTGTTTTTCATTACGTTTGGATCTTTGAGGATTCCTCGTTATTGTTATTCGTAGAATGTGAATTGTAGGGCTCGTATTTGCACTTTGTTCTTGCACTAGCAAAACAGTGGAGTTTTGCTAACCCCCGAGTATTTGGGGGGTGGATGTCTGTTTTTGCATTCAGGTTTGGGAGCATAACACAGGGTCGGCACGAAGGATGATGAAAGATGAACGATACTAATCACACGAGGACCCATTCGATGTCATTGGTTTAGTTATAGTTTATTTTCCACTGCAGTATTCTTTCCCGTTGTACGGGAGTGTGTTGTATTCGACCCCTGCGTGGGCATGTATTTGCTTGAGTTTTATATATTTATTGAAAGACCAAATCGGTCTACTGAGTCATTTTAGCCTTAAAGGCATTATTGAGTTGTTCGATGTTGTTACCAGCCTGGTAGATTCTTGAGGAAAGGTTCTATGGAGTGTAATATCCCTGAGCAGATCGGGGGGTGTTACATAAATGGTATCGGAGATTAGGTTGTGGAAACCTAGGCTGTCGGGTTTAGTGGTGTCTGTTGAGTTTTTGTCACGTCGGATTTTGTCTGACTGAGTCATGTCGCGACGCGTCGTCTGAGTTTTGTTGGTCGTGATTAGTATCGTGGGGCGATCATCATCTTCGTGCGACCTGTGGATGTAAGTCTCCCTTCTTTGTGTTGTGCCTCGTGTGACACGAGCTATTTTTATGATTATTTGTTCAGTGACGGAATCCTCTTATGGATTTTAATTTCTTGATATGTGGTTATTTGACCCTCATATTTCGTTCATATGAGGAGTAGCGTTGCTGGATTGTGCATGTTTGACTTTATTTCTTTTATCCGCTGCGTGAGTTCTTTTGAAATGGCTTTCGGTATTTTACCGACTGAGTTTTATTTCGAAAACCGATTCCCTTAACCGAGTTTTTGGCATTATGGCCTTGATCGTTTTGGCGAAATTCTCATGACGGTATTTAGTATTTTGTAAATGGCTTTTGTGAGTTTTTGAAATATTACCGTCATCGGCCTTCTTGGCGTTTTTGTAAATGGTTTTTAGCCTGGTGGGTTCCAACGCGGGACCCACGGCGCTGTAAAGTTTTGTGTAATTACCTGAAATTTTTGGGCATTCTAGCCCATTGAATTATCCTTGAAAACCTTGAGTATCTTAGAAAATAAATTCCGAGACGTACGTTTAAAATGAATTATTTTCCCGTAGTACATCCAAGGTGCCACAACATGTCTCAAAAATTCTTCTACCTCGAGGACCAAAATGTTTTGAGATATTTTCGATGTTTAGAAACACTTATACTTAGACCCGAGGGTCGGATATTCTGAAAGTTTTTTTTCACTAAAAGAAAGGTGTCCTCATTTTTGTTCAAACGGAAGATGATTTTCAAAGTCTCGAAAATGATGTTTGTTCAACTTTTTGTAAAATGATACTCAAGATCAACTGGTGTTTCCAAACTGTTTTCAAAAGGTGGTTTTCGTTTTTTTTAAAACCAATCATTTCCTGCTTGTGGTCGTAGAAGGTGTGTATGATGTTAGTATTGTTGTTAGGGTGTTAGCCCTACGAATTGTGATTGAATTGGTGGTGTGAACGTTGAGTCGTTCGCCACGCATATGTTGTGTTAGCCCTTTATGGGAGGTGTGATGACGATCTTTAATGCTGTCATTTCGTGGTGATTTGCGTGTTATCGCACCTGTGTGAGCTGTTAAAGCTTAGGCTTGTACATTTGTGTACATGTGTGATTGTTTCATGATGGTTGTAATTATGTGCTGGTTATCGTTCGGGCCGCTGAGGTCGCCGAACGATACCGTCGTTGTTGTAGTGTTTGTGTGTGTATTACTTTACGATGGTAATCGTTGTATATGATATGTGTTATGATTCCTTCTTGTGCTGAGTTGGCATCTCCGGTTTGTTGTTTGTGATGTTACGTTCTATTGTATCTAGCATTTGTATTTTCGATATGCCGATCCGAGACGTTTCAACCATGATGTGCTGGGGCATGCACGTGTAAATTGTCCTTCTCGTCGGTAACACATTTCAAGTGTGGACTCGAGGGACACCGAATTCAGTTTTGCGAGTTGGCTACTGAGACTTTCGGAGTTCGCGCTTCAGCACAGTTATCAGAATCGGCTTTGAGAGGCCTTCGTAGGATGTTTCTGTCGGTTGCTTGTTGTGTCGTCACCTTGATTTCGTTGTTGTGAGTTTTGGGGACGACACTTCTTTTAGAAGAGGTCGAATATAATACCCGTATTATTTTTGGCTTCTGCATTTTCTCTTTCTCAATTCTATCAACTCGCTCATGTTCGTTGATACTTTCTGAACTTGTTCTGTATTTCGGTTTCATCGTTCGGACGAGCTGTGATCTTGTTTTGAGTCGATCTGATTATGCTGTGGCTTTTCCGAGTTCGGTTCGATTCTTGTGAACCTTGGAGTTGTTGTTTGAATTTTATTGTTCTTCGTGATTCGAACATGATTGTTCGCTTTTTGTTGTCTCGACCGTTGTGGTTCGATAGTTTGATTGTTCGGTTTTTGTTGATCTCGTCTCGTGATTGTTGAGCGTTCAGACTCCTTCGGGAAATTAGTCTTGTTTCGATCTTCCAACCCTTGGGCGGTGGAATTCCTTATTTGTTCAGCGTTTGGCTCGCGTTTTGATTGATGAACCATTGGGTTGGTCAATCGTATTGATTTTCGTTCGTTGTGTTTTGTGATTGTTCGGATAATTGACTTGACTATATTATCCATTTTATGACACTTGTCACTTGTTGGTTTTATTATGTCTCTACCGGTGGCGTTGTGTTGGTCGTCGTGGAGCGTGTTTTCACGCCGTATATTCCTTTGTGTGGCTTGTAACGTTTCGCCGTTGGGCGTAAGTTACGCATTTCTTGTGTATCTCGTTGAGTTTTCTTGGCGGGATATTGCTTCTCCCTACTTGTTTTAAGTTTCGGGACGAAACTTCTTTTAAGGAGGGTAGAATGTAATACCCGTAATTTCGATTTCCGGTAATTTCTTTTTTTTTCGGCGGAAGTCCGTTTTGACGACTCGCTCATGACCGTTTCATCATTCTGAGAATGATTAATTTTACACTTTTTGACATCCGAGTTCGTTTCGGTGTCGTTTTGTTGAGTTCCGTGCTTTTTAGTGACTTTTCCGCACTTGAGTTCGATTCTTGCGAATATCGTTCGAAACTGCTGTTTCGAGTTTCCTGTAAGTCCGTTTAACTTTGTTAGACGTGTTGTGAACTTCGGTTTGGTTATTCGATCACGTATCGTGATTTTCGGGCGTTTTGGGCTATTTTGTAATTTACCCAAAGTTATGGGTATCCGTATCTGTAATTGTCGTCTCGACCCTTTTCTTGGTCGCGTATGATTAATTATTGCATTATGTTTTCATCTCGAGTCGTTGATGTTGTCCGCGAGCTTTTCGTCGTGTTCTTTCCGTATGTTTTCGGAAATTGAGTCGTCGGGTCATAGCGGCTGAGCAACTGGCCGGACGGTGGCGGGTCCTGGCCGGACGGTTGCGGGCATTGGCCGGGCTGACGCGGCAGGAACCGGTGTAGCGCACGCTACTGCCGGAAGACTGCATGCGCTAACCGGCAGGAGTAGCGCACGTTATGCGGCCAACCGACGTACGTTTGCGGGCCGAGGCAGTAGGGCAGTGGGGTACTGGACTCGGGTGGATCGGCAGGTAGCGCACGCTACTTCCGGATACTACATACGCTACGGCCGGCAGGTAGCGCACGCTACGACCGGAAGGCTGTGCATGCTACCTGGCCGAGCAGTCTAGTCCAGGAGGTCTCTCGATTGCGGCCTGGGCCGATAGCGCACGCTAGCTCGGCAGCCTAGCGCACGCTAGTCCGGCCCAGTATAAATGTGGCAGAGTAGCCTCATTTTCACTCGTTTTTCATTTCCTTTCTTTTCGATCCGCGGTTGGAGCTTCGGGGGAGGCGAATCCATGTTGTTGTACAACAAATCCACGAAGTTCTTGAGTTCATATCATGGATTGATCATCCGTTATCATCATTTGATCCAGCGAATCAAGGTAATCTCTTCTTAGAACCCTAAATACTTGAATTTGGGGGGTTTTGCGTTTTTGTCCGATTCGTTCCGTATTGTTGATTAATTCATGATGGGTATGATTAATCTTGGTAGTATTCTTGTGTTTAACATCATTTAATCCATTGTTCTTCGTCGAATCAAAGTATATTTCTTGATTTTCTTTGAATCGACTTTTTGGGGGATTTGTTCTCGATCTCGTTTTTCATCCGTTTTTGATGGATCGATTGTGGTTAAATGATGTTGTTAAACACATTCTATGGATTGTATATCCATATTTCAACTTGGAATTCCGTTTTCATGTTTTGTCGGGACGAATCGTGTTCTTGGCCGTTTTGGGGGAAACACTTGAACTTTCGTCATTCGTTCTTTGAATTCAAAGGCTTTGATTCGTGTTATGGAATTCATTTCATTGTTGTTATTGTCCTTCGTAGTTTATGACCGCGAGTTGGGGATCGGTGGAGTCGGCGGGTTCGTAGTCGGTTCGTGTCAACCTACTTCGGTTGATTCCCCGCGTTGTTCTTATTTGAGGCAAGTACCTTGTCCATACTATTCTTGTTTTGTGGATATGATTATTGGTGATCGTCTTGGTGTGTTTGTTTGTTTGTTCGAAATGAATTTTCAAAAGATTTGGTTAGCCTTGTTAAAGGCCCTCTTTCAAAACCGTGTGTCTTTTGTGATTGGTGTGATTCGTGGACGAGTATGTGAATCTTATGGATATGTTTGGTGTTGATGTTGCGCTTGATAATGCTTGTGTACATATATTATCTCTTTTCGGTGCGTTATGGTTTGACGTGGTGTTTTGCTAAGTGTTTGATGCCTCTTGGCGAATTGTTCGGATATCCTTGTTGTGATATGTTACTTGTGCTTGATTATTTTGCGGCCAGCTCGGGAGGGTCCGACGGGGCCTCGAGTGGGATTCGTGGCTTCGTCCCGGTCCTAGGTGACGTGTGGTGCTTGAGTATTTCGCTAGCCAGCTCGGGAGGGTCCGACGGGGCCTCGAGTGGGATTCGTGGCTTCATCCCAGTCCTAGGCGATGCGAGTACGTGTTTTGTGAATGTGTTTGTTCACCTCGGGAGGGTTTGACGGGACCATGGAGGGAATTCCAATGGCTTAGACCTGGGTTCACGAGTGAAACTTCACCGCTACGTGTGTATATTTTGTGATTGTTTTTCGCTCACCTCGGGAGGGTCCGATGGGATCACGGAGGGAGTCCAATGGTATAGCCCTGGATTCACGAGTGCGGTTGCTTATGTTTTATGAATGTGTTTGCTCACCTCGGGAGGGTTCGACGGGGCCACAGAGGGAATTCCAATGGCTTCGACCTGGATTCACGAGTGAAACTTCACGGGTGCGTGTGTATTTTATGTCCGTCGAGGACGCATGACGTGGGTTTTTACCTTGTGTGTTATGGTTGGTTTTATTTGTGAAAACAAAACCTTTGGGCTGTGACCCCCGTTGATTTTGAAAGAGAAGGATTTGATAATCCTAAATTGTTTTCTATTAAAACTCTCGATGGCATTTCAAACTGTTTTATAAATTGTTTCCCTCGAATTGTGATCTTTCGGTTTTGGAATATTTTACCAAACTCTTGCCTCGGGAAGTGTTTTTCATTACGTTTGGATCTTTGAGGATTCCTGGTTATTGTTATTCGTAGAATGTGAATTGTAGGGCTCGTATTTGCACTTTGTTCTTGCACTAGCAAAACAGTGGAGTTTTGCTAACCCCCGAGTATTCAGGGGGTGGATGACTGTTTTTGCATTCAGGTTTGGGAGCATAACACAGGGTCGGCACGAAGGATGATGAAAGATGAACAATACTAATCATACGAGGACCCATTCGATGTCATTGGTTTAGTTATAGTTTATTTTCCGCTGCAGTATTCTTTCCCGTTGTACGAGAGTGTGTTGTATTCGACCCCTGCATGGGCATGTATTGTGCTTGAGTTGTATGTATTTATTGAAAGACCAAATCGGTCTACTGAGTCATTTTAGCCTTAAAGGCATTATTGAGTTGTTCGATGTTGTTACCAGCCTGGTAGATCCTTGAGGAAAGGTTCTACGGTGTGTAATATCCCTGAGCGGATCGGGGGGTGTTACACACATAAAATATACATGTTTTCGGTATTATATTGGGTGTGTTATAATGAAACTCCTCATCGGAGTAATTGATGATATAATGTGGTTCGGTACTACAATTATATTATTTAATTTATTAATTTTCATTCGCCTGGTGGGTCCCAGCCGGGGGTCCACGGCACTGTAATATCCGCCTAGTTTGGGGTGTTCCAAATATACCTTTCTGTAGTCGAATAATATTGACTAAGATGGTTATTTCAAAATTGACTGTACTATTTGAATCTACAAAGACTCTTGAGATTTGAAGAAATATATATGTTTAGATTTTGATTTAATGCTTCAGGCATATCAAATCCTTCTAGGATTTCATGTATCCATAAGACAAGTTTTTCATGTACTTTCAATCTCACTTAATATCTATATATGATTCAATTCAGGAGTGGTCTTATAAAAAGACATAATCGATGTAAGCAGTTTTGACTACAAGTCGTGCTTCATCATGTTTGCATGAGTAATAGTTAAAATTGTTGGTAACTCCTCAAGAGTTCCAATCATCATAATCATATAAAGTATGAATATTAATCAATATTCAACAAACTTTATTCAATATGTTATTTTAGATTGCATGCAAAATGACAAAGTATTACATTAATCTAAACCATATTAGATTGTTTTATCCGTTTGACCAAATATTTCATTTTCGATATTAATCAACATTTCCAACATTAATCAACCTAAATCATTATGATCTTTATTTGTATCAAGTGCTATTGTAAAATCTATTGATATATGCTCCAAATTTTATTTTAAAACAAAATTCGTAGAATGTTCTATAATTTAATTCTCTTCAAGCGTATGCTCTTCAAGAGCGACATCTTCAGGACATTGAATTTTGTCACTAATGTTTATTTTTGACCTCTAGAGATATATAATATATTTCTCACCATTTAGGTGGATTAGCTTTAAACTCAATTGTAGCATTTGCACGTGTCGTTCAAGACATCGATTTTCCCGCTGATTTTTTTTAAACTCTTCTGGAGCGTATACATATAATTGATTGCAATTTTTGCAAAATCAATAATCTTTTGAACTTCAAGTTCATAACAAATAATCTTCTTGATCAGTTGATACATTACTTCCCCTAATGTTGAGAATGATACTGTTTTACAATATCAATCTTATTCATATCTGTAACACCCCCAGATCCGACCGAGAATATTACAGCGCCATGGGCCCCGAGATGGAACACACAAGGCTGAAGGAGATTTTCGCAAACATTTACAAATGCCCAAGAGGCTAACGACGGTATTGTCTTTTAAAAACATTTGAAGACTTAATAAAACCAGTTTATCAAACCGTCGTAAAATCTCATTTGAAACCACAAGGCCCGAAATGCCAAAGATCAATAGTTTAAAAAAATAGGTTAAGCTATCGCTTACACGTACCCACAGAATAGATTTAGAAAATGATTGCCAAAGTAACCTAAGTTACCAGATATCAAAAGGCCATTTAAAAATACTCACGCAGCGAAAAAAGACAAACGATTAAAATACTCTAGCAGCGGAATACAACAACTGATCAGAAACTCAATACACAAAATACATGTCCTAGCCAGTATCCTCCGGGAAGCTCATCTCTCCACGACCGCTACAAGCTTGATAATCCAAGAACCTAAAAAGAAAGCCCACGACGGGGTCAGCCATAATATCCAACAATGATAACCGTCACATCACATTAATAATTACATATCAATGGAAATACTAAGTAAGAATACGACCAATGTAATCTTACCATCGTAACTTTACGAAAATCCATGATTCATATCCTTAACAACACAATAAGATAATACCGAAATATTTGTACGGTATCTCAACAATACCCAAGGTTCTCAAACCATTATCATAACTCGCGATACGGAAATTATACCAACTCTCGCCAATTCCATCCATCGGATAACGTCGACAATTCCAACACGATAATCGATTGTCCATCAAAGACAAATATCAAGGAAATATGGAACATACCTCAAGATACGAAATACCATTACCATCATGTCGGTCTAATCCGAGATCAGATCAACACAACATACGGACATGGTCCTAACACAAGACCTACAAATGCATACTCATATGACAACGTCAATATGATCACAACAATAACGACAATGTATACTTATGGCAAGCCCATAATATACATATGCACAACAACAACACATAGTAATCCAACGATCCAGCGCACACAGCTATAGATTCCCATGATGATCCCGTCGGACCAACATATGGTGGCATTACCTGTCCAGCTATCCAGCGCACACAGCTATAGATTCCCATGATGATCCCGTCGGACCAACACATGGTGGACATATGACAACAATGCACAACTGCACAAAACAACAGTACACAATACACGACAACAACAATGCACAAATGCATGACAACAACGATACACGAATGTATCACGACATGATCGACATAAATGATAAAAATGATTAGAGTACTTGCCACGAGTCCTTCGAGAACAATCTCAATGTCTAAACCATCAGGAACCATTATCCTCAATACTCGATGGTCCAAAGTATCATGGATTGCAGATAATTCATATCTTCATCTTTATCACGAGATATCCTCGATATACAAGTATACCAATAACAAGAGCAAATCATATACATTATGATTTAGATTCCCAAAACTCGAATAGGATTTATAATCCCAAATCTCCTGTGATTATGATTATAAACATTGCTATACGAATTATATACGAATGAAACGGAAACCATTCATTAAATACTATAAACTGAGCAAGTAATAACTTACCTCGGTACTGATACAACGATGATGAAGCCGTCACCAAATCCATTGCCGTCATCTACAAGTTCCTCGGTCCTGACCAAAGTAATTCACGAACATACTCGAACACGAACGCAGCATACAGTTATAAACACCGATCAATAATCTCAACCTATTACAATAATCGATAAACAACAAGTTCGACAACAATCAACAATCGATAAAACCAATTCACAAACCCAACGGCACAACAATATCTTGGTTAACCACAAGTCTGATCAAACCAACTTAAACGATCGCGAATTCATAACCAAAACAGAATATACTACCCTGTCTGTCTACTTAGCGCACGTTAATCACTTAACGTAGCGTGCGCTAAGTTGCTCCCGTTAGCGTGCGCTAGCCAGTAGGCTTAACGTGCACTAATGACATGCAGTTGCATGTATTTTGGATACCGATCAACATATGGCAATTATCAAGAACACTAAGTGATTCAAAATCATGCTCATAGATATCAAAACAACGAAATCCGATATCCTTTAACATATAAGTAATCATCCAACTTATAATCCAAGTTCTATATCCATATATCATCTTCCTTAATATCAATACATGAAACATCTAGAATGTAACAACACTTTCTTAATCTTCCATTACATAGAGTAATCATCGACAATAACATCAACATCTGAAACTGCGGAGAAGGATTCACCAACTTATCTCAAGAAAACAAACTACACAATTCAAACCACACGAATCATATTAATATCATCATACTCCGGTAATCCATCTCATAATTATGCTTGTCAACTTGTTTATGTGATAATCAGCAACTCAAGAACATCAACATTCAATCCAAAACGAAATCCAAAGATGAAGAGTGATTACCTTTATGAAGGAATGGATTGATTTCCTGTAATACCCTCGCCTTTACTATTGTATTTTCTGATTTAAACCAAGTATTTTCGCACCATATCTGTATTGTTGTAGCAAGTATATCGATGAATTATGTTAAGTTGGAATCATGGTCATTCATACTATATTAATTGTTGTGTGATATTGGGAGAATTCCATTTATGCTTGTTATAGAACTTAATGCACGTTAACCTATCTTCTTAACGTATGCTATGTATGTAGCCTTACGTACATAACATTCATATGTTGACGTACGTAATGCGAGAGATCCATCAACAGCCCGCCTTTCGGCAGGTGGGACCGAACGGGGGTAGGTGGTCGGGAGTCGATCGCGACAACCAAGTCAACGGCTATTACGTACGTAATAGTTATATATTTACGTATGTAACGATTTGCGTGTTTTAAGTCAGAAAGATCTGATGAAATTGATTACGTACGTAATGTTCATGAGATTACATACGTAAGGGCTTTAACATACGTTAACCCCCTCTCTTTAACGTACGTAATGCTGAGTTCAGGTTATAAAAATATGACTTGCCTTTCATTTCCTGCTCGACCCTTTCAACCTCCCCACTGAGAAAATGATCCCCTTCCCTGCCAACTCCATTTCTAGCCCTTCTAACTTGTGTTGGAGCTTCAGCACTTGGTTTGTGACTTGGAGATTAGGAGATTGAAGTGTGTCCCTTGAAGTGTTGGTGTTGTTCTTCATTTTGAGGTTGGTCTTTCTTTAACTCATATTAAATCTATGCTTATGATGATGTTAGTATATAAACACTTCACATAATGTTAGTTTAAGCTAGTATAAACTTGATAAGTTGATTAAATCATGCTCAAACTTAGTGAAGATCAACATTTAGGGGTATTAGTATTACTTATTGATGTATAATAACTTCATAATATGGTTGTGTTGATAATGACAGATAAAACCTGATTTATAACATGATAATCGGAAGTTGATTATAGTCTCAACACTAGGAACATGTTAGGGATGAAATCCTTAATGATTAGAGGGGAGAGATACTAATCTTGTCTTGAACATTCAATTGATTCTTGAAGGTAATATGGAACCATAATTTTGGCCTCTAAAACCAATACCTTCATAATAAATTGTTGGAAGAATTATGTTAACCCATTGAAGATAATTTTCACAAGATGGGATGAAGTTACATTTAGAATTCCAAGTATCCAATGATATAACTAGGCTTTTAATAATTCTTCAAAAGTAAAACAATGGAGTTTGATAGAAAGAAGTTGTAATCTTCATATGTTCAAGTTAATCAATTTCGTTGATAACATAAAAGGGTGTTAATCACTACATTAATATGTTGATAATGTTCTTAAGAGGATTGTAGTGAATATGGTGATACAAATGTGGTAGATGAGTAGCCGAATTCCATTTCATTAATCCATGTGTGTTAGGAGACGTAAATTAAGATGATGTTCTTAGTTCACTAAAAACTTGAACTTATGCTTTCATATAGGAATCAGTTTTAATGTAATTGTTGGTAAAATAATGAAGAACATAATTAAGCACAAACTTATATCGTAATCGGAAGTGCCGATGATTTGAAAAGATGTTTTCACAATGTTATATTGGTAATAATTTGGACTTCAAGTATTTGACATTAATGTTAGAATATGTGAATGAACATGATAAACATATGATGATTTTTAATTGGAACATTAAAGTGATCAATAGGATAATTGATTTATTCAAGTAAATTTACGAATATTGTTTATGTAAGGATACCGCTATCGTACGAATGTGTTGTTGAATGAATTACATTTCATTCAAGGTTGCTTGTTCACGTGAGTATTGTTAGACGGGGATACCGTTCGTTTGACCATTCAAAGAAGGATTATTCATCTACGGAATTGAGGCAAGTTATCTTGCTTGGTTATAATGATGGTTGAATTCTTGTGATTATTATGCGTTTCGTGTGTATGAAATGTTCTGATAATCTATGATTCATGATATGGTGATGCCCTTGATCGTATTATCATGGTGTTGGGATGATATACCCGAAATTACCGTTCTTGTTACCGTTGGTCCTTTTGAGCTTTGTTGACATTTCGGTGAGTCGTTCGATTTCTTGATAAAGGTGTAATTCGTTGAGTTTCGTTGTCATGTTGTATCGTGACATCTATGGAGTCATATCTGTGTGCCGATTGGTTATGTGTAGGATTTTTAGCCGGGCACTTGATGATCATGCGTGGATGTTTTCCGCATTTAGATCATGCACACGAGACGTAGTTCGTGAGGCTAATTAGGTACATCGTCCCACGTATATTCTGGATTCCGTATACGGGGTGGACATGTGCACGGACACATTTCCGGATCGGGCGCACTGTGATGTCCATCTTGAGCCATATTATATGGTCTTTCGTATATTTGGTTATGTTCGACAGTTGGGACTGACTGGTTATACGCCTGCGGGGTATATTCAGTAGTCGATTGTTTTCCTTGAAATCCGTATATATATAAATTGTATAATGTCATGAGAATTATTATCATGTATAGCTGACCCTGTGGTTGGGGCGAAATACTTGTATTTCAGGGCGAGGAAAGGGCAAGGCACAGGAGGAGCACAATGGCAACGGAGGGTTTTGAATGATGCTATTTCGGGGGGGCCGAGTCTTTTGATGTTCGGTTATGTTTTTCTGTGATATTCATTTTACTTTGTGTCGGATGAATGTACTATAATCTGTTAGGTATTGCCCATCGTCATATGGTCTGTACCGAATTTTGATCCTGTGTACGTTTGCTCGTATTAAAGACATGTATAACTTATACTCCACATCGGGGTTTTGATAAATATGGTGGTACGGTGCCACATTGTCAGGTTGTAATTGCATATCGTGATATCGCCTGGTGGGTCCCGGTAGGGGTCCACGACACTGTAATAGCCACCGTTCTTGGGCTGTTACAGAAGATGGTATCAGAGAGTGTGTTTTTATTTTGAGTCATTGTATAATCGAAATAGCATCAAGAAACCTTCGTGCCACGTGTAACCTGTGCAAGCGCCTGACCCGTCGAATACGGTATGTTCTCATGAGCCATAATTTGATTACTCGCATGATATTGATGACGTATTGGTCTCCTTACTTATCTTGGCATCTTGCTAACATGAGGTAAAATTCATCTGTTTGAGGAAAACCTAAATTAATTATGTAATTGGAATTGTTTCGACTTGATGTTGATATGATATTGAGTGTGTAACACCTGCGGTGCCAGTGATTCTTTACGAACTGCTTTGTTGGATATGAAATTCCCTATTGCCATTAACTTAGCATGAATTACAATTGATAACTTGAACTGTACTTGTGACTTGATTCTTTCAGTATGGAAAGGAATCTGAGAGGCCGTGGTAGAGGGGGACAAGGCCGCGGAAGAGGCCGAATCCCGATACCACGAGCCAACAGACGCGCAAATGTGGAACAAAGTTCCGCAGGCAGTGATTCGCCTTCTAGGGACCAATCACACCACACTGGAGAAAATTCACGTGTCGATCCTTACACTGTGATGCAGGGAATGATGGCCCAGATGACCCAAATGGGTCAGCTGATGGAAGCTATGCAGAGGAATACTACTGGTTAACAGCAGGGGCAACAGCCTCCGCCTCTGGTATATGGTGGGATCGTGAGCCGGATTATTAGCGACATATAATGACAGCGACCTCCGAATTTTGAAGGCTCATCTGAGCCTGCTGACATTGTACACTTGATGTAACACCCCGAGATATTCGAAATAATTACAGCGCCGTAAACCCTTTAAGTAATGATTTACAAGGCTAATTAAAAGAAATGTGATTACAATCCAACAATACCACAAATTTCAAGTTAGAAAACCGGTTCCAACTGATCCATTGAGTTAATTAATACAACCATATCGAAATGATATTAATAAGACACGCGTACTCGAGTACTGAAAATGAACCAAGAAGACAAATCACAAAAACAACAAACATCAGCCACATCACTGAGCCATTTCATCGTCATGCCGGTACTGTGGCTGCCTCCCCGCTCCTCGACTACCTGAACATCAAAACAAATGTCCACCCCCGAAGGGGTTAGCAAAACGATGCTAGTACAAGTATCATAAAACATACAAAACAGACTTCCGTCATCGGAAACCAACGATGTGAATCCTCACGATTCCATCAACACAATACGGGTAATCCAACGATCCATCGCCCTTGGTATAGATCTGCATGATGATCCCGTCGGACCAACGCATGGTGGAAAACCCGTCCAACAATCCAGCGCCCTCAGCATAGATCCCCATGATGATCCCGTCGGACCAACGCATGGTGGACATTCGATCCAGCACCCTCAGCATAGATCCTCATGATCCCCTTGGATCATTTACAACACAAACAATACCATTACGCATACACATATGCAAATCAACACGTTCATCAACGTAAATATCATGACAACTCAAAGAATATAATCTCATGTTCAACAACACGAATAAATCGTACACACGATAAACAATACAATATCAATAAACTTAAAATATGATACTTGCCTCAAAGATGGCAAGAACAAATCACTCCAACGAATCTCAACACACTCGAAGGCCGTCTCTTTTGATCAACGTAGCAAGCTCGAACCTTAACAAAAGAAATAATATAGAATTTATCTTATGTCGAACGAATATCTAACAACCCGGTCTACGGCCGAAAGCTATAAAAATGCAATCTGCCTGAACTACTTAGCGTACGCTACGTACTCTACGTAACGTGCGCTAAGCCTGCCCGTTAGCGTACGTAAACGACGAAGTCTAGCATACGCTAACTTATGTACCGGCAATCCTCTCTGACCAGCCGACTGACTCACCTGATGACATAACGTTCGTTACGTACCAAACGTAGCGTACGTTATTCATTCCCGATAGCGCACGTTACTATATACATCTTAACATGCGCTACATGTGCATGGCAGTTTACTATTAGGCAGAAAACTGATCTAGCGGTGATGAAACTCATGAAATATTTAGTGATAAAACATGTCATCTCCGTGCATGCTATGTTCATACGGTTTGTGAAAGATCTTTACGGATTAAATGACTATGAGCTTCAAGGATATGTATAATCATCACAACACCATAATTCATCTTGATCTTCAAGAAATATCTTAAGTTCAATCCATTTCATGTCCCCAAAACGTATGATCCCATTATGTAAAGACTTAAGAACTTGATAATCTCCATATACTGGTCACAATCAGTTTGCAGCTTCATGAATATGCTAGGAGTTCAAACACTAAAAGGTTTAATGGTTTATACGATGAAGAAGTACCGAAACATCGAAAATATCCTTCTAACACATGATGTTCGACTACTTACGAATTTAACTGACTAGATAATCTCAAATCATGATCAAAACATCCTTCAGAATACTACTAATATTGGTGAAGGATCACCTACCTCAAAGTAGCGAGAACACGAAGGAACTTGAAGAAATCCAACACTGAGAGCTTGAACACCAACCTCCAATGATCTACAATCTTCAACTCGGGCTAGTATGATGGTATGAAGGGTTTAGGATGGAGAGAGTGACTCTCTATGTCTCAGAATTCGGGTTTGGAAAGTGATGAAAGCTGAAAAAATGAAAAAGGGTGTTGTCCTATATATAGAAAATGGTAATTAGCGCGCGCTAGTCCATATTTATAGCGTGCGCTAACGGCTATACAAAACTTTCTGACTTCACTGTACTCAGCATTTAGCGTGCGCTATCCTCATATCATTAGCGTGCGCTACCGCGTTGACTTGGCTTTTTCCCGAAAGCCGTCCAGGTTCATCCCGACATAATCCGACCAAGATCCGCGGCCTGATCTCACCTACCAACACGTCTCAATCATGCTGACTACGTATAGCGCGCGCTAAGGTTCATATATAGCGTGCGCTACTAAACCCAAATTAGCGTATGCTACGCCTAGTCGATAGCGTGCGCTACAAGTGCAAAATCACAATATTGAACACAATCATGCAATCGTGCGCTCAACAACACCGGATCATGAAATACGGAGAATAATACTCAGATCAAAATACAACAAACACAATATCACAAGGTTCAATTACACATCAGAGATCTCGGGTATTACATCATCTCTCCCTAAAAAGAAGTTTCGTTCCGAAACTTAAGATGAAAACAACTCCGGATATTTAGTCTTCATACTGTCCTCCGTTTCCCAAGTGGCCTCTTCAGCTCCATGTCGTGACCATTGTACTTTAACCAAGTGTATTGGTTTATTCCTCAATTGTTTGACCCGACTTTCAAGTATCTTGATTGGTCTTTCTTCGAAGGTACCGTCATTAGCTATCTCGATTTCGTCGAAATCAATGATGTGACTGGGTTCTGGTACATACTTCCGCAATTGGGATACGTGAAACACACTGTGAACGTGACTCAGCGATGGCGGTAAGGCCAATCTGTATGCTAAATCCCCAACTCTCTCGAGGATCTCAAATGGTCCGATGTATCTCGGACTTAGCTTACCTTTCCTCCCAAAACGGAAAATTCCTCGTGTAGGAGATACCTTCAATAGTACATGGTCCCCAATCTCGAACTCTAGCAGGCGACGACGCACATCAGCATAAGACTTCTGTCGACTCTAGGCAGTCAACAGTCTTTCCCGAATCAAAGCTATCTTCTCTTGAGTCTGAACTATCAATTCCGGTTTCGTCCCGATCAAGTCCGAAGAATCATCCCAGCACAAGGGTGATCGACATATTCTCCAGTACAAAGCTTCAAACGGTGCCATCTTAATAGAAGCATGCCAACTATTGTTGTAGGTGAATTCAATCAATGGCAAGTGAACTTCCCAATCAGTTGACCAATCCAAAGCACAAGCTCTCAGCATGTCTTCTACTGTTTGTATAGTCCTTTCGGACTGACCGTCCGTCTGAGGATGATAAGCCGTGCTAAAGTTCAGCTAGGTCCCCAAAGCCCTGTGAACTGCCATACAGAAGTGCAACACGAAGCGACCATGCCGATCTGAAATAATGGTCTTCGGTGTCCCATGTAATCTGACTATTTCCGCAATAAATACTCGCGCCAATCTCTCGGGTCCCCAAGTATATTTAATTCCTAGGAAATGAGCCGACTTGGTTAGTCGATAAATTACAATCCAAATCATGTTCATTCCCACCTTGGTCCTTGGCATACTGGTGATGAAATCAATCGAGATATCCTCCCACTTCCACTCAGGAATCGGAAGCGGTTTTAACATTCCGGCAGGTCGCTGATGTTCAATCTTAACCTGCTGACAAGTCAAACACCTCGAAACGTACTCTGCTACGTCCTTCTTCATATTTCCCCACCAGAAGTTTTGTTTTAGGTCCTTATACATCTTACTGCTGCCTGGGTGAATAGAATAGGGAGCGTTGTGAGCTTCCTTCAAGATTGTCCGTCTCAAATCATCATCATCGGGAATGCAAAGTCGACTTTGAAATCTCAGAACTCCATCATCTTGTATCACGAATCCTGGGGCTTTTCCTTTCTTTACTTCGTCACATAACCGAAGGATCATGGAATCGTTCAACTGTTTAGATTTGATTTCCTCCACTAGGGACGAAGTCAGTTCCATCACATATAGTTGCCCTTGGATTTCTGGTGACCATACTTCAACCCCTTCGCGGATAAGTTCTCGTTGAATGCTGGTTTGGGACGTAAGTGCTTCCAACACTCAAAGAGAAACAGGTTTACGGCTCAATGCATCGGCTACTACTTTTGCTTTACCCGGATGATAGAGAATTTCCAAGTCGTAATCCTTGATCAATTCCAGCCACCTTCTCTGCCTCATATTTAATTCTTTCTGACTGAAAATGTACTTGAGGCTTTTATGATCTGTAAAGATCTGACAATGAGTGCCGTATAAATAATGTCGCCAAATTTTCAAGGCAAAGACCACAGCTGCTAACTCCAGATCATGAGTCGGGTAATTAACTTCGTACGGTTTTAATTGCCGAGAATCATAGGCAATCACCTTATCCTTTTGCATCAACACACATCCCAGGCCCTGATTTGAAGCGTCGCTGTATACCATGAATCCATCAGTTCCATCTGGTAATGCTAATATAGGTGTTGTAGTCAGTCTCTTCTTAAGTTCATCAAAACCAGCCTGGCATTTCTCATCCCACATGAACTTTTGAGTTTTCTGTAACAGCTGGGTGAGTGGATGAGCAATTTTGGAAAATTCCTCTACAAAACGGCGATAATATCCAGCAAGTCCTAAGAAGCTTCGGACTTCTTTCACGTTATTGGGAGCTTCCCATTCCAAGATTGCTTCGACTTTCTTCGGGTCCACCTGAACTCCGTCAGCTGATATCACATGCCCAAGGAAGGTTACTTCCCTAAGCCAGAACTCGCATTTGGAAAGCTTCGCATAAAGCTGTTCATTTCTCAAAGTTCTCAAAACCACACGCAAATGCTCGGCATGCTCCTCTGTGTCTTTCGAATAAATCAAGATGTCATCAATGAAAACGACCACAAACTTGTCTAGGTATTCTAAGAATACCCGATTCATCAATTGCATAAATACCGCAGGAGCGTTGGTAAGTCCGAATGGCATCACCACGAATTCATAGTGCCGTCTCGACACAAAGCGCATTTCGGTATATCCGATCCCTTAATTCTCAACTGATGATATCCTGATCGTAAGTCAATCTTCGAGAATACCCTTGCCCCTTGCAGTCGATCAAACAAGTCGTCGATCCGAGGTATAGGATACTTGTTCTTGATCGTCACCTTGTTTAGCTCCCTGTAATCAATACATAATCGGAGGGATCCATCTTTCTTTCGGACAAAGAGAACGGTTGCTCCCCAAGGAGAAACGTTAGGTTGAATGTAACCCTTCTGCAATAATTCCTCCAGTTGCTTCTTTAGTTCATACATCTCGGTTGGTGCCATGCGGTATGGTGCTTTGGAAATAGGAACGGCTTCAGGCTCTAATTCGATAGTGAACTCCACTTCTCTCTGCGGAGGTAACCCAGGTAGTTCATCGGGGAATACATCTGAAAATTCATTCACGACTGGAATAGATGAGAGTTCTACTCCTTCTTCTTTCTTCATGGCATAGCACCAAAATCCATGACATCCCTGCTTCAGTAATTTCACTGCTTCCATCGCCTTGATTAATTTTCCCGAGCTTCCCGGTCTCCATCCTCTGAATAAGTGTTCAGATCCATCATCAGCAATGATAGAAATGACCCTCTTTCGGTAATTCAGAATAGCTCCATAATGGTTGAGCCAATTGTCTCCGAGAATTAAATCGTCACCATGGATGTCAACTACAATAAGATTCGATGGCCAATCTCTCCCTCCTATAGACACTGGAAAATCTCTAGTTTCTAGGGTTCCCACAATTTTCTCTCCGCTCGGTAATCCCACAACATAAGGTTCATAATCATACAAGCACGAGATCTTCAAACGATTAACATAGTTCAGAGATATAAAAGAATGCGTAGCTCCTGAATCGAATAAGACACTAACTGGTTGCAAAAGGATCTGAATCGTACCTGATGCAACAGCCGTGTTCTGATCATCTGACTTCTTCATCTCGTAAATACGTGGAGGAACGGACCCAACGCTAGATGCTTCTCTTTTCCCAACATTCTGCTGCTGGAAACCGCTTTGTTGCGTCTGGTTTACACTAGTGTCCTTCGGAACCGGTGCAGGAGTGCGAGTACCAAAAGATCGAGTCGCATTTCCACAAAATGTTGTGCGATGCCCTTCTTGTCCACACTCGAAATAGGTCACAGCAGGTGCGAAACAGTCACGTCGAACATGCCCCGCTTTGCCACAGTTATAACATTTCTTCCCTGCGTCTGAAATGGTTGGTGCTACCCGGAACTTCTTTCCACCTCGAGAGGGATGCGGAGGCCTTCTGGATGAATGAAAAGAGGACTGGCCCCTGCGAGGCCCACTACTCTTATTCTCCGTGAAGTTGCCAGACACTTTCTGTTTCTTTGCTTCCGTTGACTTTTCTACTGCCGCCTCTTTCATATCATAGGCCAGTGCTTTGTCCTGATACTGTCGCAAGGTGGTACATTCAAATCCAAACATATACTGCTGAATTTCTGGCTTCATCCGCATGTCGAAATGGAAAATCATCTCCGCCTCGGTCCTGACCAAGTGGCGCACATAAGTCAGCTGGTGATTAAAAGTCTTAATCACGCCTGTCACAGATGCCTCTAAATTTTGTGGTGAGAATAATTCTCGGAATCGGGCCTCTCTAACTAGGCGAGGACAATATTGCACTTCCATCATTAATTTGAACTCCGTCCAGTCAACATTATGCTCCTCAGGTCGAATGGCCTCCCACCAGTCGAAAGCCTCCCCAGTCATTAGGACAGTTAATCCCTGCAAAGATCTTCTCTAACTCCTTCAACCAGTGTTCCCAAGAGAGCGTCTCAGTAGAACCGTCAAATTTTGGAGGATGCAATTTGACCACTTCAGTAAGCCATTTGTCTCCCCGGTTATCCTCGTTATGTTGCTGTCCCATCGCCGTCTGCATGCGATCAATAACCTGAGCAAACTGTTTTATCTGGGCAACCACCTGTTGAAGCACTCCTGGCACGTTAGGATCTGCATTATTATTTGATGATTCCTGCTGTCCTCCGGAATGGGAATCTGTTCGACTAACGGTTATTTCTGGGGTAGACACCAAATCTTCCTGTCTCGCATTTCCACGTCCGCGACCACGACCGCGTCCGCGTCCACGACCTCCCCTCAACATACTGTAAACACAAATACTCAATATCCAGGGCAACTTTTCTAAAAGAAAGTCCGTCAATATTCACAAAAAGGAATTAAATAAAACGGTAGTAACTGAGATTAGGAGACTTACAACCACGGTCCACACGACGATGCTGGCTGAGCAGTGATGTTACGAACGACCCGTAAATAACGTAAACAGACCCAACTAAAACCCGACTGCCAAGATATCCATGAATCTTAGTTCCGATACCATATTCTCTAACACCCTGAGATATTTGGAATAATTACCGCGCCGTAAACCCTTTAAGTAAGGATTTACAAGGCTAATTAAAAGAAATGTGATTACAATCCAACAATACCACAAATTTCAAGTTACAAAACCGGTTCCAACTGATCCATTGAGTTAATTAATACAACCATATCGTATTAATAAGACACGCGTACTCGAGTACTGAAAATGAACCAAGAAGACAAATCACAAAAACAACAAACATCAACCACATCACTGAGCCATTTCATCGTCATGCCGGTACTGTGGCTGCCTCCCCGCTCCTCGGCTACCTGAACATCAAAACAAATGTCCACCCCCGAAGGGGTTAGCAAAACGATGCTAGTACAAGTATCGCAATACATAAATCATAAATGCATCATAAAACATACAAAACAGACTTCCGTCATCGGAAACCAACGATGTGAATCCTCACGATTCCATCAACACAATACAGGGTAATCCAACGATCCAGCGCCCTTGGTATAGATCCCCATGATGAACCCGTAGGACCAACGCATGGTGGAAAACCCGTCCAACGATCCAGCGCCCTCAGCATAGATCCCCATGATGATCCCGTCGGACCAACGCATGGTGGACATTTGATCCAGCGCCCTCAGCGTAGATCCTCATGATCCCCTCGGATCATTTACAACACAAACGATACCATTACGCATACACATATGCAAATCAACACGTTCATCGACGTAAATATCATGCCAACTCAAAGAATATAATCTCATGTTCAACAACACGAATAAATCGTACACACGATCAACAATACAATATCAATAAACTTAAAATACGATACTTTCCTCAAAGATGGCAAGAACAAATCACTCCAACGAATCTCAACACACTCGAAGGCCGTCTCCTTCGATCAACGTAGCAAGCTCGAACCTTAACAAAAGAAATAATATAGAATTTATCTTATGTCGTACGAATATCTAACAACCCGGTCTACGGCCGAAAGCTCTAAAAATGCAATCTGCCTGAACTACTTAGCGTACGCTACGTACTCTACGTAACGTGCGCTAAGCCTGCCCGTTAGCGTACGTAAACGACGAAGCCTAGCGTACGCTAACTTATGTACCGGCAGTCCTCTCGGACCAGCCGACTGACTCGCATGATGACATAACGTTTGTTACGTACCAAGCGTAGCGTACGTTATTCATTCCTGATAGCGCACGTTACTATATACATCTTAGTGTGCGCTACCTGTGCATGGCAGTTTACTATTAGGCAGAAAACTGATCTAATAGTGATGAAACTCGTGAAATCTTTAGTGATAAAACATGTCATCTCCGTGCATGCTATGTTCATACGGTTTGTGAAAGATTTTTACAGATTAAACGACTATGAGCTTCAAGGATATGTATAATCATCACAACACCATAATTCATCTTGATCATCAAGAATTATCTTAAGTTCAATCCATTTCATGTCCCCAAAATGTATGATCCCATTATGTAAAGACTTAAGAACTTGATAATCTCCATATACTGGTCACAATCGGTTTGCAGCTTCATGAATATGCTAGGAGTTCAAACACTAAAAGGTTCAATGGTTTATACGATGAAGAAGTACCGAAACATCGAAAATATCCTTCTAACACATGATGTTCGACTACTTATGAGTTTAGCTGACTAGATAATCCCAAATCATGATCAAAACATCCTTCAGAATACTACTAATATTGGTGAAGGATCACCTACCTCAAAGTAGCGAGAACACGAAGGAACTTGAAGAAATACAACACCGAGAGCTTGAACACCAACCTCCAATGATCTACAATCTTCAACTCGGGCTAGGATGATGGTATAAAGGGTTTAGGATGGAGAGAGTGACTCTGTATGTCTCAGAATTCGGGTTTGGAAAGTGATGAAAGCTGAAAAAAATGAAAAAGGGTGTTGTCCTATATATAGAAAATGGTTATTAGCGCGCTCTAGTCCATATTTATAGCGTGCGCTAACGGCTATACGAAACTTTCTGACTTCACTGTACTCAGCATTTAGCGTGCGCTATCCTCATATCATTAGCGTGCGCTACCGCGTTGACTTGGCTTTTTCCCGAAAGCCGTCCAGGTTCATCCCGACATAATCCGACCAAGATCCGCGGCCTGATTTCACCTACCAACACATCTCAATCATGCTGACTACATATAGCGCGCGCTAAGGTTCATATATAGCGTGCGCTACTAAACCCAAATTAGCATACGCTAAGCCTAGTCGATAGTGTGCGCTACAAGTGCAAAATCACAATATTGAACACAATCATGCAATCGTGCGCTCAACAACACCGGATCATGAAATACGGAGAATAATACTCAGATCAAAATAAAATAAATACAATATCACAAGGTTCAATTACACATCAGAGATCTCGAGTATTACACTGGATAGAGCATTTCGATAAACTTTTCGAGATGGTGGAGTGCCCAGAGGAAAATCGAGTTGCTGTGGCAGCCTACTACCTTAGTAAGAGTGCCCATACTTGGTGGCTTTCTGTGAGACCTGCCGATGGCGCGAGTACTTGGGAGGATTCAAGAATCTGATGCTAGATCGTTACTATCCTGCACCCCTCCATGAATCCAAACTGTCCGAATTATTGAACCCCGATCCATCGAAAGACGAGGATGTGTTAGCGATTGTTGAAAAATTCCAAGCACTTCTCCCTTTTGCTACGTCAGTTGTCCGTTCGGAAGCTGATAAGATCAAATATTTCCTCAAGAGGCTTAAACCCTGAATGAGGATGCAACTACTCAATCACCACTGTACGACCCTGCCGGAGTTTATTGAGAAGGCTTTGGAGTATGAACTTACTGCGAAGGAGATTTCCAAGAAGCAGCCTCAGTTTTCCAACAAGAGATCCAGGAACCAGACCCAGGGAGACAGTAACCGGGGGATGTTCAAGAAGCACCAGCCTGTACCAAATCCTTCTGAACGGCCACCTATCGCACCGAAACCGACAGGAACGCACTCTCGGGCAATCAGCTCACATGTCATGTGTTATAATTGTGGGGACCATGGGCATATCAGTTCCAAGTGTCCGAAGCCGGCCGTTACCTGTCACACTTGCGGGAAGAACGGTCATCATGCTCGCTATTGCAGGGGTGGACTCGGGCGTGTTCCAGTAGCATCTCTTGCTCCAGTACAGTCTTCTGTTCTGGAACGTGCTCCTCCGTCCACTTCTTACCAGACTACCGGGGCAAACAAAGGGATGGGCCGTGGAAATCAAGCTGGTACACCTGCTTCCGGGGTTGCAAAACCCAGAGTCTACGAGATGAAGAAAGCCGATGATCCCGAAGCCAGCATGATTGCAGGTACTCTCGAGATCCACTCTCAGCCCTTTTGTGTTCTTTTTGATACTGGTGCTTCACACTCCTTTTTGTCTACTTCTTGTTTGATTCGTTTGCAATTGAATCATGTTACCGATTGTGAACCTTATGTAATTGGTCTACCCGATGGTAGAAGAATTATTGGCAATCGTGAAGTACAGAACTGTCTGATTCGCATGAACAACCGTGAGTGGTTGTCCAACTTGATTGTGGTTGATTTACCTAAAGATGATGTAATGTTGGGTATCGACTGGATGGATCGTCATGATGCCGTGCTTAGCGTCCGTAAGTGAATGGTGACCGTCACATCTGATGATGGCGTCGAGTGTATTTTTCGGGGTGATAATCCCAATCATTCTGGGAGAGTCATCAGCGCTATGAAGGCTGTGAGATTACTGAACCAGGGATGCATTGGTTATTGGTGTTACATGACCAAGACAACTGACCGACCAGTCGAATTGGTTGATATTCCGGTAGTTCGAAACTATCCAGATGTATTTCCAGAAGAGCTTCCAGGACTACCCCCACGGCGAGAGGTAGAATTCACCATTGAGTTGGAGCCAGGAACATCCCTGCTTTCGAAAGCACCATATCGTATGGCCCCAACTGAGATGCAGGAGTTGAAAAGACAACTTGAGGAGTTAACTGAGAAAGGATATGTTCGACCCAGTGCATCCCCTTGGGGAGCGCCGGTGTTATTCATACGGAAGAAGGACGGATCGCTGCATTTGTGTATTGATTACCGTGAGCTGAACAAAGTAACAATTAAGAACAAATATCCTTTACCTCGCATCGATGATCTATTGGATCAGCTCCAGGGAGCCGCTGTATTTTCCAAGATCGACTTGAGATCTGGGTACCACCAATTGCGGATTCGAGAGTCTCATGTCCCGAAGACAGCTTTTCGCACTCGCTATGGGCATTATGAGTTCGTTGTCATGCCATTCGGACTGACTAATGCACCTGCAGTATTCATTGAATTGATGAATCGGGTTTTTATTAATTATTTGGATCGTTTTGTAGTCGTTTTTATTGACGACATCCTGATCTACTCTCATGATCATGAGGAGCATGAGTGTCACCTCCGCCAGGTTCTCGATGCATTAAGGCGAGAACAACTCTATGGGAAATTTTCTAAGTGTGAATTCTGGATGTCTGAAGTTATTTTTCTGGGACATGTAATATCAGCAAATGGAGTGAGAGTAGACCCACAGAAGACAGAATCTATCCGAGACTGGCTACCTCCAAAGAACGTGAAGGAAGTTCGTAGTTTTCTGGGTCTAGCAGGCTATTACAGACGATTCGTGGAAGGATTTTCCAAAATTGCTCAACCGATGACTAATCTGTTGAGGAAAGATAAGAAGTACTTGTGGTCGGAAGCATGTCAGCAAAGTTTTGATGAACTCAAAAGTCGATTAATTTCAGCACCTGTTTTGGTTCTACCTAAAGGAACGGAAGGATTCGTGGTATATAGCGATGCATCGAGACAGGGCCTTGGCTGCGTATTAATGCAGGACGGGAAAGTGATCGCTTATGCATCCAGACAGTTGCGTTCTTACGAGGTAAACTACCCGACTCATGATTTGGAGTTAGCAGCCGTAGTGTTTGCTTTAAAAATCTGGCACCACTATTTGTATGGAGTTACCTGCCGGATTTTTACGGACCACAAGAGCCTGAAGTATATTTTTACCCAAAAGGAGTTGAATATGAGACAAATGAGGTGGTTAGAGCTTATCAAAGACTATGATATCGAGATCCTTTATCATCCAGGCAAGGCAAACGTGGTTGCCGATGCCTTGAGCCGCAAGACGGTGCAGGAGCAGATACTGGCTCGTTTGACTGCCCAGAGGGAGTTGCAATTAGAGTTCATGAGACCAGAGATTGAGGCCTGGTTACAATGCATTCAGGGACAACTGTGCACGCTTGAGATTTCATCATCCCTTGATGAGATGGTCAGGACGAAACAGATGACGGACCCATTCTTATCTAGAATTCGAGGAGAAATCGATCAGGGGAAGGCCCCTGGATTTGTGGTTCACGAGGATGGACTGATACGCTTTAAAAACTGAGAATGTGTACCAGCAGACGAAGAGTTGAGGAATACTATTCTGAAGGAGGCTCATGCTACCCCGTATTCCATACACCCGGGATCGAACAAAATGTATAAGGATTTGAAGCCGTATTATTGGTGGGGTAACATGAAGCGGGAGGTTGCCGAATTCGTTTCGAAATGTTTGACCTGTCAGCAGGTCAAAATTGAGCATCAACGACCAGCTGGCATGATGAAACCGCTTCCGATTCCCGAGTGGAAGTGGGAAGACATATCGATGGATTTTATTACTAGCTTGCCGACGAGCCGTCGAGGCATGAATACGATTTGGGTGATTGTGGATCGATTGACTAAATCAGCCCACTTCTTGGAGATCAAGGATACGTGGGGCCCTGAGAGATTGGCCCAGTTATTCATCAAAGAGATTGTGAGACTGCATGGTACCCCTAAGAGTATTGTATCACATCGTGACGGACGGTTCGTGTCGCACTTCTGGAAGGCGGTTCATCGTCCGAGGGGTACATAGTTGAACTTAAGTACGGCTTTTCATCCTCAGACCGACGGTCAGTCTGAGAGGACTATTCAAACCCTAGAGGATATGTTGAGGGCATGTGCTCTCGATTGGAAGCCCGACTGGGAAGCCCAACTACCGTTGGTAGAATTCACATATAATAATAGCTGGCACGCCTCGATCATGATGGCACCTTATGAGGCATTGTATGGTCGTCGTTGTAGGTCCCCTTTGTGTTGGGACGATTTGTCTGAATCTATTGGTACGGAACCTGATATGTTATTGGCAGCCCGCAAGAAGATTTCCCTGATCAAGAGTCGTCTATTAACGGCCCAAAGCTGCCAGATATCATATGCAGATAATCGTCGACGACCACTCGAGTTTGAGGTTGGTGACCATGTACTAGTCAAAGTATCTCCTACTCGAGGTGTTTTCCGATTTGGGAAGAGAGGCAAGTTGAGCCCAAGGTATATTGGTCCGTTTGAAATCCTGGAATGAGTAGGCGACCTAGCCTATCGTTTAGCATTACCACCAGCTTTGAGCCGGATTCACAACGTATTCCATGTATCTCAGTTGAGGAAGTATGTTGCTGACCCAAGCCACATTATTCAATTCGACGAGGTCGAAATAGCCAATGACCATTCGTATGAAGAACGGCTTGTGCAGATACTTGAGAGAAGAATCAAACAACTGAGGAACAAGGCGATTCCCTTATTAAAAATTCAGTGGTCGAGACATGGAGTCGAGGAAGCTACGTGGGAGACTGAAGATAGCATGCGAGAGAAATACCCCGAGATGTTTACCCCTTAGTTTCGGGGACGAAACTCCTTTTAAGGGGGGGAGTATGTAATACCCTCGCCTTTACTATTGTATTTTCTGATTTAAACCAAGTATTTTCGCACCATATCTGTATTGTTGTAGCAAGTATATCGACGAATTATGTTAAGTTGGAATCATGGTCATTCATACTATATTAATTGTTGGGTGATATTGGGAGAATTCCATTTATGCTTGTTATAGAACTTAACGTACGTTAACCTATCTTCTTAACGTACGCTATGTACGTAGACTTACGTACGTAACATTCATATGTTAACGTACGTAATGCGAGAGATCCATCAACAGCCCACCTTTCGGCAGGTGGGACCGAACGGGGGTAGGTGGTCGGGAGTCGATCGCGACAGCCAAGTCAACGGCTATTACGTACGTAATAGTTATATATTTACGTACGTAACGATTTGCGTGTTTTAAGTCAGAAAGATCTGATGAAATTGATTACGTACGTAATGTTCATTAGATTACGTACGTAAGGGCTTTAACGTACGTTAACCCCCTCTCTTTAATGTACGTAATGCTGAGTTCAGGTTATAAAAATATGACTTGCCTTTCATTTCCTGCTCGACCCTTTCAATCTCCCCACTGAGAAAACGATTCCCTTCCCTGCCAACTCCATTTCTAGCCCTTCAAACTTGTGTTGGAGCTTCAGCACTTGGTTTGTGACTTGGAGATTAGGAGATTGAAGTGTGTCCCTTGAAGTGTTGGTGTTGTTCTTCATTTTGAGGCTGGTCTTTCTTTAACTCATATTAAATCTATGCTTATGATGATGTTAGTATATAAACACTTCACATAATGTTAGTTTAAGCTAGTATAAACTTGATAAGTTTATTAAATCATGCTCAAACTTAGTGGAGATCAACATTTAGGGGTATTAGTATTACTTATTGATGTATAATAACTTCATAATATGGTTGTGTTGATAATGACAGATAAAACCTGATTTATAACATGATAATCGGAAGTTGATTATAGTCTCAACACTAGGAACATGTTAGGGATGAAATCCTTAATGATTAGAGGGCAGAGATACTAATCTTGTCTTGAACATTCAATTGATTCTTGGAGGTAATATGGAACCATAATATTAGCCTCTAAAACCAATACCTTCGTAATAAATTGTTAGAAGAATTATGTTAACACTTTGAAGATAATTTTCACAAGATGGGATGAAGTTACATTTAGAATTCCAAGTATCCAATGATATAACTAGGCTTTTAATAATTCTTCAAAAGTAAAACAATGGATTTTGATAGAAGGAAGTTGTAATCTTCATATGTTCAAGTTAATCGATTTCGTTGATAAAATAAAAGGGTGTTAATCACTACATTAATATGTTGATAATGTTCTTAAGAGGATTGTAGTGAATATGGTGATACAAATGTGGTAGATGAGTAGCCTAATTCCATTTCATTAATCCATGTGTGTTAGGAGACGTAAATTAAGATGATGTTCTTAGTTCACTAAAAACTTGAACTTATACTTTCATATAGGAATTAGTTTTAATGTAATTGTTGGTAAAATAATGAAGAACGTAATTAAACACAAACTTATATCGTAATCGGAAGTGCCGATGATTTGAAAAGATATTTTCACAATGTTATATTGGTAATAATTTGGACTTCAAGTATTTGACATTAATGTTAGAATATGTGAATGAACATGATAAACATATGATGATTTGTAATTGGAAAATTAAAGTGATCAATAGGATAATTGATTTATTCAAGTAAATTTACGAATATTGTTTATGTAAGGATACCGTTATCGTAGGAATGTGTTGTTGAATGAATTACATTTCATTCAAGGTTGCTTGTTCATGTCTATCGACTCGCTCGTGTTCGTTGATACTTTTTGAACTTGTTCTGTATTTTGGTTTCATCGTTTGAACGATATGTGATCTTGTTTTGGGTCGATCTGGTTATCGCTGTAACTTTTCCGAGTTCGGTTCGATTCTTGTGAACCTTGTTCGGAAGTAACACCCTTTGGTTCTACTAGTTCTTTTATTCGAAGTGGATCGGATTTTGAACTTCTGTATTTACGACTCTGTCGACTCGTTTATGTTCGTTGACATTTTCTAAGCTTGTCCTGCCCCTTGCTTTTGTTGATCGAACGAGTGTGGTATTGTTTCGGGATAACTCGTTTGTCGTTGTGATTTTTCAATTGCTATTCCCTTTCCTGTGGATCTTATGTGAATGCAA
The DNA here is from genome assembly GCA_033398695.1 of Orobanche coerulescens. Lineage (NCBI taxonomy): Eukaryota > Viridiplantae > Streptophyta > Magnoliopsida > Lamiales > Orobanchaceae > Orobanche > Orobanche coerulescens. The sequence goes on along the minus strand of CM065802.1, from coordinate 177,042,503 downwards.
ATTTTGTTGTTTTCACCGGATCATATATTGTCTCGAGTCGACATGCGAACCTTGGAATTGTTGTTTGAATTTTATTGTTCTTAGTGATTCGAACATGAGTGTTCGATTTTTATTGTCTCGATCGTTGTGGTTCGATCGTTTGATTGTTCGGTTTTTGTTGTTCTCGTTTCGTGATTGTTGAACGTTCAAGACTCCTTTCTAATTTCCTTATGTTCGGGAAATTAGTCTCATTTTCGATCTTCCAACCCTTGGGCGGTGGAATCCGTATTTGTTCAGCGATTGGCTTGCGTGTTGATTATCTGTTTGATGACGCTTGTCACTTGTTGGTTTTATTGTGTCTCTATCGGTGGCGTTGTGTTGGTCGTCGTGGAGCGTGTTTTCACGTCGTATGTCTCTTTGCGTTTCTTGCAACTTTACGCCGTCGGGCGCGAGTTTACGGTTTTTGTGTATCTCTTCGAGTTTTCCTGGCGGGGATATTGCTTCTCCCTACTTATTTTAAGTTTCGGGACGAAACTTCTTTTAAGGAGGGTAGAATGTAATACCCGTAATTTCGATTTCCGGTAATTTCTTTTTTTCGGAGAAAGTCCATTTTGACGATTTGCTCATGACCGTTTCGTCATTCCGAGAATGATTAATTCTGCACTTTTTGTCATCCGAGCTCTTTTCGGTGTCGTTTTGTTGAGTTCCATGCTTTTTGGCGACTTTTCCGCACTTGAGTTCGATTCTTGCGAATCTCATCCGAAACTGTTGTTTCGAGTTTCTCGTAAGTTCATTTAATGTTATTATTCATGTTGCGAGCTTTGGCTTGGTGTTTCGATCACGTATCGTGATTTTCGGGCGTTTTGGGCCATTTTCATAATTTCCCAAAGTTTGGGGTAATTACTTTCCGTTGTCGAATTTCGAGCCTTCGGGTGGTCGGAATTGTGTGTTCTCTTAGTGATCAAATTCGTCTTTGAGAGTACTTCGTAACCGTATCTTCGATTCGTATTCAGGTTTGGGTTTCGGGGTCGTTCGGTCCGTCGGAGTTGGCCCCGACCGAGTCATGGCCGGGCAGTCTGGGCTCAGGCCGGCACTGGCCGAGTTACGGTCGTTAGTGCTCGGCAGCTACGTACGTAAGGCCCTGGCCGGTAACGTACGTAACGTTTTCGGCATTTCTAGGCAGCAAGTTGGCCATGGCGGGTTACGTACGTAAGCCATGGCCGGTTACGTACGTAAGGCGGCCGGCAGTCAGCCTATTTAAGGCCAGCAGATGTTTTCTTCAGCCATTTCTCACTCGGTTTTCTTCTCTTCCGCGGCTGGGGGTGTGTTGATCATGGAGAGATGTTGTTGGACAATAAATACATGAAGTCTTGGAGTTCATATCATCAATCATCAATCCTACAACATCCTCCGATCTACTGACCGTGTCGATTTCCTAGAAATCTAGTTTTGGGGAATTTGGGTATTTTGGTTGTTTTCGTCCGATTAATCCGATTTAACTTAGGATTATGATGGATTGATGAATTTCTAGATGTATTATATCATTTCCCTCATTATTCCATGGTTGGATCGTATCGATTCGTTGTTTTGGTCGAGTTCTTGATCGATGCCTTGAAGGTGTCCGGTAGAATGTCTTAGAGGGGTTTTCGGACGTTCTATGATTATTCCTCCTCGTATGATCATTGATTTATTAATTATATGTTGTTAGGGTCGAGTTTCTTGCGAAGAAACCAAGTTGAACCCTTCCGTTCGTTGTCGTTTTCCTTTTCGAAAGCATCGGGCGTTTCGAAGCTTTCCGGTTGAGCCGTGTTCGTCGGGATACTTGCGTGCCGTTTTTGAGGCAAGTAACTTGTCCATGTAATTCTTGTTTTATGGATATGATAATTAGTGATCGTCTAATTGTGGTTGTTTGGTCGTTTGAATTGAACTTTCAAAAGATTCGGTTTAGCCTTGTTAAAGGCTTGCTTTCAAAACGCGTGTGTTTTGTGAATGGTGTGGTTTGAGAATGACTATGTGAACTCTATGGATATGTTTGGTGTTGACGTTGCACTTGGTATTGCGTGTAGACGTAAATTATTTTATTTCGGTGCATTGTGGTTTGACGTGGTGTTTTGCTAAGTGTTTGATGCCTCTGGGTGAATTGTTTGAATATATGTGCTGTATTGTGCTGTGTGTGAATGTATGGATGTGGGCGGGGCCTACGGTGGCACATGGCATGCGATCATGTGGCCAGGATGCAACAAGCGATTGGTCCAACCGTGAGAGCCTAATAAAAACTACGGTGGCACATGGCATGTGATCATGTGGCCAAGATGCAACAAGTGATTGATCCAACCGTGAGCGCCAAAGTTAATCTACGGTGGCACATGGCATGTGATCATGTGGCCAAGATGCAACAAGCGATTGATCCAACCGTGAGATGTGTGTGATTCATTTCGCTAGCCAGCTCGGGAGGGTCCTTCGAGGCCTCGGGTGGGATTCATGGTGGCGTCCTGGTCCTAGGCGATACGTGTGTGTGATTTATTTCGCTAGCCAGCTCGGGAGGGTCCTTCGAGGCCTCGGGTGGGATGTCTGTGGTGGCGTCCCGGTCCTAGGCGATGCGCGTGCGTGATTATGTTTCGTTGATTTTATGTCCGTTGAGGACACGTGATGTTGGGCTCTGACCCTGTAAATTGTTGGTGGTTTCCTAATTGCGAAAACAAAACCTTTGGGTTGTGACCCTGTTGATTTTTGGAAAGAGAAGGATTCGGAAATCCTAAATTGTTTTCTATTAAAACTCTCGATGGCATTTTAAACTGTTTTATAAATTGTTTCCCTTGATTTGTGATCTTTCGGTTTTGGAATGTTTTACCAAACTCATGCCTCGGGAAGTGCTTTTCGTTACGTTTGGAACTTTGAGGATTCCTGGTTATTGTTATTCTTGGAATTTGAATTATATAGCTCGTATTTGCACTTTGTATTTGCACTAGCAAAACAATGGAGTTTTGCTAACCCCCGAGTATTCGGGGGGTGGATGTCTGTATTGCATTCAGGTTTTTGAGCAGAGCACAGGGTCGGCATGAAGGATGATGAAATATGAACGATACTAATCACACGAGGACCTATTGATGTCGTATTGGTTTAGTTGTATTTTATTTCCGCTGCAGTATTTTTCCCCATTGTACGGGAGTAGTTTGTATTCGACCCCTGCGTGGGCATGTAATGTGTTAGAGTTGTATGTTTTTATTGAAAGGCCAAATCGGTCTACTGAGTCTTTTTAGCCTTAAAGGCATTGTCGAGTTGCTCGTTTGTTGTTACCAGCCTGGTAGATCCTTGAGGAAAGGTTCTACGGCGTGTAATATCCCTGAGCGGATTGGGGTGTTACATAAATGGTATCAGAGATTAGGTTGTGGAAACCTAGGTTGTCGGGTCAATGGTGTCTGTTGAGTTTTGTCTCGTCGTATTTTATCTGACTGAGTCGTGTCGCGACACGTCGTCTGAGTTTGTTGGTCGTGATTAGTATCGTGGGGCGATCATCATCTTCGTGCGACCTGTGAATGTAAGTCTCCCTTCTTTGTGTTGTGCCTCGTGTGACACGAGCTATTTTTATGATTATTTGTTAAGTGACGGAATCCTCTTATGGATTTTGATTTCTTGATATGTGGTTATTTGACCCTCATATTTCGTTCATATGAGGAGTAGTGTTGCTGGATTGTGCATGTTTGACTTTATTTCTTTTATCCGTTACGTGAGTTCTTTTGTAATGGCTTTCGGTACTTTACCGATTGAGTTTTATTTCAAAAACCAATTCCCTTAATCGAGTTTTTGGCATTATGTCCTTGATCATTTTGGCGAAATTCTTATGACGGTATTTAGTATTTTGTAAATGGCTTTTGTGAGTTTTTGAAATATTACCGTCATCGGCCTTTTTGGCGTTTTTGTAAATGGTTTTATCCTGGTGGGTTCCGGCGCGGGACCCACGGTGTTATAATGTTCCGTGTAATTACCTGAAATTTTTGGGCATTGTAGCCCATGGAATTATCTTTGAAAACCTTGAGTATCTTAGAAAATAAATTTCGAGACGTACTTTTAAAATGAATTATTTTCTCGTGGTACATCCAAGGTGCCACAATATATTTCAAAATTCTTCTACCTCGAGGACCAAAAAGTTTTGAGATGTTTTCAATGTTTTAAAAACATTTTTACTTAGACCCGAAGGTCGAATATTCTGAATGTTTTTCACTAAGAGAAAGTGTCCTCATTTTTATCAAATGCGAAATGGTTTTCCAAAGTCTCGATAACGATGTTTCACGTTTGTACTTTTTTTGAAAGGTGATACTCAAGATCAACCGGTGTTTTTTTTGAAATTATTTTCAAAAGGTGGTTTTCGTTTTTAAAACCCATCATTTCCTGCTTGTGGTCGGAGAAGGTGTGTACGATGTTGGTATTGTTGTTAGGGTGTTAGCCCTCCGAATTGTGATTGAATTGGTGGTGTGAACGTTGAGTCGTTCGCCACGCATATGTTTTGTTAGCCCGTTGTGGGAGGTGTGATGATGATCTTTGATGTTGTCATTTCGTGGTGGCTTGCGTGTTATCGCACCTATGTGAGCAGTTAAAGCTTGGATTTTTGTGCGTTTATGCACATTGGTGATTGTTTCATGATGTTTATGATTGTGTGCTGGCTATCGTTCGGGCCGTTGTAATCGTCGAACGATGCTGTTGTTGTGGTTTTTGTATATGTTGATATGTTATGCTGAGTTGGCATCTCCGGTATGTTGTTTTGCGGTGTTATGTTCCATTGTATCTAGCATCTGTATTTTTGATATGCCGAGCCGAGGCATTTCAAACGTGTTGTGCTGGGGGCATGTACGTGCAAATTGTCCTTCTCGTCAGTAACGCTTTTCAAGTGTGGACCCGAGAGACACAGGATCCAGTTTTGCGAGTTGGGTTCCGAGTCTTTCGGGGCGCGAACTTCAGTACAGATATGAGGATCGGCTCTGAGAGGCCCATGAGAGATGTTTCTGTCATTTGCTTTTTGTGTTGTCACCTTACTCTAGTTGTTGTGAGTTGCGGGAATGACATTTCTCTTATAAGAGGTCGAATATAATGCCCGTATCGTTTTGATTTCCGCATTTCCTCTTTTTCATGTCTATCGACTCGCTCGTGTTCGTTGATACTTTTTGAACTTGTTCTGTATTTCGGTTTCATCGTTCGAACGAGATGTGATCTTGTTTTGGGTCGATCTGGTTATCGCTGTAACTTTTCCGAGTTCGGTTCGATTCTTGTGAACCTTGTTCGGAAGTAACACCCTTTGGTTCTACTAGTTCTTTTATTCGAAGTGGATCGGATTTTGAACTTCTGTATTTACGACTCTGTCGACTCGTTTATGTTCGTTGACATTTTCTGAGCTTATCCTGCCCCTTGCTTTTGTTGATCGAACGAGTGTGGTATTGATTCGGAATAACTCGTTTGTCGTTGTGATTTTTCAATTGCTATTCCCTTTCTTGTGGATCTTATGTGAATACACATCTTGTTGTTTTCACCGGATCATATATTGTCTCGAGTCGAGATGCGAACCTTGGAATTGTTGTTTGAATTTTATTGTTCTTCGTGATTCGAACATGAGTGTTCGATTTTTGTTGTCTCGATCGTTGTGGTTCGATCGTTTGATTGTTCGGTTTTTGTTGATCTCGTTTCGTGATTGTTGAACGTTCAAGAATCCTTCCTAATTTCCTTATGTTCGGGAAATTAGTCTCGTTTTCGATCTTCCAACCCTTGGGCGGTGGAATTCCATATTTGTTCAGCGATTGGCCTGCGTGTTGATTATCTGTTTGATGATGCTTGTCACTTTTTGGTTTTAGTGTGTCTCTATCGGTGGCGTTGTGTTGGTCGTCGTGGAGCGTGTTTTCACGTCGTATGTCTCTTTGCGTTTCTTGCAACGTTTCTCCGTCGGGCACGAGTTTACAGTTTTTGTGTATATCGTCGAGTTTTCCTGGTGGGCATATTGCTTCTCCCTACTTGTTTTAAGTTTCGGGACGAAACTTCTTTTAAGGAGGGTAGAATGCAATACCCGTAATTTTGATTTCCGGTAATTTCCTTTTTTCGGAGAAAGTCCGTTTTGACGACTCGCTCATGACCGTTTCGTCATTCTGAGAATGATTAATTCTGCACTTTTTGTCATCCGAGCTCGTTTCGGTGTCGTTTTGTTGAGTTCCGTGCTTTTTGGCGACTTTTCCGCACTTGAGTTCGATTCTTGCGAATCTCGTCCGAAACTGTTGTTTCGAGTTTCTCTTAAGTTCATTTAATGTTATTATTCATGTTGCGAGCTTTGGCTTGGTGTTTCGATCACGTATCGTGATTTTCGGGCGTTTTGGGCCATTTTCGTAATTTCCCAAAGTTTGAGGTAATTACTTTCCGTTGTCGAATTTCGAGCCTTCGGGTGGTCGGAATCGTGTGTTCTCTTAGTGCTTGAATTCTTCTTTGCGGGTACTTCGTAACCGTATCTTCGATTCGTATTCAGGTTCGGGTTTCGGGGTCGTTCGGGCCGTCGGAGTTGGCCCCGGCCGAGTTACGGCCGTTAGTGCTCGGCAGTTACGTACGTAAGTCCGGTTACATACGTAAGGCCCTAGCCGGTAACGTACGTAATGTTTCCGGCATTTCTAGGCAGCGAGTTGGCCATGGCCGGTTACGTACGTAAGCCATGGCCGGTTACGTACGTAAGGCGGCCGGCAGTCAGCCTATTTAAGGCCAGCACACGTTTTCTTCAGCCATTTCTCACTCGGTTTTCTTCTCTTCCGCGGCTGGGGGTGTGTTGATCATGGAGAGATGTTGTTGGACAATAAATACATGAAGTCTTGGAGTTCATATCATCAATCATCAATCCTAAAACATCCTCCGATCTACCGAATCAGGTCAGATTTCCTAGAAATCTAGTTTTGGGGAATTTGGGTATTTTGGTTGTTTTCGTCCGATTAATCCGCTTTAACTTAGGATTATGATGGGTTGATGAATATCTAAATGTATTATATCATTTCCCTCGTTATTCCATGGTTGTATCGTATCGATTCGTTGTTTTGGTCGAGTTCTTGATCGACGCCTTGAAGGTGTCCGGTAGAATGTCTTAGAGGGGTTTTCGGACGTTCTACGATTATTCCTCCTCGTATGATCATTGATTTATTAATTATATGTTGTTAGGGTCTAGTTTCTTGCGAAGAAACCAAGTTGAACCCTTCCGTTTGTTGTCGTTTTCCTTTTCGAAAGCATCGGGCGTTTCGAAGCTTTTCGGTTGAGCCGTGTTCGTCGGGATACTTGCGTGCCGTTTTTGAGGCAAGTACCTTGTCCATACAATTCTTGTTTTATGGATATGATAATTAGTGATCGTCTAATTGTGGTTGTTTGGTCGTTTGAATTGAACTTTCAAAAGATTCGGTTTAGCCTTGTTAAAGGCTTGCTTTCAAAACGTGTGTGTTTTGTGAATGGTGTGGTTTGAGAATGACTATGTGAACTCTATGGATATGTTTGGTGTTTATGTTGCACTTGGTATTGCGTGTAGACGTAAATTATTTTATTTCGGTGCATTGTGGTTTGACGTGGTGTTTTGCTAAGTGTTTGATGCCTCTGGGTGAATTGTTTGAATATATGTGTTGTATTGTGCTGTGTGTGAATGTATGGATGTGGGCGGGGCCTACGGTGGCACATGGCATGCGATCATGTGGCCAGGATACAACAAGCGATTGGTCCAACCGTGAGAGCCTAATAAAAACTACGGAGAGATGTTGTTGGACAATAAATACATGAAGTCTTGGAGTTCATATCATCAATCATCAATCTTATAACATCCTCCGATCTACCGAATCAGGTCAGATTTCCTAGAAATCTAGTTTTGGGGAATTTGGGTATTTTGGTTGTTTTCGTCCGATTAATCCGATTTAACTTATGATTATGATGGGTTGATGAATATCTAAATGTATTATATCATTTCCCTCGTTATTCCATGGTTGGATCGTATCGATTCGTTGTTTTGGTCGAGTTCTTGATCGACGCCTTGAAGGTGTCCGGTAGAATGTCTTAGAGGGGTTTTCGGACGTTCTACGATTATTCCTCCTCGTATGATCATTGATTTATTAATTATATGTTGTTAGGGTCGATTTTCTTGCGAAGAAACCAAGTTGAACCCTTCCGTTCGTTGTCGTTTTCCTTTTCGAAAGCATCGGGCATTTCGAAGCTTTCCGGTTGAGCCGTGTTTGTCGGGATACTTGCGTACCGTTTTTGAGGCAAGTCTCCCTTCTTTGTGTTGTGCCTCGTGTGACACGAGCTATTTTTATGATTATTTGTTAAGTGACGGAATTCTCTTATGGATTTCGATTTCTTGATATGTGGTTATTTGACCCTCATATTTCGTTCATATGAGGAGTAGTGTTGCTGGATTGTGCATGTTTGACTTTATTTCTTTTATCCGTTATGTGAGTTCTTTTGTAATGGCTTTCGGTATTTTACCGATTGAGTTGTTTTTCAAAAACCAATTCCCTTAATCGAGTTTTTGGCATTATGGCCTTGATCATTTTGGCGAAATTATTATGATGGTATTTAGTATTTTGTAAATGGCTTTTGTGAGTTTTTGAAATATTACCGTCATCGGCCTTTTTGGCGTTTTTGTAAATGGTTTTATCCTGGTGGGTTCCGGCGTGGGACCCACGGCGCTATAATGTTCCGTGTAATTACCTGAAATTTTTGGGCATTCTAGCCCATTGAATTATCTTTGAAAACCTTGAGTATCTTAGAAAATAAATTTCGAGACGTACTTTTAAAATGAATTATTTTCTCGTGGTACATCCAAGGTGCCACAATATATTTCAAAATTCTTCTACCTCGAGGACCAAAAAGTTTTGAGATGTTTTCAATGTTTTAAAAACATTTTTACTTAGACCCGAGGGTCGAATATTCTGAATGTTTTTCACTAAGAGAAAGTGTCCTCATTTTTATCAAATGCGAAATGGTTTTCCAAAGTCTCGATAACGATGTTTCACGTTTGTACTTTTTTTTGAAAGGTGATACTCAAGATCAACCGGTGTTTTTTTTGAAATTATTTTCAAAAGGTGGTTTTCGTTTTTAAAACCCATCATTTCCTGCTTGTGGTCGGAGAAGGTGTGTACGATGTTGGTATTGTTGTTAGGGTGTTAGCCCTCCGAATTGTGATTGAATTGGTGGTGTGAACGTTGAGTCGTTCACCACGCATATGTTTTGTTAGCCCGTTGTGGGAGGTGTGATGATGATCTTTGATGTTGTCATTTCGTGGTGGCTTGCGTGTTATCGCACCTATGTGAGCTGTTAAAGCTTGGATTTTTGTGCGTTTATGCACATTGGTGATTGTTTCATGATGTTTATGATTGTGTGTTGGCTATCGTTCGGGCCGTTGTAATCGTCGAACGATGCCGTTGTTGTGATTTTTGTATATGTTGATATGTTATGCTGAGTTGGCATCTCCGGTATGTTGTTTTGCGGTGTTATGTTCCATTGTATCTAGCATCTGAGGCCCATGAGAGATTTTTCTGTCATTTGCTTTTTGTGTTGTCACCTTACTCCAGTTGTTGTGAGTTGCGGGAATGACATTTCTCTTATTAGAGGTCGAATGTAATGCCCGTATCGTTTTGACTTCCGCATTTCCTCTTTCTCATGTCTATCGACTCGCTCGTGTTCGTTGATACTTTTTGAACTTGTTCTGTATTTCGGTTTCATCGTTCGAACGAGATGTGATCTTGTTTTGGGTCAATCTGGGCTGTAACTTTTCCGAGTTCGGTTCGATTCTTGTGAACCTTGTTCGGAAGTAACACCCTTTGGTTCTACTAGTTCTTTTATTCGAAGTGGATCGGATTTTGAACTTCTGTATTTACGACTCTGTCGACTCGTTTATGTTCGTTGACATTTTCTGAGCTTGTCCTGCCCCTTGCTTTTGTTGATCGAACGGGTGTGGTATTGTTTCGGAATAACTCGTTTGTCGTTGTGATTTTTCAATTGCTATTCCCTTTCCTGTGGATCTTATGTGAATGCACATCTTGTTGTTTTCACCGGATCATATATTGTCTCGAGTCGAGATGCGAACCTTGGAATTGTTGTTTGAATTTTATTGTTCTTCGTGATTCGAACATGAGTGTTCAATTTTTGTTGTCTCGATCATTGTGGTTCGATCGTTTGATTGTTCGGTTTTTGTTGATCTCGTTTCGTGATTGTTGAACGTTCAAGACTCCTTCCTAATTTCCTTATGTTCGGGAAATTAGTCTCGTTTTCGATCTTCCAACCCTTGGGCGGTGGAATTCCGTATTTGTTCAGCGATTGGCGTGCGTGTTGATTATCTGTTTGATGACGCTTGTCACTTGTTGGTTTTATTGTGTCTATATTGGTGGCGTTGTGTTGGTCGTCGTGGAGCGTGTTTTCACGTCGTATGTCTCTTTGCGTTTCTTGCAACGTTTCACCGTCGGGCACAAGTTTACGGTTTTTGTGTATCTCGTCGAGTTTTCCTGGTGGGCATATTGCTTCTCCCAACTTGTTTTAAGTTTCGGGACGAAACTTCTTTTAAGGAGGGTAGAATGTAATACCCGTAATTTCGATTTCCGGTAATTTCTTTTTTTCGGAGAAAGTCCGTTTTGACAACTCGCTCATGACAGTTTCGTCATTTCGAGAATGATTAATTCTGCACTTTTTGTCATCCGAGCTCGTTTCGGTGTCGTTTTGTTGAGTTCCGTGCTTTTTGGCGACTTTTCCGCACTTGAGTTCGATTCTTGCGAATCTCGTCCGAAACTGTTGTTTCGAGTTTCTCGTAAGTTCATTTAATGTTATTATTCATGTTGCGAGCTTTGGCTTGGTGTTTCGATCACGTATCGTGATTTTCGGGCGTTTTGGGCCATTTTCGTAATTTCCCAAAGTTTGGGGTAATTACTTTCCGTTGTCGAATTTCGAGCCTTCGGGTGGTCGGAATCGTGTGTTCTCTTAGTGCCCGAATTCGTCTTTGCGAGTACTTCGTAACCGTATCTTCGATTCGTATTCAGGTTCGAGTTTCGGGGTCGTTCGGGCCGTCGGAGTTGGCCCCAGCCGAGTCATGGCCAGGCGATGCAGGCCAGGTAAGCCGCCGAGTTACGGCCGTTAGTGCTCGGCGATTACGTCGTAAGGCGATTACGTCGTAAGGCCACGGACGGTAACGCACGTAATGTTTTCGGCATTTCTAGGCAATGAGTTGGCCATGGCGATTCGTCGTAAGCCATGGCGATTACGTCGTAAGGCGGCCGTGATCGGCTTTATTTAAGGCCAGCAGACGTTTTCTTCAGCCATTTCTCACTCGGTTTTCTTCTCTTACGCGGCTGGGGGTGTGTTGATCATGGAGAGATGTTGTTGGACAATAAATACATGAAGTCTTGGAGTTCATATCATCAATCATCAATCCTATAACATCCTCCGATCTACCGAATCAGGTCAGATTTCCTAGAAATCTAGTTTTGGGGAATTTGGGTATTTTGGTTGTTTTCATCCGATTAATCCGATTTAACTTAGGATTATGATGGATTGATGAATATCTATATGTATTATATCATTTCCCTCGTGTAATACCCGGTTGTAATTCAGTCTTTATCATTCATTATCTATCATTCAGTAATTGTCACTCAGTATTTTTTCACTCATTTATGATCATTTGTCACTCATATTCAATCATTGTATTCATTGTTCAGAGTAATTGTATCGTCATTCATCATCAAACTAGTTGGATAATCGTGCGGTGTTTGCCATCGTTGTCATTTCTTAGTGTGTTGTGTGTGAGGAGTAGCGCACGCTACGTACTCTCTTTAGCGTGCGCTAATTGAGTACTGGTAGCGCACGCCACCTCTCAGCACTAGCGCACGCTAGTGTAGTTGAGCAGGCAGTCCAGAAGGCACTGGACTGCAGTTGGGATTGTAGGTAGCGCACGCTACGAATGGTAAGTAGCGCGCGGAAGTGAGCCGGAGTAGCGTACGTTATACAGTCGGTGTAGCGCGCGCTGAGGTCGGATCAGGTTGAGTCCAATGGCTACTGGACTGAATTGAATTTGTTCATAGCGCATGCTAAGAGTGGTTTTTAGCGTACGCAAATGGTGTAGTAGCGCATGCTAATTGTTGGTTGTAGCGCACGCTACCTAAATCAGATCAGAGGACAGAAGGTTCTGGACTCCAGTACTGGGCATCAGATAATTCGTTAGCACACGCTAATATTTTGGGGTTAGCGCACGCTAAGTGCATAGCCATAGCGCACGCTACAAAAAGGTACGTAGCGTGCGCTACCGTTTCTGTACAGTGGGTACTGGACGACCCAAAATACCCGTTAGCGCACGCTACGCACAATAGCTAGCGCACGCTAAACTGGAGTAACTATAAATAGGACAGTGCAGTCCATTTCGTCATTTCTTCATATCACTTCACTCCTTCGGCGGTTTTAGGCGATTTCGGGCGTTTTGGAGATTATTCTTCGAGGTGTAATCATCAATCATCATCTTCAAGCTCATCATTCGGATTAATCATCATTTCATCATCTTCATCACATCAAATCAAAGGTATTAATCTCTTGGATCTAGGAACTCGGATTTTTGGGTTTTCCTTCCGATTTTCTTCGTGTAAGCTTGGATTGTTGTTGGAATATGTTAGATATGGATTATCTATCTTGGATAATTATATTCGTACAGATTTATTGGCTATTTTGGGGATTTATATCAAGAACCCTTGGGGTTGACTTCGGTTAATTTGGGGATTTCCGATTGACATTGTTGTAATCTTGAATTGTGGATTCCTATGGGATTATTGATATCATTGAAAGTGTTTTGATGGTTTGAAATACTCATCTTGGAGTTGGTTTCGATATATTCGAGTTTGGATATTGTTGTATCGACGTTTGAGTCGGTTATGATCGTATTTGATTCGCGTAATGATCGAATTATTGGTAATTGTGTTATTCAAGGTTGTTCGAGCGACCGATATTTCATTTAGGACGTTCTTCGTGGACGGGCATTCTTCATCGGTGTTTTGTAAGTTAATTCTTACTCAGTTAAAAGGATATTCATTCCTTTCGTTGTTGTTCATTCATAATCATAATTCATTCATAAAGTACTAACCGTATTGAAACTGGTAATTGTCACTTCATTACTTCATTCACGAGGAACGACGGTTCCAATTATTTCATTGAGCTATCATTCATTTCACTGTCATTTCATCTCGGTGAGTCATTATTGATTTTGAAGTCACTTTTGTTATATCGTGGCATTCCGGGTCGCACTGGCGTGCCAGTTGGTATGTGTAGGATTTTCATGTAGGGCACATTTAAGTCGTGCGTTGGTTGGTGGCCTCACATTGGATTGTGCACACGAGTTGATGGCTTCGTGAGGCTGATTAGGTACAAGACCACACGTGTATTCGATCGATACTCGTTGGTGGCTTGTACACGGACACATTTCCATCCCGGACGTAGTGTGGCGCCATTCCTTTGAGCCATACCGTTAGTTGATTCATATAGCATGTTTGATTGCGTATGTTTCGGCTGTGATATTTCATAACTTCGTATATATCATGATTGTGTATTTTCAACCCTTGAGGATTGTTGTTACGTATGGCCGGCCCGTTGGGGGATATTGTTTTTCAGGTCATGGCAAGGCAAAAGCACGGGGAGAGCACGTCGACGGCGAGGAGTCCCAATGATACTAGTAGGGGGGCCCAGTCTTTTCAGTCATTTATGTTTCCTTCATTTTATTCCGCTGCAGACATTCCGTTTGAATACTCATTTCACTTAGTGTTGTATATTTTATCTCCATATAAAATATACATGTATTCTGTATTATCCTGGATGTGTTGTATGAAACTCCTCATCGGAGTAATTAATGTTGTAATGTGGTTCGGTACTACATTTACCCTGTGTAATTCATTCATTTTCATTCGCCTGGTGGGTCCCAGTCGGGGGTCCACGGCACTGTAATATCCACCTAGTTTGGGGTGTTACAGAGTTGGTATCAGAGCGTGGTTTTGAATACTACCTTCCGAGTCATGTCTCATTTGAAATCATCGTCATCGGGCTAGTATCATTGGACTTTCGCGTCACGTGTGACCTGTGCAAATGCCGAGCCAATCAGACGAAGAATTGTAAGATTTCTAACGCCATGGTATAATTTCTGGCAATAATCATTCATTCATAATTCATCAGTTAACAATCCTCATTCATCATTTTCAATTGTGATCAAGTCGATCATGTTAATTCATTAATCACTCATTTCATTTCATTGTTCAGTTATTGATCTTGAGGATCATATCATTAATCTTGTTAAATTGTTCAAGATAATCATATCAAGGATTTCATCAGATAATCACGTCATTTCAATTGATCATTCATGTAATCGTTGTATTTGAGCGTGTATGCTCATTTTCATCATTTAATAATATAATCATAATGTGATACTCATGCGAGATATATAATCATCATACGACTTTCCACTTCAGTATGGAAAGGGCTGGCAGAGGACGCGGGGGAAGAGGTTGTGGTGCAGGCCGGAACCCGAGAGCTCGTGTGAATACATGCGCGAATGCTAGAAACAATGCTAACTCATCGAGCAGTGATGCTGCCACTCATTCACATGGGCGTAATCATTCACTATCAGGGAGTCGTACCCGAGACACAGCTCAGTCGGAGGGTGTTCGGGTTGACCCACTCGCTTTTATGCAGGGCATGATGGCCCAAATGACTCAGATGGCACAGCTAATGGAGATGATGCATAACTCCACTACTCAAAATCAACAGGCTCCTTCGCCGCCACCTCAGAGGCAAGAGAGGGGTGTAAGCAGTATCATTGGCGATATCTCTCGCCAGCGACCACCTACCTTCGAGGGCTCATCTGAGCCGGCGGATATTGTTCATTGGCTTGAGCATTTCGAGAAGTTAATTGCTATGGTGGATTGCCCTGAAGGGCATAAAGTTTCAGTTGCGGCCTACTATCTTGGTAAGAGCGCTCATTCATGGTGGTTATCGTTGAAGCCCACCGACGGATCATGTACTTGGGATCAGTTCAAAACTCTCATGATGGAGAGGTATTATCCAGCCCCACTCAGGGAGGCTAAATTGTCGGAATTAATCACTCCCGACCTCTCAACGGACGACGATGTTCTTGCCATCGCCGAAAATTTTCAGGAACTTCTTCCGTTCGCCTCATCTATCATTCACTCTGAGGCAGACAAGATCAAGTATTTCAGCAAGAGGCTGAAACCTCGTATGCGGCTACAGTTGCTTAATCATAATTGTACCACTCTGGCCGAGTTCATTGAGAAAGCTCTTACTTACGAGCTTACTGCTAAGGAAATTGCAAAGCAACAACCCTCATCAGCTGGCAAGAAGTCTAAGAACCGTATTCAGTCTGACGGCAATCAGGCCACCTTCAAGAAACCACGTGCGGGCTCTACTATTTCTGAGCGACCTCCTATGGCGCCTAGACCCGCAGAATCTCAGTCACGAGCGGCCAGTTCGGCCATCACCTGTTTCAACTGTGAAGAACAGGGTCATTTCAGTACCAAGTGCCCGGCGGCATCACGTGCCACAATCAGGATTGCCGGGCATAGGGCCCGTTTTGCCGTAGGGACTCTAAACCCACTCCGGCATCATCTCGAGCCCCAGGACATTCGGCGGTGCGTAATCAAAGCCACTCGGTCGGCTGCTCAAGACGACAGGAGCTAATAAAGGCGGAGCCAAGAGCTATCAGACTGGAGCGTCCGGTTCAGGGGCCGGCAAGCCCCGAATTTATGAAATGAAGAAGACCGACGATCCAGAGGCCCGAATGATATCAGGTACACTCGATATTCTATCTCAATCTGTGTGTACCCTTTTTGATACTGGTGCATTGCATTCATTCATTTCCGAGTCATGTTTGACTAGACTACGTCTGGGTAGTGCTACTAGTTGTGAGCCTTATGTCACTGGTCTACCTGACGGTAGAAGAATTATCGGAAATCATGAGATTCAGAATTGTCCTATTCAGCTTCATGACCATGTATGGCTAGCAGACCTAATCATGGTAGATTTCCCGAGAGACGACGTCATTCTGGGTATTGACTGGATGGATCGTCATGATGCCATCATTAGTGTCCATAAGAGTATGGTCACTATCATTTCAGACGATGGGGTTGAATGTGTTTTTCAGGGAGGTAATCCCGGCTGTTCTGGTAAAGTCATTAATTTGATGAAAGCAGTGAGATTACTCAGTCAGGGGTGTGTTGGTTATTGGTGCTATATGACCAAAACCGAGAAATCATCAGTAATGTTGACGGATATTCCGGTAGTGAGGGAATATGCCGATGTTTTTCCAGACGAGTTACCTGGTTTGCCTCCACAGAGGGATGTGGAATTCACGATTGAGTTGGAGCCCGGTACGTCCCCGATATCGAAGGCACCATACCGGATGGCCCCGACCAAAATGCAGGAATTAAAGAACCAACTTGAGGAGTTGTTCGAGAAGGGTTATATTCGACCGAGTGCGTCCCCGTAGGGAGCACCAGTGTTATTTGTCAGGAAGAAGGATGGTTCGTTCCGCTTGTGTATTGATTACCGGGAATTGAACCGGGTGACGATCAAGAATAAATATCCTCTACCCCGTATCGATGATATTTTAGATCAACTTCAGGGAGCTTCAGTATTTTCCAAGATCGACTTAAGATCTGGATATCATCAGTTGCGGATTCGAGAGTCGGATATCGCGAGGACGGCGTTTCGAACACGCTATGATCATTATGAGTTTGTGGTTATGCCGTTTGGGTTGACTAATGCACCTGCGGTGTTCATGGAGTTAATGAATCGGGTTTTCATCGACTATCTGGATCAGTTCGTGGTTGTCTTTATTGATGACATTTTGATTTATTCTCGTGACCGGGAGGAACACGAGTTTCACCTTCATCAAGTGCTCGACGTGTTGAGACGAGAACAACTTTATGGGAAGTTTTCAAAATGTGAGTTCTGGATGTCCGAAGTGACGTTTCTCGGACACATAATTTCATCAGACGGAATTCGTGTCGATCCTCAGAAGACGGAGGCCATTCGAGATTGGCTACCTCCGAAGAATGTTAAGGAAATCCGAAGTTTCCTCAGATTAGCGGGTTATTATCGGCGATTTGTGGAGGGATTTTCTAAAATCGCTTAACCCATGACGAACCTTTTACGGAAGGATAAGAAATACACGTGGTCCGATGCGTGTCAACGGAGTTTTGAGGAACTCAAGAGCCGGTTAATGTCAGCACTTGTACTTTCCTTGCCGCAAGGGACGGAAGGATTTGTGGTTTATAGTGATGCGTCCGGACAGGGTCTCGGATGTGTGCTCATGCATAATGGAAAGGTTATTGCCTATGCTTCACGGCAATTGAGACCTTACGAGGTTAATTATCCGACCCACGACCTGGAGCTAGCAGCCGTGGTGTTCGCTTTGAAAATCTGGCGTCATTACCTTTATGGCATCACCTGTCAAATTTTCACCGATCACAAGAGTTTGAAGTATATATTTACTCAGAAGGAGTTAAATATGCAACAGAGACGGTGGTTGGAACTAATCAAAAATTATGATATCGAGATCCTTTACCACCCGGGCAAGGCGAACATTGTCGCCGACGCCTTGAGTTGTAAGTCCGTTCAGGAGCAGATGCTTGCTCGTTTAACATTTCAGAAGGAGCTTCAGCAGGAATTCCTTAGACCCGAGATCGAGGTCTGGCTTCAGCGAGTTCAGGGACAGCTTTGTATGTTGGAGATCTCATCGTCACTTGAGGAGGCGATCAGGGAAAATCAGGGTGTGGACCCATTTTTGTTACGCATTCGAGAGGATGTGACTCAGGGGAAAGCCCCCGGATTTGTGGTTCACGAGCATGGACTTTTGCGTTTTAAGAATCGGTTGTGCGTACCGGCGAATGACGAGTTAAAAAACTTGATTTTGAAAGAAGCTCATGCTACCCCTTATTCCGTTCACCCGGGGTCTAGCAAGATGTATAAAGACTTGAAACAAAATTACTGGTGGAGTAATATGAAGCGGGAAGTCGCGGAATTTGTTTCGAGATGTTTAACCTGTCAACAAGTCAAGATAGAACATCAGCGACCGGCGGGTATGCTGAAACCTCTCCCTATTTCAGAGTGGAAGTAGGAGGATATTTCTATGGACTTCGTCACGAGTTTGCCGACGAGTCGTCGTGGCATGAACACAATCTGGGTAATTGTGGATCGCCTAACTAAATCAGCTCATTTCCTTGAGATTAAGGATATGTGGGGTCCCGAGAGACTTGCCCAGTTATTTATCAAAGAGATAGTGAGATTGCACGGTACTCCTAAAAGTATCATTTCCGATCGTGACGGCCGATTCGTGTCTCATTTTTGGAAATCAGTTCATCGTGCTATGGGAACTCAACTTAATCTCAGTACAGCTTTTCATCCTCAGTCTGATGGACAATCAGAGAGGACTATTCAGACTTTGGAGGACATGTTGAGGGCATGTGTCCTCGATTGGAAAGATGATTGGGAAGCCCAACTACCGTTGATCGAGTTAACGTACAATAATAGTTGGCATTCTTCGATTAAGATGGCACCTTACGAGGCCTTGTACGGTCGTCATTGTCGATCTCCTTTGTGTTGGGATAACTTATCAGAATCGATCGGCACCGAGCCCGATATGCTTATAGCCGCCCGTGAGAAGGTAGCTTTGATCAGGAGTCGTTTGTTGACCGCTCAGAGTCGACAGAAATCATATGCATATAATCATCGTCGACCGTTAGAGTTCGAGACGGGTGACCATGTTTTGGTCAAGGTATCCCCGAGTCGTGGTATCTTCCGTTTTGGGAAGAGGGGAAAGTTGAGTCCGAGATTCATTGGACCGTTTGAGATTTTGGATCGAGTAGGCGAGTTAGCTTATCGATTGGCTTTACCTCCAGCATTGAGCCGAATTCATAATGTGTTTCACGTCTCTCAGTTGCGGAAGTATGTTGCCGACCCGAGTCACATACTTCAGTTTGATGAAATCGAGATCGCCGATGATCATTCATATGAGGAGCGTCCTATACGAGTTTTAGAGCGGCGAATCAAATAGTTGAGGAATAAGACGATTCCTTTGGTTAAAATTCAGTGGTCTAGACACGGAGTCGAAGAGGCTACTTGGGAAATTGAGGATAGTATGCGGGAGAGTTATCCCGAGTTGTTTGACCCTTAGTTTCGGGGACAAAACTCTTTTAAGGGGGTGTATGTAATACCCGGTTGTAATTCAGTCTTTATCATTCAGTATCTATCATTCAGTAATTGTCGCTCAGTATTTTTTCACTCATTTATGATCATTTGTCACTCATATTCAATCATTGTATTCATCGTTCAGAGTAATTGTATTGTCATTCATCATCAAACTAGTTGGAGAATCGTGCGGTGTTTGCCATCGTTGTCATTTCTTAGTGTGCTGTGTGTGAGGAGTAGCGCACGCTACGTACTCTCTTTAGCGTGCACTATTTGAGTACTGGTAGTGCACGCCACCTCTCAACACTAGCGCATGCTAGTGTAGTTGAGCAGGCAGTCCAGAAGCCACTGGACTGCAGTTGGGATTGTAGGTAGCGCACGCTACGAATGGTAAGTAGCGCGCGCTAGTGAGCCGGAGTAGCGTACGCTATACAGTCGGTGTAGCGCGCGCTGAGGTCGTATCAGGTTGAGTCCAGTGGCTACTGGACTGAATTGAATTTATTCATAGTGCACGCTTTTTAGCGTACGCAAACGGTGTAGTAGTGCACGCTAATCGTTGGTTGTAGCGCACGCTACCGAAATCAGATCAGAGGACAGAAGGTTCTGGACTCCAGTACTGGGCATCAGATAATTCGTTAGCGCATGCTAATATTTTGGGGTTAGCGCACGCTAAGTGCATAGCTGTAGCGCACGCTACAAAAGGTACGTAGCGCGCGCTACCGTTTCCGGACAGTGGGTACTGGACGACCCAAAATACCCGTTAGCGCACGCTACGCACAAGAGCTAGCGCACGCTAAACTGGAGTAACTATAAATAGGACAGTGCAGTCCATTTCGTCATTTCTTCATCTCACTTTACTCCTTCGGCGGTTTTGGGCGATTTCGGGTGTTTTGGAGAGTATTCTTCGAGGTGTAATCATCAATCATTATCTTCAAGCTCATCATTCTGATTAATCATCATTTCATCATCTTCATCACATCAAATCAAAGGTATTAATCTCTTGGATCTAGGAACTCGGATTTTTGGGTTTTCCTTCCGATTTTCTTCGTGTAAGCTTGGATTGTTGTTGGAATATGTTAGATATAGACTATATATCTTGGATAATTATATTCCTATGGATTTAATCGCTATTTTGGGGATTTATATCAAGAACCCTTGGGGTTGACTTCGGTTAATTTGGGGATTTCCGATTGACATTGTTGTAATCTTGAATTGTGGATTCCTATTGGATTATTGATATCATTTAAAGTGTTTTGATGGTTTGAAATACTCATCTTGGAGTTGGTTTTGATATATTCGAGTTTGGATATTGTTGTGTAGACGTTTGAGTCGGTTATGATCGTATTTGATTCGCGTAATGATCGAATTATTGGTAATTGTGTTATTCAAGGTTGTTCGAGCGACCGACATTTCATTTAGGACGTTGTTCATGGACGGACATTCATCATCGGTGTTGTGTAAGTTAATTCTTACACAGTTAAAAGGATATTCATTCCTTTCGTTGTTGTTCATTCATAATCATAATTCATTCATAAAGTACTAACCGTATTGAAACTGGTAATTATCACTTCATTAATTCATTCACGAGGAACGACGGTTCCAATTATTTCATTGAGCTATCATTCATTTCACTGTCATTTCATCTCGGTGAGTCATTATTGATTTTGATGTCAGTTTTGTTATATCGTGGCATTCGGTCGACCGGGCGCGATTGGTATGTGTAGGATTTTCATGTCGGGCACATTTAAGTCGTGTGTTGGTTGGTGGCCTCACATTGGACTGTGCACACGAGTTGATGGCTTCGTGATACTGATTAGGTACAAGACCACACGTGTATTCGATCGATACTCGTTGGTGGCTTGTACACGGACACATTTCCATCCCGGACGTAGTGTGGCGCCATTCGTTTGAGCCATACCGTTAGTTGATTCATATAGCATGTTTGATTGCGTATGTTTCGACAGGATATTTCATAACTTCAGATATATCATGATTGTGTATTTTCAACCCTTGAGGATTGTTGTTCTGTGTAACTAACCCCGTTGGGGGATATTGTTTTTCAGGTCATGGCAAGGCAAAAGCACGGGGAGAGCACGTCGACGGCGAGGAGTCCCAATGATACTAGTAGGGGGGCCCCAGTCTTTTCAGTCATTTATGTTTCCTTCATTTTATTCCGCTGCAGACATTCTGTTTGAATACTCATTTCACTCAGTGTTGTATATTTTGTCTCCATATAAAATATACATGTATTCTGTATTATCCTGGATGTGTTGTATAAAACTCCTCATCGGAGTAATTAATGTTGTAATGTGGTTCGGTACTATTTACCCTGTGTAATTCATTCATTTTCATTCGCCTGGTGGGTCCCAGTCGGGGGTCCACGGCACTGTAATATCCGCCTAGTTTGGGGTGTTACACCTCGTTATTCCATGGTTGGATCGTATCGATTCGTTTTTTTGGTCGAGTTCTTGATCGACGCCTTGAAGGTGTCCGGTAGAATGTCTTAGAGGGATTTTCGGACGTTCTACGATTATTCGTCCTCGTATGATCATTGATTTATTAATTATATGTTGTTAGGGTCGAGTTTCTTGCGAAGAAACCAAGTTGAACCCTTCCGTTCGTTGTCGTTTTCCTTTTCGAAAGCATCGGGCGTTTCGAAGCTTTCCGGTTGAGCCGTGTTCGTTGGGATACTTGCGTGCCATTTTTTAGGCAAGTACCTTCTCCATATAATTCTTGTTTTATGGATATGATAATTAGTGATCGTCTAATTGTGGTTGTTTGGTCGTTTGAATTGAACTTTCAAAAGATTCGGTTTAGCCTTGTTAAAGGCTTGCTTTCAAAACGTGTGTGTTTTGTGAATGGTGTGGTTTGAGAATGACTATGTGAACTCTATGGATATGTTTGGTGTTGATGTTGCACTTGGTATTGCGTGTGGACGTATATTATTTTATTTCGGTGCATTGTGGTTTGACGTGGTGTTTTGCTAAGTGTTTGATGCCTCTGGGTGAATTGTTTGAATATATGTGTTGTATTGTGCTGTGTGTGAATGTATGGATGTGGGCGGGGCCTACGGTGGCACATGGCATGCGATCATGTGTCCAGAATGCAACAAGCGATTGGTCCAACCGTGAGAGCCTCATAAAAACTACGGTGGCACATGGCATGTGATCATGTGGCCAGGATGCAACAAGTGATTGATCCAACCATGAGCGCCAAAGTTAATCTACGGTGGCACATGGCATGTGATCATGTGGCCAGGATGCAACAAGCGATTGATCTAACCGTGAGATGTGTGTGATTCGTTTCTCTAGCCAGCTCGGGAGGGTCCTTCGAGGCCTCGGGTGGGATTCATGGTGGCGTCCTGGTCCTAGGCGATGCGTGTGTGTGATTTGTTTCGCTAGCCAGCTCGGGAGGGTCCTTCGAGGCCTCGGGTGGGATGTCTGTGGTGGCGTCCCGGTCTTAGGCGATGCGCGTGCGTGATTATGTTTCGTTGATTTTATGTCCGTTGAGGACACGTGATGTTGGGCTCTGACCCTGTAAATTGTTGGTGGTTTCCTAATTGCGAAAACAAAACCTTTGGGCTGTGACCCTGTTGATTTTTGGAAAGAGAAGGATTCGGAAATCTAAATTGTTTTCTATTAAAACTCTCGATGGCATTTTAAACTGTTTTATAAACTGTTTCCCTTGATATGTGATCTTTCAGTTTTGGAATGTTTTACCAAACTCATGCCTCGGGAAGTGCTTTTCGTTACGTTTGGAACTTTGAGGATTCCGGGTTATTGTTATTCTTGCAATTTGAATTATATGGCTCGTATTTTCACTTTGTATTTGCACTAGCAAAACAGTAGAGTTTTGCTAACCCTCGAGTATTCGGGGGGTGGATGTCTGTATTGCATTGAGGTTTTGGAGCAGAGCACAGGGTCGGCATGAAGGATGATGAAAGATGAATGATACTAATCCCACGAGGACCCGTTGATGTCGTATTGGTTTAGCTACAGTATTTTTCCCCGTTGTACGGGAGTAGTTTGTATTCGACCCCTGCGTGGGCATGTAATGTGTTAGAGTTGTATGTTTTTATTGAAAGGCCAAATCGGTCTACTGAGTCTTTTTAGCCTTAAAGGCATTGTCGAGTTGTTCGTTTGTTGTTACCAGCCTGGTAGATCCTTGAGGAAAGGTTCTACGGCGTGTAATATCCCTGAGCGGATTGGGGGTGTTACAGTTCGTTTGACCATTCAAAGAAGGATTATTCATCTACGGAATTGAGGCAAGTTATCTTGCTTGGTAATAATGATGGTTGAATTCTTGTGATTATTATGCGTTTCGTGTGTATGAAATGTTCTGATAATCTATGATTCGTGATATGGTGATGCCCTTGATCGTATTATCATGGTTTTGGGATGATATACCCGAAATTACCGTTCTTGATACCGTTGGTCCTTTTGAGCTTTGTTGACACTTTGGTGAGTCGTTCGATTTCTTGATAAAGGTGTAATTCGTTGAGTTTCATTGTCATGTTGTATCGTGACATCTATGGAGTCATATCTGTGTGCCGATTGGTTATGTGTAGGATTTTTAGCCGGGCACTTGATGATCATGCGTGGATGTTTTCCGCATTTAGATCGTGCACACGAGACGTAGTTCGTGAGGCTAATTAGGTACATCGTCCCACGTATATTCTGGATTCCGTATACGGGGTGGACATGTGCACGGACACATTTCCAGATCGGGCGCACTGTGACGTCCATCTTGAGCCATATTATATGGTCTTTCATATATTTGGTTATGTTCGACAGTTGGGACTGACTGTTTATACGCCTGCGGGGTATATTCAGTAATCGATTGTTTTCTTTGAAATCCGTATATATATGAATTGTATAATGTCATGAGAATTATTATCATGTATAGCTAACCCTGTGGTTGGGGCGAAATACTTGTATTTCAGGCCGAGGAAAGGGCAAGGCACGGGAGGAGCACAACGGCGACGGAGGGTTTTGAAGGATGCTATTTCAGGGGGCCCGAGTCTTTTGATGTTCGGTTATGTTTTATTGTGATTTTCATTTTACTTTGTGTCGGATGAATGTACTATAATCTGTTAGGTATTGCCCATCGTCATATGGTCTGTACCGAATTTGGATCCTGTGTACGTTTGCTCGTATTAAAGACATGTATAACTTATACTCCACATCGGGGTTTTGATAAATATGGTGGTACGGTGCCACGTTGTCAGGTTGTAAGTGCATATCGTGATATCGCCTGGTGGTTCCCGGTAGGGGTCCACGGCACTGTAATAGCCACCGTTCTTGGGCTGTTACATTTCCAAGGTTGAATCCATTTCTAAGAATCACCAATGATTTCAAGAACAAAGCTTTAATCTATGATTTCCATCTTTAATCTTGTTAAACAGGATCATCCCTCAGTGTTTAGGAACTCCAAAAGTCCTCCCAAGGTTCTCTCTATCGGGTGAAAGGAAAAAAATGGACGAAATGCTTCATAATACCCGTATATCCCCTTATATAGAATACATTACTAGCGTGCGCTAACATCTCATGTTTAGCGTGCGCTACGGCTTTAGCGTGCGCTAACTGACTTTGTTAGCGTGCGCTATCGCAGTCCAGGGGCTACTGTCTGGCTTCGTACATGTGCTTACGTACGTAATGCCCATGCATTAGCATACGTAATTTACACTCTCTAGCGTACGCAAGTCCTTGCGTTTAGCGTGCGCTAATATGAGTTGACTCGTTTGTCTGTATGCTCCGAAGACTGGTCCACACGCCGGAAGTGCTGACGAGGATAAGATTCCTTTTTGTCCAATATACCATTAGCGTGCGCTAACCTCTAGGGTTTAGCGTGCGCTAGTACTACATTACACACATCCGTTGACTTATCAGAACGTGCGCCAAAAGTGGCCTGGTCCACACGCAGATTCCTTCCGATCTGACTACATTAGCGTGCGCTACATTATGCCTCTAGCATGCGCTAACCATGAACGATAGCGTGCGCTATACCTGAACATTAGCGCGCGCTAGTCAGGCTATACTTAGCTATTTCCAACTCTTCTCGTCCGTCTCGACATACTGGATACGTATACATGATGCAATATATCCTCTAATACAATTGTGGACCAAGTACGACAATTATACCGATACTGACATCTCAGTACTTCATTTATTTATCTATACTGTACAGATTCCACGCTCTACAATATAACTCGGATAAAATAATATTAAACAACGGTAGTAGAAATTCCGGATATTACATACTACACCACTTAAAATAAGTTTCGTCCTCGAAACTTGTAATCCGTCATAGAAAAACCAACAAACCATTCAACCAGAATATTTCGAAACCATCACGACAACGATCAATCATCATCATTCACGAATAACCGAAACAGCATACTTACCAACGCGTATAATCTCAATACGCTTACAATCACAATTCCTTGAGTCTCAACAAAATATATCATCTTCGGATGAAATAATCTATCCGTGTCAAAACCTGTCTGCCTGATCGCACAATTAAGTCCCAATTCTGATACAATCAATAATATACGATACACTGAGAAACAACTGCCGAAAACGAAGACACAAATCCCGAAACATCAACACAAAATTCGAACGCTCATACAATCATTAACAATGATCAACCAATACGACCAATCCAAAGGTCAAAATGCAGTCGAGAATATCATCAACATGATAAACTCCAATATAACCAACGAACGATCAACGATAATCGAGAATACCTTCACATGAAAAGCCCCAACACGGTCAACACAGAACCACAGAAACAGGTATACGAAAGAATAACATTCTCAAAATGACACACCAATCACATACAGTGTATCTCAATGAACATACCCGACTGGTGAGCATACCCTTCGGCGTACGAACAACCAATCGCAAATTGATGAACATATCAATTCAAACAAGGAGTGGGAACGACCACTCATTGTCCAAAACAACCAGTATGGGGTCACCATCCCCAAATCTATAGTTACAAAGAAATCATTCAAAAATCACTATGGTAAAATCGCGCTACTACCGTACCAATGGAATCACATAGTACATATGTCCCGGTTTCATAAAATCCGAAGTTCTAAAATTACATTCTGTGCATGAATTCTACATCACGCAACATATTCTTCTTGTCCGATCAATCAACCGATCATCCCTGGATAACCAACTACCATACTGAAGTTCGAATCTTTATTCATCGTTCCATACTGACGTCTTATCCAGTTCGTGAGTCACACTCAGATCTTCACCATGATATGCATTATGCACTAAATGCGTATGTATATCCATCACATTTTCAAAACCAGTTTGAAATCATATATCTCGTCAAGAAGACAAATTTTCGAAAGTTCATTCAAAAATTTCAAAACTCAAAACATAAATTTTCGTAAGACCACGAAATCAATTTTCAAAAAATTAAATCGGCTTGCTGGTGCCAAGTATTCGATAACAGTTTTCCTTCGAATCCACACGATTTCGAAGTTTAAAATGAAAAGTATGCAAATGTTCGACTACATCCATACTAATGTATACCAATTCGATTCGTCACCAATATCCACTGATATTACATCGGAAAACCACACGATCGAGTTCCAAAATCTCAGTATTTAAACTCCGACCAAAAACTCCTTCTCCACATATGATTCGCAACATCAACCATTAATCCATCCTGGAGCACCTCTAATATGCTATGACAAAACATTGAATGACCAACAACTCAATCACAGCGAAAGACTTCCCGAGAGGTTTCATTTGAGCCAATAAATCAAAACCCCGAAAGGTAGTGATAAAGTAGATAAACAATTGATAAAGTGTGGCTGCCAACTAAAACCCGACTGCCAAGATATCCATGAATCTTAGTTCCGATACCATATTCTGTAACACCCCGAGATATTCGGAATAATTACAGCGCCGTAAACCCTTTAAGTAAGGATTTACAAGGCTAATTAAAAGAAATGTGATTACAATCCAACAATACCACAAATTTCAAGTTACAAAACCGGTTCCAACTGATCCATTGAGTTAATTAATACAACCATATCGAAATGATATTAATAAGACACGCGTACTCGAGTACTGAAAATGAACCAAGAAGACAAATCACAAAAACAACAAACATCAACCACATCACTGAGCCATTTCATCGTCATGCCGGTACTGTGGCTGCCTCCCCACTCCTCGACTACCTGAACATCAAAACAAATGTCCACCCCCGAAAGGGTTAGCAAAACGATGCTAGTACAAGTATCACAATACATAAATCATCAATGCATCATAAAACATACAAAACAGACTTCCGTCATCGGAAACCAACGATGTGAATCCTCACGATTCCATCAACACAATACAGGGTAATCCAACGATCCAGCGCCCTTGGTATAGATCCCCATGATGATCCTGTCGGACCAACGCATGGTGGAAAACCCGTCCAACGATCCAGTGCCCTCAGCATAGATCCCCATGATGATCCCGTCAGACCACGCATGGTGGACATTCGATCCAGCGCCCTCAGCATAGATCCTCATGATCCCTTCGGATCATTTACAACACAAACAATACCATTACGCATACACATATGCAAATCAACACGTTCATCGACGTAAATATCATGCCAACTCAAAGAATATAATCTCATGTTCAACAACACGAATAAATCGTACACACGATCAACAATACAATATCAATAAACTTAAAATACGATACTTGCCTCAAATATGGCAAGAACAAATCACTCCAACGAATCTCAACACACTCGAAGGCCGTCTCCTTCGATCAACATAGCAAGCTTGAACCTTAACAAAAGAAATAATTTAGAATTTATCTTATGTCGTACGAATATCTAACAACCCGGTCTACGGCCGAAAGCTCTAAAAATGCAATCTGCCTGAACTACTTAGCGTACGCTACGTACTCTACGTAACGTGCGCTAAGCCTGCCCGTTAGCGTACGTAAACAACGAAGTCTAGCGTACGCTAACTTATGTACCGGCAATCCTCTCTGACCAGCCGACTGACTCGCCTGATGACATAACGTTTGTTACGTACCAAACGTAGCGTACGTTATTCATTCCCGATAGCGCACATTACTATATACATCTTAGCGTGTGCTACCTGTGCATGGCAGTTTACTATTAGGCAGAAAACTGATCTAATGGTGATGAAACTCGTGAAATCTTTAGTGATAAAACATGTCATCTCCGTGCATGCTATGTTCATACGGTTTGTGAAATATCTTTATGGCTTAAACGACTACGAGCTTCAAGGATATGTATAATCGTCACAACACCATAATTTATCTTGATCTTCAAGAAATATCTTAAGTTCAATCCATTTCATGTCCCCAAAACGTATGATCCCATTATGTAAAGACTTAAGAACTTGATAATCTCCATATACTGGTCACAATCGGTTTGCAGCTTCATGAATATGCTAGGAGTTCAAACATTAAAAGGTTCAATGGTTTATACGATGAAGAAGTACCGAAACATCGAAAATATCCTTCTAACACATGATGTTCGACTACTTACGAATTTAACTGACTAGATAATCCCAAATCATGATCAAAACATCATTCAAAATACTACTAATATTGGTGAAGGATCACTCAAAGTAGCGAGAACACGAAGGAACTTGAATAAATCCAACACCGAGAGCTTGAACACCAACCTCCAATGATCTACAATCTTCAACTCAGGTTAGGATGATGGTATGAAGTGTTTTACAAATCTCGGAAGTTTTAAGAAAACAGAAAAGCCTTTTGAAATATTAGGGTCTCAGCCCGTATCTCATTCTGCATTACAAGAAGTTTAAAAAGTAGAAAACCCTTTTTCGGACCCCAAGTCCTGAGTTATAAAACCATTTCAAAATCGATTGGGTCTCGGCCCAAAAATCATTTCCGGTAAAACATTCGTAAAGCATTCATTTTGAAAAGTATCATTTTCAAATGCTCAAAAACAGTTCATATATATCACAAAATGAACTAACATGACTACATGTTCTCCTCAACAATCCACGACATTCTCCCAAATGCACAATTTCGTTCCAAGAATTAACTGACATATTAATTTCCAAAATCATAACTTCTCAAGATCATCAATCCTGTCCCAACTCTGTCACATCATACTGTAATGCATAACATCTTTCTGAATCTCAAAGCATATCAACTTAGAACGGCAATAAATCTCAATGCAATTCGAAAATCCAAATACTTACAGATCGTGAAGCCGACGATTCCCCGTGATACTGGCTCATGTCTAGACTCAAGAAAATACTCGACACCTATATTTTCAAAACACACATTTTGCAAACTCAGTTCAACTCGAGACCATAACACAGCTCTATCTGAAGAAACACGTTAACACCATTTGAAAAAGTTTACAACAATCCCAGTACCACACTGGTAAATCACATAACGCACAAGCCCGAGTGAACAACAAAAACTCAGAGCTCAGACACTTGTCAACCGACAACTCGAATGACATGACAAAAGCACGATCCAAATCGACCCGACTGCCTAAGTTTTCACAACCTAAGCTCTGATACCATATTCTGTAACACCCCCAGATCCGACCGGGAATATTACAGCGTCGTGGGGCCCGAGATGGAACCCACAAGGTTGAAGGAGATTTTCGCAAATATTTACAAATGCCCAAGAGGCTAACGACAGTACTGTCTTTTAAAAACATTTGAAGACTTAATAAAACCCGTTTATCAAACCGTCGTAAAATCTCATTTGAAACCACAAGTTCCGAAATGCCAAAGCTCAATAGTTTAAAACATAGGTTAAGCTATCGCTTACACGTACCGACAGAATAGATTTAGAAAATGATTGCCAAAGTAACCTAAGTTACCAGATATCAAAAGGCCATTTAAAAATACTCACGCAGCGAAAAAAGACAAACGATTAAAATACTCTAGCAGTGGAATACAACAACTGATAAGAAATTCAATACACAAATACATGTCCTAGCCAGTATCCTCTGGGAAGCTCATCTCTCCACGGCCGCTATAAGCTCGATAATCCAAGAACCTAAAAAGAAAGCCCACGACGGGGTCAGCCATAATATCCAACAATGATAACCGTCACATCACATTAATAATTACATATCAATGGAAATACTAAGTAAGAATACGACCAATGTAATCTTACCGTCGTAACTTTACGAAAATCCACGATTCGTATCCTTAACAACACAATAAGATAATACCGAAATATTTGTACGGTATCTCAACAATACCCAAGGTTCTCAAAACATTATCATAACTCGCGATACGGAAATTATACCAACTCTGGCCAATTCAATCCATCGTATAACGTCGACAATTCCAATACGATAATCGAGTGTCCATCAAAGACAAGTATCAAGGAAATACGGAACATACCTCAAGATACGAAATACCATTACCATCATGTCAGTCTAATCCGAGATCAGATCAACACAACATATGGACATGGTCCTAACACAAGACCTACAAATGCATAATCATATGACAACGTCAATATGATCACAACAATAACGACAATGTATACTTATGGCAAGCCCATAATATACATATGCACAACAACAACACATAGTAATCCAACGATCCAGCGCACACAGCTATAGATTCCCATGATGATCCCGTCGGACCAACACATGGTCAGCCATAATATCCACGGCCGCTATAAGCTCGATAATCCAAGAACCTAAAAAGAAAGCCCACGACGGGGTCAGCCATAATATCCAACAATGATAACCGTCACATCACATTAATAATTACATATCAATGGAAATACTAAGTAAGAATACGACCAATGTAATCTTACCGTCGTAACTTTACGAAAATCCACGATTCGTATCCTTAACAACACAATAAGATAATACCGAAATATTTGTACGGTATCTCAACAATACCCAAGGTTCTCAAAACATTATCATAACTCGCGATACGGAAATTATACCAACTCTGGCCAATTCAATCCATCGTATAACGTCGACAATTCCAATACGATAATCGATTGTCCATCAAAGACAAGTATCAAGGAAATACGGAACATACCTCAAGATACGAAATACCATTACCATCATGTCAGTCTAATCCGAGATCAGATCAACACAACATATGGACATGGTCCTAACACAAGACCTACAAATGCATAATCATATGACAACGTCAATATGATCACAACAATAACGACAATGTATACTTATGGCAAGCCCATAATATACATATGCACAACAACAACACATAGTAATCCAACGATCCAGCGCACACAGCTATAGATTCCCATGATGATCCCGTCGGACCAACACATGGTGGACATATGACAACAATGCACAACTGCACAAAACAACAGTACACAATACACGACAACAACAATGCACAAATGCATGACAACAATGATACACGAATGTATCACGACATGATCAACACAAATGATAAAAATGGATAGAGTACTTGCCCCGAGTCCTTCGAGGACAATCTCAATGTCTAAACCATCACGAACCATTATCCTCAATACTCGACGGTCCAAAGTATCATGGATTGCAGATAATTCGTATCTTCGTCTTTATCACGATATATCCTCGATATACAAGTATACCAATAACAAGAGTAAATCATATACATTATGATTTAGATTCCCAAAACTCGAATAGGATTTATAATCCCAAATCTCCTGTGATTATGATTATAAACATTGCTATACGAATTATACACGAATGAAACGCAAACCATTCATTAAATACTATAAACTGAGCAAGTAATAACTTACCTCGGTACTGATACAACGATGAAGAATCCATCACCAAATCCATTGCCGTCATCTACAAGTTCCTCGGTCCCGACCAAAGTAATTCACGAACATACTCGAACACGACCGCAGCATACGGTTATAAACACCGATCAATAATCTCAACCTATTACAATAATCGATAAACAACAAGTTCGACAACAATCAACAATCGATAAAACCAATTCACAAACCCAACGGCTCAGCAATATCTTGGTTAACCACAAGTCTGATCAAACCAACTTAAACGATCGCGAATTCATAACCAAAACAGAATATACTACCCTGTCTGCCTACTTAGCGCACGTTAATCACTTAACGTAGCGTGCGCTAAGTTGCTCCCGTTAGCGTGCGCTAGCCAGTAGGCTTAGCGTGCGCTAATGACATGCAGTTGCATGTATTTCGGATACCGATCAACATATGGCAATTATCAAGAAAACTAAGTGATTCAAAATCATGCTCATAGATATCAAAACAACGAAATCCGATATCCTTTAACATATAAGTAATCATCCAACTTATAATCCAAGTTCTATATCCATATATCATCTTCCTTAATATCAATACATGAAACATCAAGAACGTAACAACACTTCCTTAATCTTCCATTACATAGATTAATCATCAACAATAACATCAACATCCGAAACTGTGGAGAAAGATTCACCAACTTATCTCAAGAAAACAAACTACACAATTCAAACCACACGAATCATATTAATATCATCATACTCCGGTAATCCATCTCATAATCATGCTTGTCAACTTGTTTATGTGATAATCATCAACTCAAGAACATCAACATTCAATCCAAAATGAAATCCAAAGATGAAGAGTGATTACCTTTATGAAGGAATGGATTGATTTCCAAGGTTGAATCCATTTCCAAGAATCACCAATGATTTCAAGAACAAAGCTTTAATCCATGATTTCCATCTTTAATCTTGTTAAAGAGGATAATCCCTCAGTGTTTATGAACTCCAAAAGTCCTCCCAAGGTTCTCTCTATCAGGTGAAAGGAAAGAAATGGACGAAATGCTTAATAATACCCATGTGTCCCCTTATATAGAATACATTACTAGCGTGCGCTAACATCTCATGTTTAGCGTGCGCTACGGCTTTAGCGTGCGCTAACTGATTTTGTTAGCGTGCGCTATCGCAGTCCAGGGGCTACTATCTCGCTTCGTACATGTGCTTATGTACGTAATGCCCATGCATTAGCGTGCGTAATTTACACTCTCTAGCATACGCAAGTCCTTGCGTTTAGCGTGCGCTAATATCAGTTGACTCGTTTGTCTGTATGCTCTGAAGACTGGTCCACAAGCCGAAAGTGCTGACGAGGATAAGATTCCTTTTTGTCCAATATACCATTAGCGTGCGCTAACCTTTAGGGTTTAGCGTGCGCTAGTACTACATTACAAACATCCGTTGACTTATCAGAACGCGCGCCGAAAGTGGCCTGGTCCACACGCAGATTCCTTCCGATCTGACTGCATTAGCGTGCGCTACATTCTGCCTCTAGCGTGCGCTAACCATGAACGATAGCGTGCGCTATACCTGAACATTAGCGCGCGCTAGTCAGGCTATACTTAGCCATTTCCAACTCTTCTCGTCCGTCTCAACATACTGGATACGTATACATGATGCAATATATCCTCTAATACAATTGTCGACCAAGTACGACAATTATACCGATACTGACATCTCACTACTTCATTTATTTTATCTATACTGTACAGATTTCACGCTCTACAATATAACTCGGATAAAATAATATTAAACAACGGTAGTAGAAATTCCGGATATTACAATATCATTCATAATACTCCAGGTATTGTCATAAAGGGGATCATACCCGACATATTATAATATTCAATATGAGCCATAAAGGTGGATATGTACACTCAATTACTTGTTAGAATTCAAATCATGCACTTTTGTCGACATCAAATCATAAATTATTCAAATATGTAAACTTTAAGTTTTGTGATGATGATTCTAATTTAAAATACGAATAAAGACACATAAATCAACCTCGAATTCATTCTTGAATGAGCTTGTGACATAATTAACCTTTATTCTAATAAATTTATAATACGATAATCCACTTCAAGAGATATCAATTATATTTTATCTGTAAACATTAAAAGATAAATAGTAGTTCCTCCTTTAGGGAGAATATTATATCTTTTCAAGAGCATTTTTTCTCAATTGCTTATTTATGCTTTATCAATGATACAATTATCATCATCAATAATCATAATTATTCTTCTTCAGGAGGAAAGTGAAATGATTGCCATGCAACTTATCCAACATCTATAGGATGTTTGAAGAAAATTGGCCAACTTAAAATATTACAACTTCAAATATCAAAATGTACTCCAGGACATTTGAATCTTTTGCTACTAATTTATGATATTTATCATTCAACGTGTATGAACTTGTACTAATATATCATAAAAATAAACAATATGTAAATAAAATACAAATATGATATAGATAGATTTTAACATTGAACTTGTAATTTTAAACATGTAAATATTTAAAAGTATTGAGATTAATAGACTTCTGGTCTAGTAAGTGGTGAATTTTATATGTCTTACTTTGATAGTTTCTCTAATATCAAATTCGTTTTAGAAATTATATTTATCATTTGTCCCATTTGTTATCTTGGTAATATACATATTCCCATCTATATTTTTGAACACATTTATTTAGATATTTAAAAGGTAATAATACATAATCATCGACCTTTCAGGGAGAATATAGTGGTTCTTCGAGAATCTTTAATAGTTTTGCACTATTACTTATAGTATTTTTCGGACTTAGGATAATATCATTTATTTCTAAAGATATTGTACATATTTGCACTATGATGAGATAATACATTATGATCTTTATTTAATTCCAAGAACTTGACATCCGATTCACATAAAAAAACAAATAAAATAAGCCAAGAATTTTAATGATGCAAATATCTTTAGGATATTTGACCTTTTTATCACTAATTATATAACACGGATTAATTAAAATCATACTTGAGGTATGAAACAATGATATCATATCTCATATTGATAAATACTCGTAATATCTCATAAGAGGTAATGAAATATTAAACTACACAATAGATAGAATTAGATATTTGAAATATAATCGTAGAATTATTATTTTTGTGTCCTTATCATTAATAATTCATAATATCTATTTCAAGAGATAAAATCGATAAGTAATTATCCACTACAAGAGATAAGCTCTAAATTATTTATTTACTTCAGGACACAACCCCCACCAATATTATCTACTCTAGGAGATTATTTCAACGTACTATTAGTACACGAGTCATATAATATCCAAATTTATTATTTTATTCTTTGATGTATTGACTTCGAGGAATGATAATCGATAAATATGATAGGAACATTCAACCACTCAATCTTGCTAGTACTGGAGCATAATATCGGGTTATGATTGTGAGTATATTATATTTACACAATCTCGATTGAGAATATTCTCAATTCATAGTCATATCTTTTATTTGAGACATAATTTATGTTTTTTCTTCAGGGATAACATTATGCCATATATCACTCTTACATTAAAGATATGTTCTATATCGAGAGCATAATAATTTAATTTATGCTATTATTATTTATAAGTAACAAATCGATATCCTTCAGGAATATTGCATTATCATAGAAATTACGTATAAATAAGAACTCTTCACTTAGAATAATAAGATTCTTCAAGAATATTACAATTAGTGCTACTTCGGGAGCCACATTTCTAAGAAATATAATTGAATATATGAAAGGAAATAAAGTAATATAAAAATTAAACAAGGCTCGAAATAACTAAATTAAAATCATTGTTCCTTCAAAAGCACTTACAATATTCTTAGGAATATTATTTTGTGTTTTCATTAGGAATTTAGATAAATCCTTAGATCTCACAATGTTCTTCATGAACATATCATATTTAACTAAAATATGACGAGATAATATTGTGTTTCTTCAAGAACTACAACGAATCTTTTATCTTAATAATTTTCTGAATTATTAAGTATTGTTGAGTTGTGTTTCTTCCAAAAAGAAAGAGGAATATGATTTGATAATAGATCTCTAGATTATCATATATATTATTTATATATGATGTATATAGAAACATAAAATTTAATAAATAGAGAATATATTTTTTTTGTTTCTCGAAATCATTATATGAAAGAAAGTTTTCGAAGGAGTAAATAGAATTAATACCGTTAATTAATATAAGAAAACTATTTCTGTTCGGACCTTGTTTCTTCAAGCAATACTTTTCAGAATCCGATCTCTACAATTGAATTTATAGATCAATCTATCAGGGAGGTGCTGTAAAAATTTAATGCTGATCCGACGATCAATGAAGCGGGACACGTAATTTTCGATCGGCCTTGCATTGCAGAAAATTGACTAGCAAAAAATGCATTTTACTATGATATCGTGCTGATAATATGTTATAAACACTCCGAAAACGAAAAAATATAAACTATCACTAAATATATGACTTATTTACATCACTTATGTAATATTAATAAATATTACGTGGGGCGTATTCAGACTTGGAATGAGTTTAAAAGAATTTTATAGAATTTGATGGATTTGGAAAAGTTTGGCTGCATTTAGTTGAGACTTTTAAAAGTTAATTAATTTTTTGTGGTATTCTTATAGAATTTTGTGGAGTTTTTAAATGTCCATTAGAGTCATGAGGTGTTAAATGAAAACTTTTATAAATCTTACAAAATTATGAGGTATTCAAATTTATTTTGGATTCTAAGGATTTTAATGGAATTATCTAGGTACTCATCTTTAAGCACAAAGTACATATATAATTTGTCATTTAAAATCTTTCGTACACCCCTAAGATTTTGATGGATTTTCATTCGTCACCACCCTTCAACACCACTGCCGCAACCGCCCCCTCCACCACCACCACATCACCGCCTCCACCACTATCGCCTCCATACCACCATTGCCACCGTCCCTTCCCACCACTAACACCATTTCCGTTGTCACCCTGCCGCCACCACCACTGTCATTTCTCATAACTTTTTTCTTCTTTATTTTTATTTTATTTTATTTTTTCTTACTTTTACTATAAGAATAATATAAATGGTTTATGAGAATGTAAGAAAGCAGTAAAAATGAATCCATTGTATTCATAACACTGATAGATGTGCCTTTATATAGGCTTTACAATAAGAGTCCTTCCATACATAGGATTCCTAGTTAAGGTAAGACACCTAATGAGATCATACTATCTCTAGAAGGATAATTTTGAAATCTTTTTCATTAAATCCGTTTGATTCTGAATTCTTTTTTGGTTATTTTGAATTATTAGATATTATGGTACTATTAATCGCATTGGAAAAATGTTGTTGGAAAAGATAATTTCTATATTTTACTACTTTTTTGTATTTATTAAAATCAAAATAACTACGAAATAAGTTAAGAGTTAAGATGGTTCATAACTAACGTTATGTGATATTCTAATGTTCCGTATAATTAAAAAAAATAACTATCTAGTTTATTTATTGGTAAATTAAAATTGAAAAAACGGTGAAAAAGAAATTGAAAACAAATCAATATAATATAAAAACCGAAATTGAAAAATCGAAAAAAAAAAAAGATAAAAAAGTTTACAGAAATGATAAAGAAAAAGTAATAAAAAAAAATAAATAAAGAGCTAATTACAATGTACTCAAATAATAATAAAATAAAATTTTATTAATAATAATAATAAAGAGTTAATTACAACGTACTCAAATAATAATAATAATAATAATAATAATTAAAAATATGAAAAGACGAAAATACCCTTCAAATTAACGATCAACTAACAGAATTATTGATCAAATGACTAAACCCGTAACGGATCAAAAACCATAAGGACATGACCCGCTGAAAAAAAAGTATAGGGACTAAACCTGTGAAACCCGACAAACCACAAGGACTAAACCCGTAACGGATCAAAAACCACAAGGACATGACCCGCTGAAAAAAAAAATATAGGGACTAAACCTGTGAAACCCGACAAACCACAAGGACGATTTATGTAATTAACTCATATTTTTATCTTTTGTTCTTTAACTTTTTCATGAAAAAAATAGTTATTTATGAAATCTTGTAAAAAATTAATTTATAATTAAATATTTTATATCTACTTATTACTTTAATTTAATAACTTGATATATGTTTTAGTCTTTTTAATATGAGATAGCTTTTTAATTTTTCTCATTAAATTATATCAAATTATTGTAAAATTTCTATTTGCAATACCTATTTTATTTTTAATTAAAATATATTATACATAACTATTTACTGAAAATCACATATAGAACAACTATTAAGATAGAACGCTAATAAATGAATTTTCCGTGGTTACTATTTTTTCAGAAAAATAAAGTTATTAGAAATTCATAAAAGTCCATAAAAATCCATGAAACTCTATAGAATTCTAATAGATAGAGATCCATTGAAATCAGAGAAAAATTATAAAAGTTTATTGAATTTCATCAAAATATATCAAATCTATCAAACTGTAAAATATAGGGCCGAGACTTAGGACCCGAATAACCGAATAACCGGACCGAAAAGGTAAAGGTTCGGTTCGATTATTGGAAAAAAAATCTTGTTTTTTTGGTTGTTGGATCCTACTTCAAACTAAAGTTTGGTTTATATGTTGAATTATACACTATTAGTCTATTTGTTATAGAGATATATATGATTGAAACACACAATTTAAGAGTTTGGTTTGACAATTGCAAAGAAAATGCAATAATAGTTCTAATATTCAAGGAAATAAAAGATTGCACTAATAATAGATTAATAAAAGATATAATGAAATAGTTGGGATTACAAACTAATAGCTCCAAAACTCTAGCATTATTACATTAGATCGGATCAATGCCAGCCGTCTCCTCAATAATAGACCAAAAGTATAAAAAATTAGACAACGATCACAATCTGACAAGAGTTACGGCCGTAACATTTAGGAGTTACGGCCGTAACTAGGATGGCTTACGGCCGTAACATTCAGTAGTTACGGCCGTAACATAGCTTCGTATTTTTGCATTTGTGAGTTACGCCCGTACATGCCCGTATGGAGTTTCAGACTTCATTTTCAGCCCATAATTTCTTAGACTTTGCGTTTTTGCCCCAAATCTTCTTCGGATGATAACTTTTGATATATAACTCTGATTTTGAATCCGGAAAGACTGCCGAACTCATCTCGGAAAGACCTACAACATGAATACATAAAAATTCAACAAAGAGAATATTTTATACACATGTTATTTCTTGAGTAAATTGTAATACCCGTAATTTCGATTTCTGATAATTCTTTTTTTCGGAGAAAGTCCATTTTGACGACTCTCTCATGACCGTTTCGTCATTCCGAGAATGATTAATTCTGCACTTTTTGTCATCCGAGTTCGTTTCGGTATCGTTTTGTTGAGTTCCGTGCTTTTTGGCGACTTTTCCGCACTTGAGTTCGATTCTTGCGAATCTCGTTCGAAACTACTGTTTCGAGTTTCCCGTAAGTCCATTTAACTTTGTTAGACCTGTTGTGAACTTAGGTTTGGTTATTCGATCACGTATCGTGATTTTCGGGCGTTTTGGGCCATTTTCGTAATTTTCCAAAGTTTTGGGATGTTGGCCTTCGTATCGTCTTTTCAACCTTCGGGTTGTCGGAACCATGTTTTTGTTTAGTGATTCACTCGTGTTTTGAATTTTATACTATTCGTCGTGTTCGTTCCGTACGTTTCCGGGAATTCGAGTCGTCGAGTCTTGGCGGCTGGGCACTGGCCGGCCACGTGCGGCAGGGACCGGCCAGGTGCGCACGAGCTGCGCGCACGACCCGGTGCTCGTGCGGCCCTGACTGCACACGCACGAGCGAGTGCTCGTGCTCAGTGCCCGTGCGTCCCGGCAGTTTGCTGGCAGTGGGCGCGCACGACCCGGCGCACGACCGGCCGCTCGTGCGTGCCTTCTCGTGCGTCGCTAGGCAGTATATATGGTCGGACAGACATTTTCTTCTCCATTTTCTCACTTCATTCTTCCTCTTCCGAGGCTGGAGACTTCTTGGGCGTGGAGCCATGTTGTTGAACAACATATCCATGAAGTTCTTGAGTTCATATCATTGATTGATCATCTTATATCATTCTTTGATCGAGCGAATAAAGGTAATCGTTCTTAGAACCCTAGTTTCTTGAATTTTGGGGTTTTTGGGTTTTTGTCCGATTCGTTCCGTATTGTTGATTAATCCATGATGGGTATGATTAATCTTAGTATTATTCATGTGTTTAACAACATCAAATCCTTGTTTTTCGTCGAATCAAGGAATTTTGACTTGAACCCTTGTTTTTGAAGATTTTGGGGATTTTCCTTTTGATTTCAATTCCAATCCGTTTTTGTTCAATTATAAACGTTGTTTTGAACATGTTCTACGGATTAGATACTCGTATCTTTGATTCGTTCGACCCGAGGGGTGATTTCTTTGTTCTTGGAGGGTCTCGAATATTTAATGTTCGATTAAATGCTCGAATGAGTTCCCTTTGTTAGTTTGTTGGGATTTCCGTTGTTTTGGCCTTGATTCTCGTCGTAATCATGTTTTGTTGTTCCTTACGGAGGATTATTGGTGTTCGATGATTCCGATATTGAATTACATTGGTGATTGATGATTCGTGTGGTGTTTTCCCGTAGTAATTTCGGTGCTATCGCGTTCTTGATAATGTTCGGGAGTTCGAGGCTATTCAACCACTTTTCCATCCGTCGTCTTGTTACGAACGTGGTTCCTAGGCAAGTACCTTGTTCATACGCTTCTCGCTTTATGAATATGATGATCGGTGGTCGTCTTGGTGTGTTTGTTTGGTTATTTGCAAATGAATTTTCAAAAGATTTGTTTTTGCCTCGTTAAAGGCTCTCTTTCAAAATGCGTGTGTGTTTTGGGAATTTATTATGATTTGATTATTTTGAACGTTGAAGGCTTTGATGATACCCCTGTTGTTTAAAGTTATGGAATCGTGCATTCCGTGTTTAATCTTGTTATTGTGTTTTGAAGAGTTTCATAATGGCGTCGGATTAGTAGCCATCTCTAGTGAGTATTCTTAATGAACTTAAATTCTTAGCATATTAGTATTGTATGAGTAACGTGTGTGTGTGTGCTCACTATGGGTTAGATCCGACGGGGTCTCAGTAGGGGTCCACGGAGGGGTGGATCCGCGAGCTTGCTTTTAACCACTACGGGTTAGATCCGACGGGGTCTCGGTAGGGGTCCAAGGAGGGGTGGGTCCGCGGTTAATTGTGGTGCATTTTGCAAACGTGATTTGGATTATTGTTGTTTGTGTTAAATCCTTTAATTGTGGAGTTTTGATGTTGGAAAACGAACCTTGTTATCGTTCTCGTGTACTGTGAGTGGATGAGAATTGGGGCTAAAATCCCAATGGTTTGGTAAAGGTCATTTTTCGGAAAGTAAACCATTGGGGCGGTGACCCCTTTCGTCTTTTGGGTTTTTGAAAAGTAGGATTTGATAATCCTAAATTGTCTTCTATTAAAACTCTCGATGGCATTTTAAACTGTTTTATAAATTAATTCCACTGATTTGTGATCTTTCGGTTTTGGAATGTTTTTCTCAAACTCTTGCCTCGGGAAATACTTTTCGTTTCGTTTGGATCTTTGAGGATTCCTGGTTATTGTTATTCGTTTTGGAATGTTGTACTTTATTTTCCGCTGCTATTTATTTTTCCCGTTGTACGGGTGTGGTTGTATTTTGACCCCTGCGTGGGCATGAGTTGTAATTGAGTTGTATATTTTTATTGAAAGACCAAATCGGTCTACTGAGTCATTTTAGCCTTGAAGGCATTGTTGAGTTGTTCGATGTTGTTACCAACCT
Source organism: Orobanche coerulescens (assembly GCA_033398695.1). Taxonomy (NCBI): domain Eukaryota; kingdom Viridiplantae; phylum Streptophyta; class Magnoliopsida; order Lamiales; family Orobanchaceae; genus Orobanche; species Orobanche coerulescens. The sequence continues at coordinate 177,000,604 of CM065802.1, read as the reverse complement.
GGTAGATCCTTGAGGAAAGATTCTACGGCGTGTAATATCCCTGAGCGGATTGGGGGTGTTACATAAATGGTATCAGAGCTTAGGTTGTGGAAACCTAGGCTGTCGGGTCAAGTCGTGTTGTTTGAGTCTTGTTTCGTCGGATTTTATCTGACTAAGTCGTGTCGCGACGCGTCGTCTGAGTTTGTTGGTCGTGATTAGTATCGTGGGGCGATCATCATCTTCGTGCGACCTGTGGATGTAAGTCTCCTTTCTTTGTGTTGTGCCTCGTGTGACACGAGCTATTTTTTTATGATTATTTGTTAAGTGACGGGATCCTCTTATGAATTTTGATTTCTTGATATGTGGTTATTTGACCCTCATATTTCGTTCATATGAAGAGTAGTGTTGCGGGATTATGCATGTTTGACTTTATTCCTTTTATCCGCTGCGTGAGTTCTTTTGTAATGGCTTTCGGTATTTTACCGACTGAGTTTTATTTCGAAAACTGATTCCCTTAACCGAGTTTGTGGCATTATGGCCTTGATCGTTTTGGCGAAATTCTTATGACAGTATTTAGTATTTTGTGAATGGCTTTTGTAAGTTTTTGAAATATTACCGTCATCGGCCTTTTTAACGTTTTTGTAAATAGTTTTTAGCCTGGTGGGTTCTGGTGTGGGGCCCACGGCGTTATAATGTTCCGTGCAATTACCTGAAATTTTTGGGCATTCTAGCCCATTGAATTATCTTTGAAAACCTTGAGTATCTTAGAAAATAAATTTCGAGACGTACTTTTAAAATGAATTATTTTCTCGTGGTACATCCAAGGTGCCACAATATCTTTCAAAATTCTTCTACCTCGAGGACCAAAATATTTTGAGATATTTTCATTGTTTTAGAAACACTTTTACTTAGACCCGAGGGTCGAATATTCTGAAAATTTTTCACTAAGAGAAAGTGTCCTTATTTTTATCAATGTGAAATGGTTCTCCAAAGTCTCGATGACGATGTTTGTACTACTTTTTTTATATATTATACTCAAGATCAACTAGTGTTTTCAAATTATTTTCGAAAGTGGTTTTCGTTTTTAAAACCTATCGTTTCTATTTGCGGTCCAGGAAGGTATATGTGACGTCAGTGTTATTGTTAGGATGTTGGCCCTATGAGTTGTAGTCGAATTGGCGGTGTGAGCGTTGAGTCGTTTTCCACACATTTGTTGTGTTAGCCCTCTGTCAGAGGTAGAATGTTGGTATTGAATGTTGTCGCCCCGTGGTGATTTCTGCGTTATCGCGCATGTGCGAACTGTTAGAGCTTGGTTGGTATGACCGTGTGCATCGGTGATTATTCCGTTATGTGTCGGTTGTTTAATGTATTGTTACCTTGCTCCCGTTTTTGTGAATTTTGTGGATGAGGTCGAAGGTAATACCCGTACTATTTTGACTTATGTATTTTCTATTTCTCCATTCTTTCAACTCGCTCGTGTTCGTTGATACTTTCTGAACTCGTTCTGTATTTCCGTTTCACCGTTCGAACGAGCTATGATCTTGTTTTGGGTCGATCTGGTTATCGCTGTGACTTTTTCGAGTTCGGTTCGATTCTTATGAACCTTGTTCGGAAGTGACATCATTTGGTTCTATTAACTCTTGTATTCGAAGTGGATCGGATTTTGAACTTCTGTATTTCGACTCTGTCGACTCGTTTATGTTCGTTGACATTTCCTAAGCTTGTCCTGCCCCTTGATTTAGTTGATCGAATGAGTGTGGTATTGTTTCGGAATAACTCGTATGTCGTTGTGACTTTCCAGTTGCTATTCCCTTTCCTCTGGATCTTATGTGAATGCACATCTTGTTGTTTTCACCGGATCATATATTGTCTCGAGTCGAGATGTGAACCTCGGAGTTGTTGTTTGAACCTTATTGTTCTTCGTGATTCGAACATGATTGTTCGATTTTTGTTGTCTCGATCGTTTGATTGTTTGGTTTTTGTTGATCTCGTTTCGTGATTGTTGAACGTTCAGGCTCCTTCGTAATTCCCTTAAGTTCGGGAAATTAGTCTCGTTTTCGATCTTCCAACCCTTGGGCGGTGGAATTCCGTATTTGTTCAGCGATTGGCTCACGTTTTGATTGATGTACCGTTGGGTCGGTCAATCGTATTGATTTTCGTTCGTTGTGTTTTGTAATTGTTCGGATAATCGACGTGATTGTATTATCCGTTTGTTGACGCATGTCACTTGTGGGTTTTACTATGTCTCTACCGGTAGTGTTGTGTTAGTCGTCGTGGAGCGTGTTTTCACGCCATTTGTCCCTTTGCGTTGCTTGTAACGTTTTGCCATTGGGCGTGAGTTACGCGTTTCTTGTGTATCTCGTTGAGTGTTTCCTGGCAGGATATTACTCCTCCCTACTTGTTTTAAGTTTCAGGACGAAACTTCTTTTAAGGAGGGTAGTGTGTAATACCCGTAATTTCGATTTCCGATAATTCTTTTTTTTTCGGAGAAAGTCCGTTTTGACGACTTGCTCATGACCGTTTCACCATTCTGAGAATGATTAATTCTGGACTTTTTGTCATCCGAGTTCGTTTCGGTGTTGTTTTCTTGAGTTCCGTGCTTTTTGGCGACTTTTCCGCACTTGAGTTCGATTCTTGCGAATCTCGTTCGAAACTGCTGTTTCGAGTTTCCCATAAGTCCGTTTAACTTTGTTAGACCTGTTGTGAACTTCGGTTTGGTTATTCGATCACGTATCGTGATTTTCGGGCGTTTTTGGGCCATTTTCGTAATTTCCCAAAGTTTTGGGATGTTGGCCTTCGTATCGTCTTTTCAACCTTCGGGTTGTCGGAACCATGTTTTTGTTTAGTGCTTCACTCGTGCTTTGAATGTTATACTATTCGTCGTGTTCGTTCCGTACATTTCCGGGAATTCGAGTCGTCGAGTCTTGGCGGCTAGGCACTGGTCGGCCACGTGCGGCAGGGACCGACCAGGTACGCACGAGCGTGGCGCACGAGCTGCGCGCATGACCCGGTGCTCGTGCGGCCCTGACTGCACATGCACGAGCGAGTGCTCGTGCTCAGTGCTCATGCGTCCCGGCAGTTTGCTGGCAGTGGGCGCGCATGACCCGGCGCACGACCGGCCGCTCGTGCGTGCCTGCTCGTGCGTCGCTGGGCAGTATATATGGTCGGGCAGACATTTTCTTCACCATTTTCTCACTTCATTCTTCCTCTTCCGCGGCTGGAGACTTCTTGGGCATGGAGCCATGTTGTTGAACAACATATCCATGAAGTTCTTGAGTTCATATCATTGATTGATCATCCTATATCATCCTTTGATCCAGCGAATCAAGGTAATCTTTCTTAGAACCCTAGTTTCTTGAATTTTGGGGTTCTTGGGTTTTTGTCCGATTCATTCCGTATTGTTGATTAATCTATGATGGGTATGATTAATCTTAGTATTATTCATGTGTTTAACAACATCAAATCCTTGTTTTTCGTCGAATCAAGGTATTTTGACTTGAACCCTTGTTTTTGAAGATTTTGGGGATTTTCCTTTTGATTTCAATTCCAATCCATTTTTATTCAATTAATTGTTGTATAAACGTTGTTTTGAACATGTTTTACGGATTGGATACTCGTATCTTTGATTCGTTCGACCCGAGAGGTGATTTCTTTGTTCTTGGAGGGTCTCGAACATTTAATGTTCGATTAAATGCTCGAATGAGTTCCCTTCGTTAGTTTGTTGGGATTTCCGTTGTTTTGGCCTTGATTCTCGTCGTAATCATGATTTGTTGTTCCTTACGGAGGATTATAGGTGTTCGATGATTTCGGTGTTGAATTCCGTTGGTGATTGATGATTCGTGTGGTGTTTTCCCGTAGTAATTTCGGTGCTATCGCGTTCTTGATAGTGTTCGGGAGTTCGAGGCTATTTGACCGCTTTTCCATCCGTCGTCTTGTTATGAACGTGGTTCCTAGGCAAGTACCTTGTTCATACGCTTCTCGCTTTGTGAATATGATGATTGGTGGTCGTCTTGGTGTGTTTGTTTGGTTATTTGCAAATGAATTTTCAAAAGATTTGTTTTGGCCTCGTTAAAGGCTCTCTTTCAAAATGCGTGTGTGTTTTGTGAATGGTGTGTTTTGGGAATTGGTTATGATTTTATTATTTTGAACGTTGAAGGCTTTGATGATACCCCTGTTGTTTAAAGTTATGGAATCGTGTATTCCGTGTTTAATCTTGTTATTGTGTTTTGAAGAGTTTGATAATGGTGTCGGATTAGTAGCCATCTCTAGTGAGTATTCTTAATGAACTTACATTCTTAGAATATTAGTATTGCATGAGTAACGTGTGTGTGTATGTAATATCCGCAATTTCGATTTTCCGATAATTTTCATTTTTTGGCAGAAGTCCGTTTTGACGACTCGCTCATGACCGTATCATCATTATGAGAATGATTAATTCTTCACTTTTTGTCATCCGAGTTCGTTTCGGTATCGTTTTGTTGAGATCCGTATTCTTAAACGGCTTTTCCGCACTTGAGTTCGATTCTTGCGAATCTCGTCCAAAACTGTTGTTTCGAGTTTCTTGCAAGTTCATTTAATGTTATTATTTATGTTGCGAGCTTTGGCTTGGTGTTTCGATCGCATATCGTGTATTTCGGACGTTTTGGGCCATTTTCGTAATTTCCCAAAGTTTGGGGTAATTACTTTCGGTAGTCGAATTTCGAGCCTTCGGGTGGTCCGAATCGTGTGTTCTCTTAACGCTTGGATGCGTATTTGCGAGTACGTCGTAACCATATCTTCAATTCGTATTCAGGTTCGGGTTTCGGGGTCGTCGGGCCGTCGGAGTGGCCACGGCCGGAGCTGCCCGCCGAAGTTACTGGCCGTAAGGTACCGATTACGGCCGTCGTGCTGCTCGCGCAGCATGGCTTGACGAATGCGATTACGGCCGTAAGGGCCGAGAGTTCTGGCCGTGACGGTGCAGGCGACTTCCGACGAATGCGATTACGGCCGTAAGGACTCGCCGTACGGCGTAAGTGCCGAGTTACGGCCGTAAGTCCTTGTCGGTTACGGCCGTAAGCGATCGGCTGGGGCTGGGCGGGTTTTGACGAATGCCGGTTACGGCCGTAAGTCCCTGCCGGTTACGGCCGTAACCCGGTCGGCCATATATAGGTTGTGACCGGCCAAACACTCATTTTTTCATCATTTCTTCACCCGGGTGCGGCTGGCGATGGGAAAAATCGGAAAATGGAGTTTTTGGTCGATTCCACTCGATTTCTAAGCGTTTTTGAGGATCCTTATCGATTATATCAACATCAAATCATTGTTCTTCATCGAATCGAAGTGGTTGGATCTTCAAGAGGTAATTTCTTCAACATCTTGGATTTCGATTTTGTGTTGAGTTATGATGTTTTGGACGTTATAATCATGTTATATGAAGGGATATGTATATGATTATGAGTTTGTATAAAGATTCAATAGATTATTGAAGGATTATTCAAGAACACTTTGAATATTGAGTTGGGATTGGGGGTTTTCGATTAATTGTTGTTGTAATCATGAATTTGGATATTCATTTTGGATTATTGACCATTTGGAAGATGTTTTGTTGGATTGAAACACTTTTTGGGTTTTGATGTGGGTATAATCAAGGTTGGGTTGTTAACAATCGAAGTTTGTCCACATAGTGTTCGATATATTGCCTCAATGGACTTAGTTTAGTCGTATCGGCGTGTTGAGTTCGTTATATTCGTGTTTGATACGTATGTTGAACGGATTGTTGGTAATTGTGTTATTCAAGGTTGTTCGAGCGACCGACATCGCATTTAGGACATTTGTTCGTGGAAGGATAATTGTCATCGGTATTGTGTAAGTTAATTCTTACTCGGTTAAAAGGATATTCATTCCTTTTGTTGTTGATCTTTCATAATCATAACTCATTCATCATTATATTAATCATATTGAGACTTGTAATTGTCGAATAATCACTTCATTAACGAGGAACGGCGGTTCCATTCATTTCATTGAAACTATCAATCACTTCATTATCATTTCATCTCGGTGAGTCATTCTTGACTTTGTCAGATTATTATTATTCATTGATATTCATTATGGTCATTCTCGTTCATATGACCTTCCGGGTTCATATTGCGTGGCCGGGTGCGGATGTGTGGAATTTTTAGTCGGGCACGTTATGGCCATGTATTAGGAGTGATACATTGGACTGTGCACACGGTAACAGATTACCTCCGTGAGTCTAATTAGGTACAAGGACGGGTGTGTCCGGTCATTCGTCTTGTACACTTGCACAGAACACTACGGGCGTACTATGATACCCCTCTTCAGCGTAATTCATAACTAAGGATATTTCATAACTTCAGTTAAATCATGATTGTGTATTTTTCAACCCTTGAGGATTGTTACGTAATCGACTCCGGTGAGGATTCAGCTTTTCAGTCATGGCAAGGCAAAAGCACGGAATAGCATGTTGACGTCGAGGAGTCCCAGTGATACTAGTGGGGGCCCGATCTTTCATTATCCATGTTGTTGTCCTTTAATTTCCGCTGCATACTTTCATTTGGATACTCCGTTTCATTCAGTGTTGTGTATTTTATCTTCATATAAAATATACTAGTATTCGGTATTGTCCTGGTGTGTTGTACTTAAACTCCTCATCGGAGTATTTGGTAATATAATGTGGTTCGGTACTACAATTATATTATTTAATTCATCATTTTCATTCGCTTGGTGGGTCCCAATCGGGGATTCACGGCACTGTAATATCCGACTAGTTTGGGGTGTTACAGAGTTGGTATCGGAGCGTGGTTTTGAATACTACCTTCCGAGTCATGTCTCATTTGAAATCATCGTCATCAGACTAGTATCATTGGACTTTCGCGTCACGAGTGACCTGTGCAAATGCCGAGCCAATCAGACCGAAAGAACTGTAAGATTTCTAACGCCATGGTATAATTTCTGGCAATAGTTATTCATTCATCATTCATCAATTAACAATCCTCAAACATCATCATTCATTGTGATCAGGACGATCATGTTAACTCATTAATCACCCAATTCATTTCATTACTCAGTTAATGATCAGGACGATCATGTTAACTCATTAATCACTTAATTCATTTCATTACTCAGATAATGATCAGGACGATCATGTTAACACATTAATCACTTAATTCATTTCATTACTCAGTTAATGATCAGGACGATCATGTTAATTCATTAATTATTCAATTCATTTCATTACTCAGTTGTCGATCTGGATGATCATATTATTAATCTTGTTAAGTTATTCAAGATAATCATTTCAAGAATTTCATCAGATAATCATGTCACTTTAGCAAATCATTCATATAATCACTAAGTTAGAGCATGTATACTCATTTTCATCATCTCATGACATAATCATAACGTGATAATCATGCGGGGAAATATAATCATTATGCGACCTTCCTACTTTAGTATGGGGATGCACGGGGAGAGGCCGCGGTGCGGGCCGAGAAATAATCACTCGCTGTCGGGAAATCGTGCCCAGGACTCGGCTCGATCAGAAGATGTTCGGGTTGATCCACTCACTTTTATGCAGGCCATGATGACCCATGTGCAATTGCTCAATCATCATTGCGCCACTCTGGCCGGATTAATCGAGAGAACTCTCCCGTATGAGCCAGCTGCTAAGGAAAGTGCTGAACAACAACCTTCATCTGTCAGCAAGAAATCAACGAAGCGTAATCAATCCGAAGGCGGTCAGTCAACCTTCAAGAAGCCTCGTGTGAGTCCTATCGTTTCTGAGCGACCTCCTACGGTGCATAATCGGGCGGGATCTCAGTCCCGAGCGGCCAGTTCGGCCATCACCTGTTACAATTGTGGAACGCCGGGTCATTACAGCACTAAGTGTCTGAAACCGTCTATCATGTGCTATAATTGTGGGAATTTTGGGCATAAGGCCCGTTTTTGCCGAAAGGACTCCAAGTCGGCTCCGGCGGCATCTCAGCCCCAAGCAACAAATTCGAATCGATCGCTCTGTCAACATCGTTTAGGACAATGGAAGCAAATAAAGTCAGAGCTTATATTTATCAGACGGGAGCGTCCGGTTCGGGGGCCGGCAAGTCCTGGATTGATGTAATGAGGAGGATCGACGATCCGGTGGCCCGAATGATCTCAGGTATACTCGTAATTTTATTTCAACCTATGTGTACCTTTTGATACTGGTACACCGCATTCATTCATTTTCGAATCATGTTTGAATAGACTTATTTTGGAATAGTCCTATTGCTTGTGGACCTCATATCATCGGTCTACCTGACAATGGAAGAATTTTCGGAAATCATACCGAAGTAAGCTTAGTGACCGCGATTGGTTGGTGGACCTAATCGTGGTGAATTTATCTTAGGACGATGTAATTCTCGGTATTAGTTGGTTGGATCATCTTGATACTATCCTCAGTGTTTGTAAGCGTTTGGTCGCTATATTTCCGTCGTTGGTTGTCGAATGTGTGCTTCAGAGAAGTAATCCCCGTTGTTCCAGAAGAATTATTATTATGACGAAAGCAGAGAAATTCCGCAATTGAATTGTGCAATCATTCATTGCATCATTTTCATCGATTGGCCTTTCTAAGGCAATCGAGCTATTCAATCATTCATTGCATCATTTTCATCGATTGGCCTTTCTAAGGCAATCGAGTTATTCAATCATTCATTGCATCATTTTCATCGATTGGCCTTTCTAAGGCAATCGAGCTATTCAATCATTCATTGTATCATTTTCATCGATTGGCCTCTCTAAGGCAATCGAGCTATTCAATCATTCATTGTATCATTTTCATCGATTGGCCTTTCTAAGGCAATCGAGTTATTCAAACATTCAGGTATCATTTTCATCGATTGGCCTTTCTAAGGCAATCGAGTTGTTCAATCATTATTGGTATCACTTTTTATCGATTGACCATTCTAGGGCAATCGAAATGTTCAATCATTCGTGGTATCATTGTCATCGATTGACGATGTATTTCCAGACGAGTTATCTGGTTGCCTTCACATAGAGTAGTGGAATTCAGGAGTGAGTTGGAGCCGGTACGTCCCCATTATCGAAGGCACCGTATCGGATGGCCCCGACCAGAATGCAGGAGTTGAAGATTCAACTTGAGGAATAGTTCGAGAAAGGTTATCTCCGACCGAGTGCATCCCCGTGAGGAGCTCCAGTGTGATCTGTCAAGGAGAAGGATGGCTCGTCTCGTGTGTGTATTAATTATCAGGAGTTGAACAGGGTGATGATCAAGATTAGTATCCTCTACCCTGTATTGATGATCTCTTAGATCAACTTCAGGGAGCTTCAATATTTTCCTAGGTCGACTGAAGATCTGGATATCATCAACTGTGAATTCAAGAGTCGGGTATCGCAAGGACGGCGTTTCGTACACGCTATGGTCATTATGAGTTCGTAGTTATACCGTTAGGGCTAACTAATGCACCTGCAGTATTCATGGAGTTAATGAATCGGGTTTGCATCGAATTTTTGGATCAGTTTGTTGTTGTCTTTATCGATGACATTTTGATTTATTCTCGTGATCGAGAGGAACTCGAGGTATGTCTTCATCAGGTTCTCGACGTGTTAAGACGCGAGCAACTTTATGGAAAGTTTTCTTAATGTGAGTTATGGATGTCCGAAGTGACTTTTCTCGGGCATGTAATTTCATCTGCCAGAGTTCTTGTCGACCCTCAGAAGATGGAGGCTATCCGAGATTGGCAACCTCTGAAAGATGTTAAGGAAATCCGAGGTTTCCTCGGATTAGCTGATTAATTATCCAACCCACGACCTGGAGCTAGCAGCCGTGGTTTTCGCGTTGGAAATTTGGCGTCGTTACCTTTATGGCGTCACCTGTCAGATCTTCACTGATCACAAGAGTTGAAGTATATATATTTACTCAGAAGGAGTTAAATATGCGACAAAGACGGTGGTTGGAACTAATCAAAGATTTTGATATCGAGATCCTTTACCACCCAGGCAAGGCGAACATTTTCGCCTACGCCTGGAGTCATAAGTCCGTTCAGGAGCAGATGCTTGCTCGTTTATCAGTTCATAAGGAGCTTCAGCAGGAATTCCTTAGACCCGAGATCGAGGTCTGGCATCAGCGACTGGCGGGTATGCTGAAACCGCTCCCTATTCCATAATGGAAGTGGGAAGACATTTCTATGGATTTCATCACGAGAGTGCCGACGAGTCGTCGGGGCATGAATACGATCTGGGTGATCGTGGACCGCTTAACTAAGTCAGCTCATTTCCTTGAGATTAAGGATACGTGGGGTCCCGAGAGACTTGCCCAGCTGTTCATCAAAGAGATAGTGAGATTGCACGGTACTCCTATGAGTATCGTTTATGATCGTGACGGGTGATTCGTGTCTCATTTTGGAAATCAGTTCATCGTGCTATGGGAACTCAGCTTAATCTCATTACCCTTTTTCATCACTCAGTCAATATCATTCATCACTCAGTTAATTCATTCATCACTCAGTTAATTCATTCATCACTCAGTTAATTCATTCATCACTCAGTCAATATCATTCATCACTCAGTCAATATCATTCATCACTCAGTTAATTCATTCATCACTCAGTCAATATCATTCATCACTCAGTTAATTCATTCATCACTCAATTAATTCATTCATCACTCAGTTAATTCATTCATCACTCGGTTAATTCATTCATCACCCAGTCAATATCATTGCTCAGTTAATTCATTCATCACTCGATTAATTCCTTCATCACTTAGTCAATCTCATTGTTCGATTAATTCATTAATCACTCGATCAATCTCATTGTTCACCAATTCATTCATCACTCGATCGATCTCATTGCTCGATTAATTCATTCATCACTCGATCAATCTCATCGCTCGGTTAATTCATTATCACTCACCAATCTCATTGTTCAGATTAATTCATTAATCATCCATCCATCTCACGGTTCGATTGTTGATCTTGTGAATCAAATTTTCAACCTTGTTAACTTGTTTAAGGTAATCATTTCAGGAATTTCATCAGATAGTCTTGTCACCTCACTTAATCTTTCATGCGATCTTATCATATTCCGGCGTCATGTCGACGATCATTTCATTGCATTATTAATGCATTCATTGTGTTAGAGCGTGTATGCTCATTGTTATCATTTCGTCTCGTAATCATAATGCGATCTTCATACGGGATCTGTAATTATCATGTGACTTTCCTGCCTCAGTATGGAAAGAGCTGTCAGAGGGACATCGGACTCTGACGTCCAAGAGATCGTTTTCTAGTCGTCTTCGTGCTGGGAGAGCATCTTCATCTCAGACGACGAGTTCGACTGTTGTTTGCTTTAACTGTGATACAATAGGACATTTATCACCGGTTTTGAGCAAGTTAATTCTTGCTCGGTAATAGTATAATCATTCATTTCATCGTCGTTCATTCATTCGTATAATTCATTCATCATATATCAATCACGTTGAGACTTATAATTATCAAACTAATCATTCCCTTCACGGGGAACAATGGTTCCAATCATTTCATTTGAGCTATCACTCATTGCATTATCATTTCGCCCCGGTGCGTCATTCTTGATCCTTGTTGGATTTCAATTCATTACCATTCATTGTAATCATTCTTGTTTGTGTGTATCTCGTTGATTTTTCCTGGCGGGATATTGATTCTCCCTGCTTGTTTTAAGTTTCGGGACGAAACTTCTTCTAAGGGGGGTAGTATGTAATATCCGCAATTTCGATTTTCCGATAATTTTCATTTTTTGGCGGAAGTCCGTTTTGACGACTCGCTCATGACCGTATCGTCATTCTGGGAATGATTAATTCTTCACTTTTTGTCATCCGAGTTCGTTTCGGTATCGTTTTGTTGAGATCCGTATTCTTAAACGGCTTTTCCGCACTTGAGTTCGATTCTTGCAAATCTCGTCCAAAACTGTTGTTTCGAGTTTCTCGTAAGTTCATTTAATGTTATTATTTATGTTGCGAGCTTTGGCTTGGTGTTTCGATCGCGTATCGTGTATTTCGGACGTTTTGGGCCATTTTCGTAATTTCCCAAAGTTTGGGGTAATTACTTTCGGTAGTCAAATTTCGAGCCTTCGGGTGGTCGGAATCGTGTGTTCTCTTAACGCTTGGATGCGTATTTGCGAGTACGTCGTAACCATATCTTCGATTCATATTCAGGTTTGGGTTTCGGGGTCGTCGGGCCGTCGGAGTGGCCACGGCCGGCCCGGCTCGCGAAGTTACGGCCGTAAGGTGCCGTTACGGCCGTACGTGCTCGGCAGCATGGCTTGACGAATGCCGGATTCTGGCCGAGATTTACGGCCAGACGGTGCTGTGCAGCTTCTGACGAATGCCGGCGATTCTGGCGTGGGACTGCACGGCCGTAAAGCCGAGTTACGGCCGTAAGTCCTTGTCGATTACGGCGTAAGCGATCGGGCCGGGCGGGTTTTGACGAATGCCGGTTACGGCCGTAAGTCCCTACGGTTACGGCCAGACTTGGCCGGCCCATATAGGCTGTCACCGGCCAAACCCTCATTTTTTCATCATTTCTTCACCCGGGTACGGCTGGTGACGGGAAAAATCGGGAAATGGAGTTTTTGGTCGATTCCACTCGATTTCTAAGCGATTTTGAGGATCCTTATCGATTATATCAACATCAAATCATTGTTCTTCATCGAATCGAAGTGGTTGGATCTTCAAGAGGTAATTTCTTCAACATCTTGGATTTCGATTTTGTGTTGAGTTATGATATTTTGGACGTCATAATCATGTTATATGAAGGGATATGTATATGATTATGAGTTTGTATAAAGATTCAATAGATTATTGAAGGATTATTCAAGAACACTTTGAATATTGAGTTGGGATTGGGGGTTTTCGATTAATTGTTGTTGTAATCATGAATTTGGATATTCATTTTGGATTATTGACCATTTGGAAGATGTTTTGTTGGATTGAAACACTTTTTGGGTTTTGATGTGGGTATAATCAAGGTTGGGTTGTTAACAATCGAAGTTTGGCCACATAGTGTTCGATATAATGCCTCAATGGACTTGGTTTAGTCGTATCGGCGTGTTGAGTTCGTTATATTCGTGTTTGATACGTATGTTGAACGGATTGTTGGTAATTTTGTTATTCAAGGTTGTTCGAGCGACCGACATCGCATTTAGGACATTTGTTCGTAGAAGGATAATTGTCATCGGTATTGTGTAAGTTAATTCTTACTCGGTTAAAAGGATATTCATTCCTTTTGTTGTTGATCTTTCATAATCATAACTCATTCATCATTATATTAATCATATTGAGACTTGTAATTGTCGAATAATCACTTCATTAACGAGGAACGGCGGGTCCATTCATTTCATTGAAACTATCAATCACTTCATTATCATTTCATCTCGGTGAGTCATTCTTGACTTTGTCAGATTATTATTATTCATTGATATTCATTATGGTCATTCTCGTTCATATGACCTTCCGGGTTCATATTGCGTGGCCGGGTGCGGATGTGTGGAATTTTTAGTCGGGCACGTTATGGCCATGTATTAGGAGTGATACATTGGACTGTGCACACGGTAACATATTACCTCCGTGAGACTAATTAGGTACAAGGACGGGTGTGTCCGGTCATTCGTCTTGTACACTTGCACAGAACACTACGGGCGTACTATGATACCCCTCTTCAGCGTAATTCATAACTAAGGATATTTCATAACTTCAGTTAAATCATGATTGTGTATTTTTCAGCCCTTGAGGATTGTTGTTCTGTGTAACTGACCCCAGCTGGGGATTCTGTTTTTCAGGTCATGGCAAGGCAAAAGCACGGGAATGGCATGTTGACGTCGAGGAGTCCCAGTGATACTAGTAGGGGGCCCCGATCTTTCAGTTATCCATGTTGTTGTCCTTTAATTTCCGCTGCATACTTTCATTTGGATACTCTGTTTCATTCAGTGTTGTGTATTTTATCTTCATATAAAATATACTAGTATTCGGTATTGTCCTGGTGTGTTGTACTTAAGCTCCTCATCAGAGTATTTGGTAATATAATGTGGTTCGGTACTACAATTATATTATTTAATTCATCATTTTCATTCACCTGGTGGGTCCCAGTCGGGGATTCACGGCACTGTAATATTCGCCTAGTTTGGGGTGTTACAGTGTATGCTCACTATGGGTTAGATCCGACGGGGTCTCGGTAGGGGTCCACGGAGGGGTGGATCCGCGAGCTTTCTTTTAACCACTACGGGTTAGATCCGACGGGGTCTCGGTAGGGGTCCACGGAGGGGCGGGTCCACGGTTAATTGTGGTACATTTTGAAAATGTGATTTGGATTATTGGCGTTTCCGAAAACGAGTATTTTTGAACGGTTTTCATGATTGCATGCATCGACTAAGTGTGTAAGAGGTAAGTTGTTCGTTTGGCTTACTTGGCTAGGATGGCACTAGAGTATTTTGTTGTTTGTGTTAAATCCTTTAATTGTGGAGTTTTGATGTTGGAAAACGAACCTTGTTATCATTCTCGTGTACTGTGAGTGGATGAGAATTGGGGCTAAAATCCCAACGGTTTGGTAAAGGTCATTTTTCGGAAAGTAAACCATTGGGGCGGTGACCCCTTTCGTCTTTTGGGTTTTTGAAATGTAGGATTTGATAATCCTAAATTGTCTTCTATTAAAACTCTCGATGTCATTTTAAACTGTTTTATAAATTAATTCCAGTGATTTGTGATCTTTCGGTTTTGGAATGTTTTTCTCAAACTCTTGCCTCATGAAGTACTTTTCGTTTCGTTTGGATCTTTGAGGATTCCTGGTTATTGTTATTCGTGGAATGTGAATTGTATGACTCGTATTTTTCACTTTGTTCTTGCACTAGCAAAACAGTGGAGTTTTGCTAACCCCCGAGTATTCGGGGGGTGGATGTCTGTTTTTGCATTCAGGTTTTGGGAGCGTAACGCAGGGTTGGCACGAAGGATGATGAAAGATGATCGATACTAATCACATGAGGAACCGTACGTTGTGTATTGGTTCGGTTGTACTTTATTTTCCGCTGTTATTTATTTTTCCCGTTGTACGGGTGTGGTTGTATTTTGACCCCTGCGTGGGCATGAGTTGTAATTGAGTTGTATATTTTTATTGAAAGACCAAATCGGTCTACTGAGTTATTTTAGCCTTGAAGGCATTGTTGAGTTGTTCGATGTTGTTACCAGCCAGGTAGATCCTTTAGGAAAGGTTCTACGGTGTGTTATATCCCTGAGCGGATTGGGGGTGTTACATAAATCAGTAATTCAATCCGATTAAGACTAAATTTTCATCTTCATCTGATAAATAATATAATTATTAAAAACTAATTAATTCAAAGCAAAAATGAGTAGACTAGCTCAATTATGGGTGAAATATATCGATACCAACCATGGATAAGTGTATAAAACTGACACTTATCACACCCCCAAACTTGAATTCTTGCTAGTCCCGAGCAAGACTCTTTATTATTCATGCTCCAAAAATAAAAATAAAAATAAGACAAAAATAAGAAAAATAATACACACATAAATTAAAATATAAAAAGAGAAAAGGATCTCAAAATGCCATTAATACACAACAACCAGCTTTATAGAGTAGATAGAAATGAATCAAGATTCAAAATAAATCTACTAATGATTTTGATGTTAAAACACGGTTTTATTTTGTAATTCCAAAATGCAAGGTTTCTCCCCAAAAGGTTGATTATTTTTTTCCCACTCGTGCCACACACGACTTCCTTTAATCTCGATCACTCGTTTATTTTTCGACTCAGTATGAAGAAGAATTTCATCGGCGTCATCAAATATTGTGATTGTTCACGAAATTGCGTGTATTGAAATTCAACCGCTAATTAATTCAAATCTGCTCATAAACTACATCCCTTTTAGTGATAGATTTCACACCGTTATTTGCTAACGTGTACCTCTTTTCACCAATACAATTTCCATTTTTTTAGGTGATAGCTTTCACACCGTTATTTGCTAACGTGTAGCATTTTTTTTAGGTAATAGCTTTCACACCGCTATTTGCTAACGTGTAGCTCTTTTCACCAACAACCTCTTTTTCCATCTCTCTTTTTTTTAGGTGATAGCTTTCACACCGTTATTTGCTAACGTGTAGCTCTTTTCACCAACAACCTCTTTTTTATTTTTTTTTAGGGAATAGAATTTTTGGCGAAAATCATTTATTAGCTAAGCATGAAAAATCAAAAACTCCACAAATTAAGTAAATTCCAGTTCTATTTTTCATCAACCGAATGATTCTTCTTTTCTCAAGGTAACAAATGACTTGATTTTAATTATAACTACAAGGCTTGGAAAGACAGATTAAGGATCAAAATTTTTTGAAATATACAATTTTTTTTTACCGGTTAAAATGATTTTAGAAGCTTGTATATAGCTAACTTATTGGTGTTATGGCCAAATCTAGAAATCTCATAAATCAAGTATTAGATATATATATATATATATATATAATTAAGGCAAATAACCAAAATAATCAAAACACACCAAAATACCAACACACCAAAATAATTAAAAGATAATACCCCCAAACTTGAAAATAAAACTGTCCTCAGTTTTTTTTTTAAAGAAAAATAGAAAAAATAAAATAAATAAAAAATAAAATAAAAAGCAATGGAGAAAAGCAGAATACTCCCTGTTATGAAAGTTGATGCTTGAGCTAACACCTTTTATAATCTGCAAGAGAATAAATATACGAGGCACACAACAAAAGAAAATAAAATATACTCGGAAGTATAACACAATTTTTAAGATGCGCTTTAATAAAGTCTGAAGAGTCGCCTTACGCTGCCATCAATGCTTTTATAAAAAAAACAAATAAAAATTACAGCAATAAAATAACAATACATAAATCGCGAATAGATGCGCGTCAAGAGATCAAGAAGAAACTCTTTAAGCTGCCATCATTTAGCACGATTTTTACACACAACAGAAAGTAAAAATACAAGAGGTCCGACATGGGTTATCAAAGGGAGAGGAATGAATCCACTTTTCATTTTCTCACGGTAAAATCTTTCATCCAGACAATTTTAGCTAGAGCTGGATCTGGTTGAGGAACAAATTCAATGAGTTTTTTGATTAGTTCTTTTGGTGTTGTTGCAACGACTATTATTCGTTTAGCACGCTCGGAAATAAAACCCTTTTCAGCAGAGTAGTTGATGAAAGATAGTAAACCATCAAAGAAACCATTGACATTAAGCAGACCTATTGGGTTTTGATGAACATTTAGCTGGGCTCTGGTAACCACATGAAAAAGTTCCTCAAGAGTGCCTAAACCACCGAGAAGGGTGATAAAGGCGCCAGAATTATTTATCATGTGAGTTATGCGATCTTGCATATTTACAAATCTAAACTCATCTCCAATAGTTGCTCCGGTGATTTTACTTTCAGCCAGAGGTTTTGGAATTATTCCCAACACTCTTACTCATTCCATATAGGCAGAAGCAGCAGCTCGTCCCATTAATCCTATACTTCCTCCTCCGTAAACTACATGAATGCATTTTTCTCCTAAGGTACGACCCAAGTTGTGGGCTGCTTCAGTAAAGCATACCTCTTTTCCATAACTAGCTCCACCAAAAATGCAGACTGTGCTAAATTTTTTTGTTGAAGATGATGACTCCATTTTAAAAAAGAAATTTATTTGAGAGAAAAAGAAGAAAAGTACAAGTTTGAGGGATGAATAAAAGAAACAAGCACAATGTTTATTTATAGAAGAAAAATGAGGTAAAATTGTTTAACAAGTTTGTGATTGCGTTGATTGCGCTTCAACTACTCAATAGAATAATGAATGCATTAATTGCATATCACTCCCTTTTTTATTCAGAAAATCTCACCTTACGACAAAAATAAAAGATACTTATGTGTATGTACAGTAGTTGTGATTGTGGCTCACATCTTCCTCTGATTTTACGTTCAGAAACGGCCTAAACGCCTTCTATGAGTCTGGGAGAAGCTTCCCATCCAATTTTCTTACAAATTGGCAAACAGGGTCTTTTAACATCAGATTCCCAAGACGTTGTTCATATTCTGGTTTGAATTTATTCCACAAACATCGAATTCCGTAATGTACGAGTCCACTAGGATGCGTGTCAAGAGAAATTTCGATATCATCTAAATTCTCTTTATTCAGACCATCGTTAATGAATTGAATTTTATCTTCTCTGTTTGTAGATGGAATTCCTAAAGATCGACATTTTAAATTACAGTTCCATCTAGCACATTTATAGCAAATGGCTATCATCTTTGCTCGTCGTTTCTTGGCATATGAACTTTTTCCAAGCCCTGGTAAAAATCTAGTTAGTATTTCTGTGAATTCACCTGCTATTCTTACTTTGGCTTCAATAATGAATCTTATGTCAAAAGGTATGCTTTTATTCATAAGCAACCTCATCCTTTCAAGTCTCGTCTTGTAAATTTTTAAAATGACATTTTTGCTCAGAAAGGGAAATCTTTTTTCAATTTTATTCAAAGTTTCTTCCATGATAAAAAAAATAAAAATAAAAGAGAAAATATCTACAAATATCAGTTATTGTGGGAAACTAAAGAATCCGACTTTAATAGTCACGGAGTACCGTTATACGCCACTTGACCGGACAAACACAATTGAGTACTAAGTTACAACGTCGAGAAATTGTATCCTATAACAATAGTTTACAATTTAAGATTTCAAAAATAACATTTATACTTCCCCGGCAACGGCGCCAAAAACTTGACACGTCTTTAGTGTAACTATCGCAAGTGCACGATATAGTATCAAGTAGTAAGTGGACTTTTTGAGTCCGGTTTATCGATCCCATGAGGAAGTTTGGTTATATGTTGAATTATACACTATTAGTCTATTTGTTATAGAGATATATATGATTGAAACACACAATTTAAGAGTTTGGTTTGACAATTGCAAAGAAAATGCAATAATAGTTCTAATATTCAAGGAAATAAAAGATTGCACTAATAATAGATTAATAAAAGATATAATGAAATAGCTGGGATTACAAACTTAGTTCATCATTAGTTATAGAAGATGTATAGGAGATCATAAGATGAATTTACTTATTATGTTGTGTAGATTCGATTTTCCTTAAAAAGACAATTTCTCTTTCGAACTATAAAACGCCCCTTATATATTGAATCAATCCACTATATTTTTATATTGATTGGCTTCAATACATAGCATTAGGTTTTATGAAAATAACTCAAAGAACCATCTAAGGTCTAGAGGTATATTTCTATCCCCTAGAACAATTTAGAGTGAAGATCATTTGATCTAATCAAACATATTTTCTTTCGAAACATATGAAGACCATAAATATCGTCATTTATTGGACAAATAAATAAAGATTGTTAAAACAATAAAAATTACACGCAATAATAAGTATTTCATAATAGATCTTTATACAAACTTAAATAACATGACTAACCTTGTTTATAATCTCAACTAAGGTAACTTAGCTCATGAAGGGTTTAATAAACATAATACAAGCTTGAGTGGTCATTATTAGTGTAAAAAGAGAAAGAATTGATCCTAACTCCCTTAGTAGATAAAGGAGAAAGAAGCAATAAACTCCCTGAACAACATATGCTATACCACTATTACACAAATCACTCAAGAACACAAGTGTGTTCTTCACACAAAAAGAAAATATTACAAAAAGTGGAAAAATATAAGATGAATGATGAATAATGATGGATCTAAGGGGTCTATTTATACACCTAAAGTCATCTAATAGCTCCAAAACTCCAGCATTATTACATTAGATCGGATCAATGCCAGTCATCCCCTCAATAATAGACCAAAAGTATAAAAAATTAGACAATGATCACAATCTGACAAGAGTTACGGCCGTAACATTTAGGAGTTACGGCCGTAACTAGGGTGGCTTACGGCCGTAACATTCAGTAGTTACGGCCGTAACATGGCTTCGTATTTTTGCATTTATGAGTTACGCCCGTACACGCCCGTATGGAGTTTCAGACTTCGTTTTCAGCCCAGAATTTCTTAGACTTTGCGTTTTTGCCCCAAATCTTCTTCGGATGATAACTTTTGATATATAACTCTGATTTTGATTCCGGAAAGACTGCCGAACTCATCTCGGAAAGCCCTACAACATGAATACATAAAAATTCAACAAAGAGAATATTTTACACACATATTATTTCTTGAGTAAATCAGTAATTCAATCCGATTAAGACTAAATTTTCATCTTCATCTGATAAATAATATAATTATTAAAAACTAATTAATTCAAAACAAAAACGAGTAGACTAGCTCAATTATGGGTGAAATATATCGATACAAACCATGGATAAGTGTATAAAACTGACACTTATCAGGAATTTCAATGACAATGAAGGGCCTACATGGCCAAAATAAAATACAAAAACATTCACGAGCATTGCTCGGATAACATAAAATGAAAACAACTGACAAACTGGAAAACACTCCAAACTGACTGTTCAACATGAACTCCAAAACAACTCGGGACTAGTATCGCTCGAATGCCTCGTCGCCATCGTCATGCCCCTGTGTCTCAACTCTCTCCTCGCAAACACCTGAAACATGAGAACATGATCCGCCCCCATGGGGTCAGTCATCCAGATAATGAATATCAAATACATGTACAACATGATATGCATCCAAGTGCAAAATAGACGGTACAACAATGATAATATGAGATGCTCACAAACCAAGCTAAGAACCAGGAATTCGTAAAGCACTATGCCCAAGGGGTCAGTCATCCATATAATGAATATCAAATACATGTACAACATGATATGCATCCAAGGGCAAAATAGACGATGCAACAATGATAATACGAGATGCTCACAAACCAAGCTAAGAACCAGGAATTCGGGAAACACTATGCCCAAGGCATACGATCAATACCTGCTTAACATGTTAGAACACAAGCGCCCAACAGCAAATCATCAATATAGAACACAACAACGAATTACCAGAAGGTAAACCAAACCAAAGATGAAATAATACAAACCACAATGCCCGAAGGCTCCAACAGAAACACCAATACATCACACATGGCCTAAAAGCCCTCAGCCAAAGCTGCAAATCATCGCAATGGCCTGAAAGCCACTCAGCCAAAGCTATCATCACAATAGCCTGGAAACCACTCAGCCGAAGTTGCTAATCAATAATGAGATGGTAGAAGCCAAACAATGAAGTCAGATCACATGAGGGGTCAAGCCACACAAAGATGAAGTCAGATCATAATGAGGGGCGAAGCCACACAAAGACGAAGTCAGATCACAATGAGGGGCGAAGCCACACAAAGACGAAGTCAGATCACAATGAGGGGCCGAATCTATAACACCCTCAAAACCATCCGGGATATTACAGCGTCGTGGGTGTAACACCCCCAATCCGCTCAGGGATATTACAAGCCGTAGAACCTTTCCTCAAGGTTCTACCAGGCTGGTAACAAAACCGAACAACTCAACAACGCCTTTAAGGCTAAAATGACTCAGTAGACCGATTTGGTCTTTCAATAAATACATACAACTCAATTACAATACATGCCCACGCAGGGGTCGAATACAACACACTCCCGTACAACGGCAAAGAAATACTACAGCGGAAAAATAAACTATAACTAAACCAAAGACATCAAACGGGTCCTCGTGTGATTAGTATCGTTCATCTTTCATCATCCTTCATGCCGACCCTGTGTTATGCTCCCAAACCTGAATGCAAAAACAGACATCCACCCCCCGAATACTCGGGGGTTAGCAAAACTCCACTATTTTGCTAGTGCAAGAACAAAGTGCAAATACGAGCCATACAATTCACATTCCACGAATAACAATAACCAGGAAACCTCAAAGATCCAAACATAACAAAAAGTACTTCCCGAGGCAAGAGTTTGGGTAAAACTTTCCAAAACCGAAAGATCATAAATCAAGGGAAACAATTTATAAAACCATTTAAAATGCCATCGAGAGTTTTAATAGAAAACAATTTAGGATTATCAAATCCTTCTCTTTCCAAAATCAACAGGGTCCTCGACCAGTAAGCGGAAAGCAGTTTGCAATAAAACCATTCAATCAACACAAGCGAGTCTTCACAAATATTTCCACGGGGTTCTCGACCCAAATCCAAATAATATCAACACGAGATCAAACGTCTCAACATCACACGGGGTTCTCGACCCAAATCCAAATAATATCAACACGAGATCAATCATCTCAACATCACACGGGGTCCTCGACCCAAAACACAGAATGTCAATGTAATACCCGGATTTTCAGTATAAATTTTTCGCGTTATTTTATCTGAGATATACTGTATAGCTTGGTATCTATACAGTATGGATAAAATAAATTGAGAACCGAGACAGTTATACTAGTGTGATTATCATTTTTGGATTGACAGATATATTCAGGATATGTTGTATGAGGTTGAACTGATTCGGATATCAGGTATACCGTATGAGAATATTTTTGGATTCAGTGTGTGTATTCAGTATGCCGTATGTTCGTATTCTGCATGTCGAGACGTTGGAGAAGAGTAGATGATAATGGCTAAACATAGCCTTATTAGCGCACGCTAATACTCATTCATAATGCACGCTAACGTGCAGGTGTAGCGCACGTTAAAGGTAAAATAATAGCGCGCTAAGTGCATGCATCGAGGAATCTACGTGTGGACCAGGCCACTTTCGGCGCACGTTCTGATAAGTCAACGGATGTTTGTAATGTATTACTAGCGCACGCTAATGATATATCGGACAAAAGGAATCTTATCTTCGTCAGCACTTTCGGTGTGTGGACCAGTCTTCGGAGCATATAGACAAACGAGTCAACTGCGTATAGCGCACGCTAAGGTTAAGGACTTGCGTACGCTAGACAGGATGTTTTACGTACGTTAATATCTGGGCATTACATACGCAAGCTAGTTTACGAAGCAAAACAGTCGCCTCTGGACTGCGATAGCGCACGCTAACAAAGGACAGTTAGCGCACGCTAAGTTTGTAACGTACGTTAATTAAAGATGTTAGCGTACGTTAATAATGTACAGTATATATATATGTGTAGTTGGCCATTATTCGTCATTTCCGTCCATTTATTCATGTGAACCGATAGATAGAGGTCTTAGAGAGAAGTTGAGGTTCCAAACACTCGAGTTGATCATTCCTAACAACATATGAAACTTGGAAGTGATTGAAAACGGATTCAACCTTGGGATTCCATCCATTCCTTCAAAGAGGTAATTACTCTCCACTTTGGGATTTCATTTTGGATTGTATATGATGTTCTTGAGTTGATGATCGTCATGTTTATGATTTGATGAGTATGGTTATGAGATGGATTACTGAGTTATGTTGATAATATGGTTGATATGCGGATATTGATATGATTCGTGTGGTTTTGAACGGTGTTGTTTTTCTTCAAGAGATATGTTGGATAATATCTCCCTTCATTTCGAGTTTTTAATGTTGCTGTTATTGTTTACTTCGTATGATGATGAACATGCAAGTGATTATGATTCTTGGTATATATGATATGATTAGGAAGACTATATGTTGAAATGTTAGTGGAAACAAGATTTGGACACTTATTTGGAAAGTAATGTGTATAAGGTTCGACTTTGGAAAATCACCACCGATTCTTGAAAACTCCAAAAATTCTGAAACATAACAGTATCATAGAGCATTGAGTTATCTTTCTAGTGGTTCAAACGGTGAGTTAATCGGAGTCCGGATGAGTGAGTTATGCTCAAAATGGCAAAAACTATACTGTCTGTATTCTGGGAACAGGTAGCGCACGCTATTGATGAAGTTAGCGTACGCTAACATGCCTGGGCGTATAAAAACGTAAAGCAGTCGGGAATTTCATTTCCCAACCTATCCTATACGATCCCCTTTCATCCCAAATCACCCAAACTCGGTTTTTAACCCCTAAACATCAGCTTTTGAGTTGGTTTATCAAGTGATAACATCTAGGAAAGCTTGGAACAAGGATTATAACATCATATTCCACCCGAATCGAAGGTAAGAACACCTAAACACTTGGTTTTGGATATTTTTGAAGTTTCTTGATGTCTTGGCCGATTTGATTCGTTTTAACTCAGATTATTGATGGAATCTTGTTGTATTCTTGAGATTATTCATTGTTCTTGAAGTTTTGTGGATCGAAATCGAGTATTCCTTTGAATAATCTATTGAATTGGACTACGCCTTCAAAGTGTTCGATGAAATGTCTCAATGAGTAGAACTTGGAAAATTCTACACGTTTTCGTATGAATAATGGTTGAATTGATATTGTTGTGATGATTCTTGGTATTTACGAGAATTTTGTTAAGGGAAGATAATGAATTGGTGATCAAATGATTCGATTATGTTGTTATGATTATGGAATCGTAGTATTCTCGATGTTCTTGGTGGGTTGTTGCGATTCATGATGTTATGAGAAGTATATATGTTTAAGAACATGATTATATACACCTTGAATTGTGAATAAGGATTGTTTAGATGTTAGAACACATCGGATTATGTCGTATTGGAGATTTTGAATATGATTTCGGAATTAGTTGTGTTCTTAAGGAACTCTTGGATTATATGAATTGTTGAACATGTTTAAGAGGTGTTGGTGTTTTAGATATGAATATGGAATATCCATATCTAGAACTAAGTTATGTGTTTTGGTACAATATTCGTATAGGAATACGAATATGATTCCGGATTTGATAAGGTTATGATTCACTTTTGAGTTTGAGAATTCATAGGTATTTAACAAGTGTTCAATTCGGATAATGGAATTATTTGAAACCTTTGGAATATGGTTATTTATGATGTTGAATTAATCGGATCGTCCGGATTGATAATGATAACCGGTAATTGGTTTATATTATGAATTTACAAGGAGGAAACTTGTATCCGTATTTAAGATTGAATTTGGAATCGGTAATGTTAGACCCTTGTTGGTTTAAATTGATTATTGATATGATCTTCGGATTTTGGAATCGTACTGTGGTTTTGAATTCGTGTTTGATTGGTTCGGGTTGTTTGGATATGTGTTTAATCGGGATATTGTAGAACCGTTGTTGATCGGTTATTGCAATAGGTTGATATGTTTTGATCGTGGATTATGACCGTTGAGTTGCGGTTGAGGCTAAAGAGTTCGTAGATTGCTTGTGGTCGGGATTGAGGAGCTTGTAGACAAAGGCAATGGATTTTGGTAACGGCTTCGTGGTATCGGTATCGAGGCAAGTTTATACTTGTTCAGTTTATAATATTTAATGAATGGTTTCGTTTTCATTTCATTTATAATTCGTATAGCAATGTTGTTAGAAATGTAAGTTTTCGGGATAATGAGTTGTATATCGTGCTCTGGTTGTAATACATCATAAGGTATATGATTTAATTGTGTTCAAGGAAGACGTGATTTATTTTTGGTCAAGGATATAGAATATCGGATATCGAGGATAGTTATCGTGATGACATAAGTATCGGGATAAAGGGTTATTGGTATTGAATGGATGGTACCTTATTTGAGATTATTTGTATAACTGTGTATTCGTTCAGGGATGTTGTTCGTGGAAAGGATGTTGTCTTCGGCTTTGAGGTAATTTATGTATTGTTCAGTTATGAGATAATTAGTATGTTGAGTTGTTGTATATGTTGAGGTTTCGTGTAATGAGTTTCGTATCGGTTATTCGTTGAGGGATGTTGATCCCAGGATGGTTGTATTGAGATCGTAGATCCTGTTGGTCATTCATTTGGGGATGATGATCCCAGGATTGATGTTTTGGATATTGATTAGTCGTGTCGACTTTTCATTGTCAGTCTGTTGTTGTTCACTTCGGTGAGTCTTTTGATCCTTATTGGATATATAATTCTTGAGTTTCGTTGTCATGTTGCATCGTGACATATCTGGAGTCATATCTGCGTGCCGATTGGTTATTGTGTAGGATTTTTAGCCGGGCACATGATGGTTATGCGTGGATATTTCCGCATTGAACCGTGCACACGAGGCGTAGTTCGTGAGGCTAATTAGGTACAAGACCAAACGTGTATTTGATCGATACCCGGGGTGGCTTGTGCACGGACACATTTCCGGATCGGGCGTACTGTGACGTCCATCTTTTGAGCCATATTGTTGGGTCGTTCATAGTCCATGTATGATTGGATATGTTCGACGGTTTGCGACTGGTTGTTCATACGCCCGAGGGGTATGTTCGACAGTCAGAGTTATTTCTTGAGATCCATTATTGTTGATCATTTGGAGTCTACCTTGTTGAGGGTATTCTCAGTTAGTGTTGGTCTTTTGTTGATCATTTGGAGTCTACCTTGTTGAGGGTATTCTCGGTTATTGTTGGTCTTTTGTTGATCATTTGGAGTTTACCTTGTTGAGGGTATTCTCGGTTATAGTTGATCCTTTGTTGATCGTGTTTGTAGTTTACCTTGTTGAGGGTACTCTCAGTCATCGTTGAGCCTTCGTTGGTCATATTGGAGCTATCATGTCGATGATATTCTCAGTGATGTATTGGTTGATCATTGTTATTGAGCGTCTGAGCATTCAGACTGTACGTCGATGTTTCGGGATTTGTTATCATTATCATATGGTAGTTGATCTACAGATATGTTGTGTACTGTTGGTTTATCCAGGTTGAGTTTTGATTGTGTAATCCGATGGACAGGATTTGGCACGGATGAATTATTTCATGATTATGAGTGATGATGATGTTTTGAGGATTTTTTGAGATTATTTGAATACAGTACAATTGGTTGTGGTTGAGTTCATTTCGTCATTTGAGAATGCGAAATGTGGATTATGGTAAGGATTGGATTATTATGGATTGGTAAGGTTATAACGGTAAGATTACGTTGGTAGTATTCTTACAGTATTATTACATTGGTATGTAATTATTTATGATGATGTGATCGGTATCATTATTGAGTATTGTGGCTGACCCCGTCGTGGGCTTTATTTTTAGGTACTCGGAGATCGAGCTAGTAGCGGTCGTGAAGGGATGAGCTTCCCGATGTGATACTGGCGGTGGCATGTTTTGGAGTATCGAGTATTTCTTTTCTTGTTATTCATTTCCGCTGCAAATGTGTATTTTGAACTGCATTTATCCGCTGCGTGTGTATATTTCAAAATGGCTTTTCGGTATCTTTATCCGCTGCGTATGTGTATCTTAAATGGCCCTTTTGGCACTTTGCGAACTTGGGTTATTTCGTTAAACCTTTTCCTAAACTATTTTATCGGTACGTTTAAGCGACGTCTTAACGTACATTTTGAACTATCGAGATTTGGCACTTCGCCCTGTATTTTGAAATGGTATTTTATGACGGTATTTGAAAATTATGCTTTTGAAAATATTTGAGTATTTAAAATATTACCATCATCGGCCTTTTGGTGTTTTTGAATTGGTTTTGTAAACGGTTTTTAGCCTGGTGGGTTCCGGCGTGGGACCCACGGCGCTGTAATATCCCGGACGGTTTTGGGGGTGTTACAGTCAACACAGCCCATCAAAGACACAGCCTCTCGTCCTCCCAATACTGCTCAAGACCCCTGATTAATTAACCCTCGGAGATCTCCTCAAATGTCCTTGGTTAATTAACCCTGATACCAACATTTTAAAACAAGTTGAAACACACTTTCAGAAAACATGAATCACGGTCTATATCGAGACCAACATTTGAAAAGAGTTGAAAGAATTTTAAATACGATAATCTTTCGGTAACGGGGTCTTAGCTAAACACTCAAATATCCGTTACCAATAAGCCTGCCAGGCGCCTCCACTGAAACACCTGTGCACCGGCGTTCACTCCACTATGTCGGCTGCCCCTTGTCCGTGTCACCGCGCCGGCGTCACTCCCATAAGAGCCGCCCCTTGAACATGGATCAGGTTAAACATCGGCGTTCACCAACCATAAGGAGCCGCACATTGCAGTGTACACCAGGCTGGAGTGCACGCCCCGCCATCACAGGCTCCCGGATATGACGTCTCTCACAAAAAGTATTCACATTGTCACAAACATCAAGCACATAGTCAATCGTTGTAACAATTATCAAATCAAAACACCAATTCACATAATTTATCCGTCAGTCCACGACTACACGAATAAATAACAACACGCACGTCAACCATAAGATGACGGAAAGAAGCAATATACGTACCCACGCATTATCAAGCGCAACATCAACACCAAACATATCAAAAGGATTCACGTAGTCCCTTACAACCCACACAATTTACAAAACACACACGTTTTGAAAGTGAGCCTTTAACGAGACTAGCCGAATCTTTTGAAAACTCATTTCAAACAAACAAACAAACATACCAAGACGATCACCAATCATCATATCCACAAAATAAGAAATGTATGGACAAGGTACTTGCCTCGAAATCGGCACGCAAGTACTACAACGAACACGGTACAACCGGGAAGCTTCGAAAACGCCCGATGCTATCGAAAAGGAAGACGACAACGAACGGAAGGGTTCAACACGGTTTCTTGTTGAGAAACTCGACCCTAACAACATACAATTAATAAATCAACGATCATACGAGGAAGAATAGATGTAGAACGTCCGAAAACCCCTCTATGACATTCTACCGGACACCTTCAAGGCGCCGGTCAAGAACTCGACCAAAACAACGAATCGATACGATCCAACCATGTAATAACAAGGGAAATGATAGACTACAACTTAATAATCAATAATCCGTCAATAATATACATTATTACGGATCAAACGGACGAAATCCAACAAAAACCATAATTTCCGCAAAACTAGATTTGTAGGAAATCTAACCTTGATTCGGTCGATCGGAGAAGGTTATGGGATGATTAATCGATGTTAGAAACTCAAGAACTTCGTGGATTGAAAGAACAACATCATGCCATCGACCTCTCCAAGCTTACAGCTGCGGAAGGAAAGGGAAAGAATGAGAAAATGGGTGAAAAACCCGTCTGCTCGATCATATATACTGCCCAACGACGCACGAGCAGGCACGCACGAGCGGCCGGTCGTGCGCCTGGTCGTGCGCGCCCACTGTCGGCCAACAGCCGGGATGCACGAGCACTGGGCATGAGCACTCGCTCGTGCGTGTGCGGTTAGGGCCGCACGAGCACCGGATCGTGCGCGCAGCCCGTGCGCCACGCTCGTGCGTGCCTGGCCGGTCCCTGCCGCACGTGGCCGGCCAGTGCCTAGCCGCCAAGGCTCGACGACTCGAATTCCCGAAAACGCACGAAACGAACACGACGAAATGCTCTCAGACAACAACATCGATCCGAAAAGAAATACCATGCAACAATTAATCGCACACGACTATGAAAAGGGTCAAAACAACAAATACGAATGAGGATACCCACAACTTTGGGTAAATTACAAAATGGCCCAAAACTCCCGAAAATCATGATACGTGATCGAATAACCAAACCGAAGTTCACAACACGTCTAACAAAGTTAAACGTACTTACGGGAAACTCGAAACAGCAGTTTCGAATGAGATTCGCAAGAATCGAACTCAAGTGCGGAAAAGTCGCCAAAAGGCACGGAACTCAACAAAACGACACCGAAATGAACTCGGATGACAAAAAGTGTAGAATCAATCATTCTCGGAATGACGAAACGGTCATGAGCGAGTCGTAAAAATGGACTTTCGCCGAAAAACTGGAAATCAAAATTATGGGTATTACAGTGGGCCCCGCACCGGGACCCACCAAGCTAAATTCTATTTTCAAAAACGTTCGAAAATTCCAAAAGGGCCGATGACAGTAATATTTTCAAATACTCACAAAAGTCATTTATAAAGTATCACATACCGTCATGAAAATATCGTTAAAACGTTCAAGGCCAAAATGTCGAAACTCGGTTTTGGGAATCGGTTTTACAAAATAAACCAAGTTTACGAAGTACCCAAAAAGTCATTTTTAAATGCACACACGATTTGGTAAAAATACCGGAAAGGCATTTTGAAATATACACACGCAGCGGATAAAACATAGTTCAAAATATACATTTGCAACGGAAATAAAACAACCAGAAAAAAACTACTCGATTCCCAAAATAATGCCACGACCAGTATCATCCGGAAAGCTCATCTCTTCACGACCACTACTAGCTCGATCTACGAGTACCTAAAAATAAAGCCCACAACGGGGTCAGCCACAATACTCAATAATGATATCGATCACATCACATAAATAATTACATACCAATGTAATAATACTGTAAGAATACTACCAACGTAATCTTACCATCCTAACCTTACCAATCCAAAGCAATCCTTACCAAAATCCACATTTTGCATTCTCAAATGACGAAATGAACTAAACAACACTCATCTGGACTGAACCAAAACAATACTCAAAATCCTCAAGAATATCACCAGAACTCATAAGCGGGAAATAATATATCTGTGCCAAATCCTGTCTGTCGGATCGCACAATCAAATACCCATCCTGATAAGAACCAAACATACACAATACATCTGTAGATCAACTACCACAAAATAATGATAACAAATCCGAAACATCGATGCACAACTCAAACACTAATACGATCAATAACCAGATAAACAAATACGTCAACTGAGGATATCACCAACATGACAATCTCCAAGCAAGACCAATAAAGAATCAACGGCGAGCAAGAATCTCATCAACATGATCAGCTCCAACATGACCAACAAGGATCAACGATGATCGAGAATACCATCAACATGGTAAACTCTGACACGACTAATAAAAGATCAACAACGACTGAGAATACCATCAACATGGTAAACTCCAACACGAACAAATATAATGGATCTCAAAGAAATAACCTCGACTGTCGAACATACCCCTCGGGCGTATGATCAACCAGTCACAAACTGTCGAACATATCCAATCATACATGGACTATGAACGACCAAAATAATATGGCTCAAAGATGGACGTCACAGTGCGCCCGATCCGGAAATGTGTCCGTGCACAAGCCACCCCGTGTATCGATCAAATACACATGTGGTCTTGTACCTAATCAGTCTCACGAAGTAATCTTCTCGTGTGCACAGCCCAATGTGAGGACATGACCCCATCACACGTCTATACGTGCCGGCCCTGAAAATCCTACACATAACCCATCGGCACGCAGATATGACTCCAGATGTGTCACGATGCAACATGACAACGAAACTCAAAGAATCACATATCCAATAAGGATCAAAAGACTCACCGAATTGAACAATGACACACGAATAATGAAAGATCGACTCGACCGAAAATATCCAAAACAACAATCATGGGATCACAATTCCCAAAGAACGATCAACACGATCAATAACCTCAACACAACAGGCCTGGGATCAACATCCCTCAACGATCGATCAACACAACCATTAATACCAAACGATAGCCTTGGAATCAACATCCCTCAACGAACAATCAAAACGAATCTCACTATACGAAACTTTAACTTACGACATATACCACAATTCAACATAATAATTATCCTCATAACTGAACAATACTTAAATTACCTTAAACCGACGATAATATCCTTTCCACGAACAAACCATCATCCCGACAATTTACGTTTATAATATCATTGCTATATGAATTATAAATGAAATGAAAGTGAAACCATTCATTAAATATTATAAACTGAACAAGTATAACTTGTCTCGATACCGATACCACGAAGCCGTTACCAAAACCATTGCCTTCGTCTACAAGCTCCTCAGCCCCGACCAAAAGCAATCTACGAACTCTTCAACCTCAACCGCAACACAATGTTCGTAATCAACGATCAATTATCACCACCTATTGCAATAATTGATTAACACACATTCGATAATAATCAACAACTGGTATAACTAATCCACAACCCTAACGATTCCAAAATATCTTGATTAAACACAAGTCCGAACAATCTAACTCAAACAATTACGAATTCATTCCCATAATTCCGCAAAGTCCATATATCGATTTGATAAGGCGAGTATACAAACTTAACTAAAGTATTCCAATCGATTTCTCTTTCAAAACTTCAATCAAACACCTTGAAGGCGGAATTCAAAGGTATATTCGAATCATCAATCAATAAACACCAACCACATTAAGAACACGAAGAACACAATCATAAACATATATATATATATCCTTCAACATTATATGATTCTAGCCATCGATACGAACTAAACAACCCAAATATATCAAGAATCTCAAACATCCCAAAATATTAGAGTTCAAGCCAATTACCTTCAATCCAGCGAAAGAATCAAGAATGATGTTATAATTCTTGTTCCAAGCTTTCCTAGACGTTATCACTTGATAAACCAACTCAAAATCTGAGGTTTAGGGGTTAAAAATCGAGTTTGGGTGATTTGGGACGAAAGGGGATCGTGTATGAAGGGTTGGGGAATGAAATTCCCGACTGCTGTACGTTTTTATACGTCCAGGCACGTTAGCATACGCTAACTTCATCAATAGCGTGCGCTACCTGTTCTCAGAATACAGACAATATAGTTTTTGCTATTTTGAGCATAACTCACTCATCCGGACTCCGATTAACTCACCGTTTGAACCATTAGAAAGATAACTCGATGCTCTATCATACTGTTATGCTTCAGAATTTTTGGAGTTTTCAGGAATTGGTGGCTATTTTCCAAAGTCGAACCTTATACGCATTACCTTCCAAACAAGTTGTCAAATCTCATTTCTACTAACGTTTCAACATATAATATTCTTAATCTTAATCATATCATATAAACCAAGAATCAGAATCACTTGCATGATCATCATCATATGAAGTAAATAATAATGACAACATCAAAACCTGAAATGAAGGGAGATATTAACCAGCATATCTCTTGAAGAAGAACAACACCATTCCAAACCACACGAATCATATCAATATCCGCATATCAACAATATCATCAACATAACTCAGTAATCCATCTCATAATCATATACTCATCAGCTCATATACATAACGATTATCAACTCAAGAACATCATATACAATTCAAAACGAAATCCGAAAGTGAAGAGTAATTACCTCTTTGAAGGAATGGATTGAATCCCAAGGTTCAATTTGTTTCCAATCGTTTCCAAACTCCAATGTTGTTAAGGACGATCAACTCAAGTGTTTGGAACCTCAAACTTCTCTCTAAGAACTTTCTCTATCGAAATAAGGGAAAGAATGGCCGAAAATGCATCTTAACACCCGGATGTCCCTTTATATACTGCACATTACTAGCGTGCGCTAAAACTTGTATTTAGCGTGCACTACATCCCTAACGTGCGCTATCCTTCCTTGATAGCGTGCGCTATCGGTCAGTCCAGAGGCTACTTGTAATACCCGGTTGTAATTCAGTCATTATCATTCAGTAATTTCATTCAGTGATTGTCACTCAGTGTATTTTCACTCGATTATAATCATTCATCAATCATGTTCATTCACTGTGTTCACCGTTCGGAAAAACTTCGAGTTGTCTATCGTTATTGTTCATTGTTTCAACTTTCCTCATATGAGCTCGACTTTGTTAGATCACC
This sequence comes from Orobanche coerulescens, assembly GCA_033398695.1. NCBI lineage: Eukaryota > Viridiplantae > Streptophyta > Magnoliopsida > Lamiales > Orobanchaceae > Orobanche > Orobanche coerulescens. The sequence goes on along the minus strand of CM065802.1, from coordinate 176,967,078 downwards.
ATTAATTTTTGGTAACTCCAAAAATTCTAAATCTTTGCAATATTATAGAGCATCGAGTTAGCTTTCCAATGGTTCAAACGGTGAGTCAATCGGAGTCCGGACGAGAGAGTTATGGTCGTTTTAGCTCAACCGCTCACTTTTCGCTTATTGGCGATCACGCCGAACGAACTCGGCCGTGTCGTCCGACACGGCCGTGCCGTACTCGTCCGGAAAATGCCGAAGTGTTCGCCTCAGGACCCGACCGTGTCGTCGCACGGCCGAGTCGAACCCTTCCGTAAGCGATGTCGTCGCCCGGACGCCCGACCGTGCAGCGCGGTCGAGTCATGCCGAAGTCAGCTCGGATGGGTCATCGTCGGATGGCCCTCGCGCGCGACCGTGTCAAGCAGACACGGTCGAGTCCTGTCGGCCGATGTCGGCCAATCAGTGCGACGACCGTGCCGATTGGCACGGGCCGTGTCCGGCAGGCAGTCAACTCCCTTAAATTCGTTTTATTTCAGCCTTTCAGCCATTTTTCTCCCTTTTCATCACCTTCAACCGAGAGAGAAAGCTTGAGGGAAGGTTTTTCCTTCACAAATCATTTGGGTGTTTGATTTTCTTCATCTCCTTTCGATCGTGAAGCCCGGATAATCAATTTAACGCGTGTTCTTCGGATTAAAGTACTTGGATCTTCAAAGGTAATATTCTTCAACACCTTGGATTTCGATTCTATGTTGAGATATGATGTTTTGGACGTTATAATCATGTTATATGAAGGGACATGTATATGATTATGAGTTTATATAAGGATTCATTGGATTATTGAGGGATTATTCAAGAACACTTTGAATATCGAGTTGAAATTGGGGGTTTTCGATTAATTGTCGTTATAATCACGTTTTCGGATATTCATTTTGGATTATTGATAGTATTCATGGGGTTTTGTGGGTTTGAATCATTCATTGGAAGTTGGTTTCGGATGTAATTGAGTTTTGGTTGTAAACAATTGGAGATTGTTTACAACGCGTTTGTTTTAATGCCCCAATGAGTTTCGGGTATTGTTGTATCGACTTTTGAGTTGGTTGTGATCATGCTTGATTCGTGTATTAAGATAATTGTTGGTATTTATGTTATTCAAGGTTGTGCGAGCGGCCGATAATTTCATTAAGGACGTTGATCGTGGAAGTACCTTCTCGCCTTCGGTTTGAGGCAAGTTTTATACTTGTACAAGTCAATGAGATTAATGTCATCATATATGTGTATAAATGTGTTGTATCATTCCGAGACTTAGTCTCTTCATGAATTCATTGATATTAAGAGATCGTTCGATACGATACCTTTCGGCAATTTTGCCAAATATTTATTGTTATTCCTTTTTGGATTGTCATTAAAACTGTACACGCCGATTAAAGGCATTGGCTTATTCATTTCTCACCTTCGTCGTCGGTAACCGATTAAAGGTACCGAGGCATCCTTCATATCATTGTTATCGAATTGCCGTTCGCATGCAAATCGAAATGTTCAATCATTCACTATATTATTGTATCGATTGACCGTTCTAAGGCAATCGAGGTATTCAATCATTCATCATATCGTTCATATCGATTAGCCATTATAAGGAAATCGAAGCGCTCAAGCATTCATGGAATCATCCGCTGCATCATTGTCATCGGTTAGCCGTTCTAAGGCAATCGAGGTGTTGAGTTGGGACTGTCGAAGATGGTGCTGGCCGACTCAAGACAAAGATACCATCCCTAATTATGATACGGCTTTCGGCCGTGGCTTCGCCCTAATTGTGATACGGCTTTCATGTCGTGGCTTTGGCCCTAATTGTGATACGGCTTTCATGCCGTGGCTTCGCCCTAATTGTGATACGGCTTTCATGCCGTGGCTTCGCCCTAATTGTGATACGGCTTTCATGCCGTGGCTTCGCCCTAATTGTGATACGGCTTTCATGCCGTGGCTTCGCCCTAATTGTGATACGGCTTTCATGCCGTGGCTTCGCCCTAATCGATAACTCACGCTGTTTGGCTTCATGTGATTGTGATATTTGTGATTTGGTGAGTGATTTTAGGCCTTGTGATTGTCTTGTTAATTTAATTGGAGCCTCCGGGCATTGTGATTCATATTTAATCCTCGGTTTGGTTCATGTCGTGTAATTCATTGTGGTGTTACGTGATTATGATTCGCCGTTGGGCACTTATGTTCTAACCCGTCAATGTATTAATAGTATCTTTGTGGGTATAGTATTTCACGAATGCTCGGTTCTTATCTTGGTTTGTGAGCATCACGTATTATTATCATCATTATACCGTTTCATTCTGCCTTTAGATGCATATCATGTTATACATGTATTTGATGTTCATTATCTGGATGACTGACCCCGTGGGGGCGGAACATGTTTTCATGTTTTAGGTGCTTGCGAGGAGAGAGTTGAGACACAGGGGCATGATGATGGCGACGAGGCATTCGAGCGATACTAGTCCGAGTCGTTCATGTTGGTCAGTCGGTTGGAGTGTTCTTCAGTTGTCAGTCTTTGTCATTTTGTATTACCCGAGCAGATGCTCGTGGATGTTGTATTTTTACTCTTGGCCATGTAGGCCCATCGTTGTCGTTGAAATTCCTTCTCGGAATATTGTGTCGGATATCATGGTAGGGACTATGATTTTCCCTTGTTGTTTAATTTAATGTATTTTAGTCATGTTCGCCTGGTGGATCTCCTGGCGTGGGGTCTACGGCACTGTGATAACCCAATAGGATTTGGGGGTGTTACAGAAAATGGTATCAGAGATTTGGGTTGTGAAATACCCTGAGATGTGAGTTATGTGGTCCTACCGACGCAGTAGTAGTGGGATTGTCAGGTTATGACAATCTAGTCAGTCAAGTTTTGTGAGTCGTAATATTAGTGCGACTGCACGAGTCATTCATTCATCGAGTCGTCGTCAGTGAAGACTAGTATCGCGAGACCTCGAAGCTTCGTATGACCTGTGTAAGGACTCGATTCTCTTTGTGTTCATACATTCATCATGTTATTAATTTTTCATGCTTGTTGAAACATATATGTGATATTAGTGTTATGATTGATTCATGACTAATTGTTTTGGAGCACGCATGACTTGTGTAAGCATTAAGGATCAACTCATTCATCAGTTAATAATCCTCAATCATCATTTTGATCTCATCACTCAGTTAATTCGTTCATCACCCAGTCAATACCATTTCTCAGTTAATTCATTCATCACTCAGTCAATTCCTTCATCACTCAGTCAGTCTCATTGCTCAGTCAATTCATTCACCACTTAGTTAATCCCATCGCTCAGTTAATTCATTATCACTCAGTTAATCTCATTGTTCAGTTAATTCATTAATCATCCAGTCCACCTCACGGTTCAGTTGTTGACCTTGTGGATCGAATTTTCAACCTTGCAAACTGGTCCAAGGTAATTATTTCAGGAATTTCATCAGATAATCATGTTGCCTCACTCGATCTTTCATGCGATCATATCATATTTCGGCGTCATGTCGACGATCATTTTATTGCATAATTAATGCGTTCATTGTTGTATAGCGTGTATGTTCATCATTATCATTCAGTAATATAATCATAATGTGACCTTCATGCGAGATCTGTAATCATCATGTGGCTTTCTGCTTGATGGATAGAGTGCCGAGAGGACGCAGGGAGGAGGCGCGGTGCGGGCCGAAACCGGGATCTCGTGTGCATGCCCGTGCGAATGCGAGTGGTATCATTAATTCATCAAATAACGAGGCTACTCATTCATCGCCAGATAATCGATCGCCGTCGAGAGTCGTACCGAGAGGCATCTCACTCGGAAGGTGCTCGGGTTGACCCATTCATATTTATGCAGGCATGATGGCCCGGATGACTCGGATGACGCAGATGATGGAGACCATGCAGACCTCGATGGTTCGTGGTCCACCGCAACAGAATTCCAGGAGCCGTTTAATGGACAGAGGGAGAGTGAATCGATTGTTGGCGATATCTCTCGTCGAGGCCGCCTACTTTTGAGGGTTCGTCGGAACCGGTGATATTGTTCATTGGCTTGAGCATTTTGATAAACTCTTCGACATGGTTCAGTGTCCGGAGGAGAGTAAAGTGGCGGTAGCGACTTACTACTTGAGTAAGGGTGCTTATTCTTGGTGGCTTTCTGTGAAACCCACCGATCGAGATTGTGTTTGGGGCGAATTCAAGACTCTCATGATAGAGAGGTATTATCCGGCCCCACTTCGGGAAGCCAAGTTATCAGAGGTTTTGAACCCTGAATCCGTCGAGGACGAGGGTGTTATTGTCATTGCTGAGAAGTTTCAGGGACTACTTCAGTTTGCTTCATCAGTTATCCGTACTGAAGCGGATAAGATCAAGTATTTTAGCAAGAGGCTAAATCCGCAGTTGAGGATGCAGTTGTTCAACCACAATTGTAGTTCACTTAGTGAGTTCATTGGGAAGGCTCTTGGAGCAGAGCTTTTGATCAAGGAGCTTACTCGGAAACATCCTTCAGTTCCTTCGGGTGAGAGGACTAGGATGCTGATTCGTCCAGAGGGACATCGGGCTCCGACGTCCAAGAGGTCGTTTTCCAGTCGTCTTCGTGCTGAGAAGGCTTCTTCCTCTCAGACGACGAGTTCGACTGTTGTTTGCTTTAACTGTGATTCAGCAGGACACGTTAATACTCGGTGTACGGTGCCAGCTATTGTTTGTTTTCTGTGTGGGAAGCCGGGACACCTTCAGAAATACTGCAGGAGTTCTGGTGCCGCTAAATCTCGAGAGGGCTCACAAGCCTCGAGGAATTTTGTTACTCCAATCCGTACTTTATCCAAGGGGTCCTATCAGGCTTCGAGAACCCGAGGTAAAGACATTCATCACCGATTTTGAACAAGTTAATTCTTGCTCGGTAGTAGGACAATCATTCATTTCATTGTCGTTCACTCATTCATATAATTCATTCATCATATATATCAATCATGGTGGGACTCATAATTATCGATTAATCATTCAATTCACGAGGAACGGCAGTTCCAATCACTTCAGATAGCTATCACTCATGACGTTATTAATTCACCTTGGTGAGTCATTCCAAATCCTTGTCGGATTTGTAGCCATTTATCATTCATCATTCATTTTAGTCACTTTCATTCTCGTGACCTTCCGAGATCATATTTAGCGGCGAGTTCATCTGCGGATATACCTTAAATCGTTGAGATAGAGGAGATCGATGACATAGAAGGATAACGATGTTGACTACATTTGAGATGTAACCTTGTTTTTGGATGACTGCGTAACTCAATCCGTAGTAATGTATCGTGACTGTGGATCATTTATTCTTGATCTATTTTATTATGATCATATTTGAGAATCTTGAGATTTGGGTCAACTGTTGGGAGTTCACCCCTTCGGCGTTGTGCTCAAGATTTTTTGATAAATTGGGAAATCAGTCACTGAGATTCGAGACGTCAAGTCTTGGGGACTTGAGCGTGCGATTTATTTGGTCCCGAGGACTAGATGTGCATTATTGTTTTCAGATCTTGATGGATAGTTCATATCCCGAGTTGTTTGCCCTGAGTTTCGAGGACGAAACTCCTTTTAAGGGGGGGTGTATGTAATACCCAGTTGTAATTCAGTCATTATCATTCAGTAATTTCATTCAGTGATTGTCACTCAGTGTATTTTCACTCGATTATAATCATTCATCAATCATGTTCATTCACCGTGTTCACCGTTCGGAAAAACTTCGAGTTGTGTATCGTTATTGTTCATTGTTTCAACTTTCCTCATATGAGCTCGACTTTGTTAGATCATCATTAATTTTTGGTAACTCCAAAAATTCTAAATCTTTGCAATATTATAGAGCATCGAGTTAGCTTTCCAATGGTTCAAACGGTGAGTCAATCGGAGTCCGGACGAGAGAGTTATGGTCGTTTTAGCTCAACCGCTCACTTTTCAGTTATTGGCCAATCACTGCCGAACAAACTCGGCCGTGTCGTCCGACACGGCCCGTGCCATACTCGTCCGGAAAATGCCGAAGTGTCTGCCTCAGGACCCGACCATGTCGTCTGGCACGGCCGAGTCGAACCCTTCCGGATAAGCCGCATCGCCGCCAAGACGCCCGACCGTGCAGCCCGCACGGCCGAGTCATGCCGAAGTCGCCGTCGGACGGGTCATCGCCGGATGGCCCTCGCGCCGCGACCGTGTCAAGCGGTGACACGGTCGAGTCCCTCGCTGCCACCGTCGGCCAATCAGCGACACGACCGTGCCGATCGGCACGGCCGTGTCCGGCAGCGCCAACTCCTTAAATTCGTTTTTTCAAGATTTCAGCCATTTTTCTCCCTTTTCATCACCTTCAACCGAGAGAGAAAGCTTGAGGGAAGGTTTTTCCTTCACAAATCATTTGGGTGTTTGATTTTCTTCATCTCCTTTCGATCGTGAAGCCCGGATAATCAATTTAACGCGTGTTCTTCGGATTAAAGTACTTGGATCTTCAAAGGTAATATTCTTCAACACCTTGGATTTCGATTCTATGTTGAGATATGATGTTTTGGACGTTATAATCATGTTATATGAAGGGACATGTATATGATTATGAGTTTATATAAGGATTCATTGGATTATTGAGGGATTATTCAAGAACACTTTGAATATCGAGTTGAAATTGGGGGTTTTCGATTAATTGTCGTTATAATCACGTTTTCGGATATTCATTTTGGATTATTGATAGTATTCATGGGGTTTTGTGGGTTTGAATCATTCATTGGAAGTTGGTTTCGGATGTAATTGAGTTTTGGTTGTAAACAATTGGAGATTGTTTACAACGCGTTGTTTTAATGCCCCAATGAGTTTGGTATTGTTGTATCGACTTTTGAGTTGGTTGTGATCATGCTTGATTCGTGTATTAAGATAATTGTTGGTATTTATGTTATTCAAGGTTGTTCGAGCGGCCGATAATTTCATTAAGGACGTTGATCGTGGAAGTACCTTCTCGCCTTCGGTTTGAGGCAAGTTTTATACTTGTACAAGTCAATGAGATTAATGTCATCATATATGTGTATAAATGTGTTGTATCATTCCGAGACTTAGTCTCTTCATGAATTCATTGATATTAAGAGATCGTTCGATACGATACCTTTCGGCAATTTTGCCAAATATTTATTGTTATTCCTTTTTGGATTGTCATTAAAACTGTACACGCCGATTAAAGGCATTGGCTTATTCATTTCTCACCTTCGTCGTCGGTAACCGATTAAAGGTACTGAGGCATCCTTCATATCATTGTTATCGAATTGCCGTTCGCATGCAAATCAAAATGTTCAATCATTCACTATATTATTGTATCGATTGACCGTTCTAAGGCAATCGAGGTATTCAATCATTCATCATATCGTTCATATCGATTAGCCATTATAAGGAAATCGAAGCGCTCAAGCATTCATGGAATCATCCGCTGCATCATTGTCATCGGTTAGCCGTTCTAAGGCAATCGAGGTGTTGAGTTGGGGATCGAAGATGGTGTTTGGCCGACTCAAAAGATACCATCCCTAATTGTGATACGGCTTTCAGCCGTGGCCCGGCCCTAATTGTGATACGGCTTTCATGCCGTGGCTTTGCCCCTAATTGTGATACGGCTTTCATGCCGTGGCCCGCCCTAATTGTGATACGGCTTTCATGCCGTGGCTTCGCCCTAATTGTGATACGGCTTTCATGCGTGGCCCTAATTGTGATATGGCTTTCATGCCGTGGCTTCGCCCTAATTGTGATACGGCTTTCATGCCGTGGCTTCCCTAATCGATAACAGCTCGGCTGTTTTTCGCTTCATGTGATTGTGATATTTGTGATTTGGTGAGTGATTTTTAGGCCTTGTGATTGTCTTGTTAATTTAATTGGAGCCTCCGGGCATTGTGATTCATATTTAATCCTGTTCTGGTTTGGTTCATGTCGTGTAATTCATTGTGGTGTTCTGTGATTATGATTCGCCGTTGGGCACTTATGTTCTAACCTGTCGAACATGTATTAATAGTATGCTGTGGGTATAGTATTTCACGAATGCTCTGTTCTTATCTTGGTTTGTGAGCATCACGTATTATTATCATCATTATACCGTTTCATTCTGCCTTTAGATGAATATCATGTTATACATGTATTTGATGTTCATTATCTGGATGACTGACCCCGTGGGGGCGGAACATGTTTTCATGTTTTAGGTGCTTGCGAGGAGAGAGTTGAGACACAGGGGCATGATGATGGCGACGAGGCATTCGAGCGATACTAGTCCGAGTCGTTCATGTTGGTCAGTCAGTTGGAGTGTTCTTCAGTTGTCAGTCTTTGTCATTTTGTATTACCTGGCGGATGCTCGTGGATGTTGTCTTGTACTCTTGGCCATGTAGGCCCATCGTTGTCGTTGAAATTCCTTCTCGGAATATTGTGTCGGATATCATGGTAGGGACTATGATTTTCCCTTGTTGTTTAATTTAATGTATTTTAGTCATGTTCGCCTGGTGGATCTCCTGGCGTGGGGTCTACGGCACTGTGATAACCCAATAGGATTTGGGGGTGTTACAGAAAATGGTATCAGAGATTTGGGTTGTGAAATATCCTGAGATGTGAGTTATGTGGTCCTACCGACGCAGTAGTAGTGGGATTGTCAGGTTATGACAATCTAGTCAGTCAAGTTTTGTGAGTCGTAATATTAGTGCGACTGCACGAGTCATTCATTCATCGAGTCGTCGTCAGTGAAGACTAGTATCGCGAGACCTCGAAGCTTCGTATGACCTGTGTAAGGACTCGATTCTCTTTGTGTTCATACATTCATCATGTTATTAATTTTTCATGCTTGTTGAAACATATATGTGATATTAGTGTTATGATTGATTCATGACTAATTGTTTTGGAGCACGCATGACTTGTGTAAGCATTAAGGATCAACTCATTCATCAGTTAATAATCCTCAATCATCATTTTGATCTCATCACTCAGCTAATTCGTTCATCACCCAGTCAATACCATTTCTCAGTTAATTCATTCATCACTCAGTCAATTCCTTCATCACTCAGTCAATCTCATTGCTCAGTCAATTCATTCACCACTTAGTTAATCCCATCGCTCAGTTAATTCATTATCACTCAGTTAATCTCATTGTTCAGTTAATTCATTAATCATCCAGTCCACCTCACGGTTCAGTTGTTGACCTTGTGGATCGAATTTTCAACCTTGCAAACTGGTCCAAGGTAATTATTTCAGGAATTTCATCAGATAATCATGTTGCCTCACTCGATCTTTCATGCGATCATATCATATTCCGGCGTCATGTCGACGATCATTTTATTGCATAATTAATGCGTTCATTGTTGTATAGCATGTATGTTCATCATTATCATTCAGTAATATAATCATAATGTGACCTTCATGCGAGATCTGTAATCATCATGTGGCTTTCCTGCTTCAGTATGGATAGAGCTGTCAGAGGACGCAGGGGAGGAGGCCGCGGTGCGGGCCGAAACCCGGGATCTCATGTGCATGCCCGTACGAATGCGAGTGGTATCATTAATTCATCAAATAACGAGGCTACTCATTCATCAGCAGATAATCAGTCGCCGTCAGGGAGTCGTACCCGAGAGGCATCTCACTCGGAAGGTGCTCGGGTTGACCCATTCATATTTATGCAGGGCATGATGGCCCAGATGACTCAGATGACGCAAAAGATGGAGACCAAGCAGACATAGATCGGTCGTGGTCCACCGCAACAGTAATTCCAGGAGCCGTTTAATGGACAGACTGGGAGAGTGAATCAGATTGTTGGCGATATCTCTCGTCAGAGGCCGCCTACTTTTGAGGGTTCGTCGGAACCAGCTGATATTGTTCATTGGCTTGAGCATTTTGATAAACTCTTCGACATGGTTCAGTGTCCGGAGGAGAGTAAAGTGGCGGTAGCGACTTACTACTTGAGTAAGGGTGCTTATTCTTGGTGGCTTTCTGTGAAACCCACCGATCGAGATTGTGTTTGGGGCGAATTCAAGACTCTCATGATAGAGAGGTATTATCCGGCCCCACTTCGGGAAGCCAAGTTATCAGAGGTTTTGAACCCTGAATCCGTCGAGGACGAGGGTGTTATTGTCATTGCTGAGAAGTTTCAGGGACTACTTCAGTTTGCTTTATCAGTTATCCGTACTGAAGTGGATAAGATCAAGTATTTTAGAAAGAGGCTAAATCCGCAGTTGAGGATGCAGTTGTTCAACCACAATTGTAGTTCACTTAGTGAGTTCATTGGGAAGGCTCTTGGAGCAGAGCTTTTGATCAAGGAGCTTACTCGGAAACATCCTTCAGTTCCTTCGGGTGAGAGGACTAGGATGCTGATTCGTCCAGAGGGACATCGGGCTCCGACGTCCAAGAGGTCGTTTTCCAGTCGTCTTCGTGCTGAGAAGGCTTCTTCCTCTCAGACGACGAGTTCGACTGTTGTTTGCTTTAACTGTGATTCAGCAGGACACGTTAATACTCGGTGTACGGTGCCAGCTATTGTTTGTTTTCTGTGTGGGAAGCCGGGACACCTTCAGAAATACTTCAGGAGTTCTGGTGCCGCTAAATCTCGAGAGGGCTCACAAGCCTCGAGGAATTTTGTTACTCCAGTCCGTACTTTATCCAAGGGGTCCTATCAGGCTTCGAGAACCCGAGGTAAAGACATTCATCACCGATTTTGAACAAGTTAATTCTTGCTCGGTAGTAGGACAATCATTCATTTCATTGTCGTTCACTCATTCATATAATTCATTCATCATATATATCAATCATGGTGGGACTCATAATTATCGATTAATCATTCAATTCACGAGCAGCGGTTCAATCACTTCGTATAGCTATCACTCATGACGTTATTAATTCACCTTGGTGAGTCATTCCAAATCCTTGTCGGATTTGTAGCCATTTATCATTCATCATTCATTTTAGTCACTTTCATTCGTGACCTTCCGAGATCATATTTAGCGGCGAGTTCATCTGCGGATATACCTTAAATCGTTGAGATAGAGGAGATCGATGACATGGAAGGATAACGATGTTGACTACATTTGAGATGTAACCTTGTTTTTGGATGACTGCGTAACTCAATCCGTAGTAATGTATCGTGACTGTGGATCATTTATTCTTGATCTATTTTATTATGATCATATTTGAGAATCTTGAGATTTGGGTCAACTGTTGGGAGTTCACCCCTTCGGCGTTGTGCTCAAGATTTTTTGATAAATTGGGAAATCGATCGAGATTCGAGACGTCAAGTCTTGGGGACTTGAGCGTGCGATTTATTTGGTCCCGAGGACTAGATGTGCATTATTGTTTTCAGATCTTGATGGATAGTTCATATCCCGAGTTGTTTACCCTGAGTTTCGAGGACGAAACTCCTTTTAAGGGGTGTATGTAATACCCGGTTGTAATTCATCATTATCATTCAAGAATTTCATTCGGTGATTGTCACTCAGTGTATTTTCACTCGATTATAATCATTCATCAATCATGTTCATTCACCGTGTTCACCGTTCGGAAAAACTTCGAGTTGTGTATCGTTATTGTTCATTGTTTCAACTTTCCTCATATGAGCTCGACTTTGTTAGATCACCATTAATTTTTGGTAACTCCAAAAATTCTAAATCTTTGCAATATTATAGAGCATCGAGTTAGCTTTCCAATGGTTCAAACGGTGAGTCAATCGGAGTCCGGACGAGAGAGTTATGGTCGCTTTAGCTCAACCGCTCACTTTTCGCTTATCGCCAATCATCGCCGAACAAACTTCGGCCGTGTCGTCCGACACGGCCGTGCATACTCGTCCGGAAAATGCCGAAGTGTCGCCTCAGGACCCGACCATGTCGTGCAGCACGGCAGCCGAACCCTTCCGGATAAGCGGTATCATCGCCCGGACGCCCGACCGTGTCGTGCAGCACGGCCGAGTCATGCCGAGTCGGCTTCGGACGGGTCATCGTCGGATGGCCCTCGCGCGCGACCGTGTCAAGCGTGACACGGTCGAGTCCTGTCGGCCACTGTCGGCCAATCGTGCGACGACCGTGCCGATCGGCACGGCCGTGTCCGGCAGCGATCAACTCCCTTAAATTCGCTTTTTTCAAGATTTCAGCCATTTTTCTCCCTTTTCATCACCTTCAACCGAGAGAGAAAGCTTGAGGGAAGGTTTTTCCTTCACAAATCATTTGGGTGTTTGATTTTCTTCATCTCCTTTCGATCGTGAAGCCCGGATAATCAATTTAACGCGTGTTCTTCGGATTAAAGTACTTGGATCTTCAAAGGTAATATTCTTCAACACCTTGGATTTCGATTCTATGTTGAGATATGATGTTTTGACGTTATAATCATGTTATATGAAGGGACATGTATATGATTATGAGTTTATATAAGGATTCATTGGATTATTGAGGGATTATTCAAGAACACTTTGAATATCGAGTTGAAATTGGGGTTTTCGATTAATTGTCGTTATAATCACGTTTTCGGATATTCATTTTGGATTATTGATAGTATTCATGGGGTTTTGTGGGTTTGAATCATTCATTGGAAGTTGGTTTCGGATGTAATTGAGTTTTGGTTGTAAACAATTGGAGATTGTTTACAACGCGTTTGTTTTAATGCCCCAATGAGTTTCGGGTATTGTTGTATCGACTTTTGAGTTGGTTGTGATCATGCTTGATTCGTGTATTAAGATAATTGTTGGTATTTATGTTATTCAAGGTTGTTCGAGCGGCCGATAATTTCATTAAGGACGTTGATCGTGGAAGTACCTTCTCGCCTTCGGTTTGAGGCAAGTTTTATACTTGTACAAGTCAATGAGATTAATGTCATCATATATGTGTATAAATGTGTTGTATCATTCCGAGACTTAGTCTCTTCATGAATTCATTGATATTAAGAGATCGTTCGATACGATACCTTTCGGCAATTTTGCCAAATATTTATTGTTATTCCTTTTTGGATTGTCATTAAAACTGTACACGCCGATTAAAGGCATTGGCTTATTCATTTCTCACCTTCGTCTGCAGAACCGATTAAAGGTACCGAGGCATCCTTCATATCATTGTTATCGAATTGCCGTTCGCAGGCAAATCGAAATGTTCAATCATTCACTATATTATTGTATCGATTGACCGTTCTAAGGCAATCGAGGTATTCAATCATTCATCATATCGTTCATATCGATTAGCCATTATAAGGAAATCGAAGCGCTCAAGCATTCATGGAATCATCCGCTGCATCATTGTCATCGGTTAGCCGTTCTAAGGCAATCGAGGTGTTGAGTTGGGACTGTCGAAGATGGTGCTAGCCGACTCAAGACAGCATACCATCCCTAATTGTGATACGGCTTTCATGCCGTGGCTTCGGCCCTAATTGTGATACGGCTTTCATGCCGTGGCTTTGGCCCTAATTGTGATACGGCTTTCATGCCGTGGCTTCGGCCCTAATTGTGATACGGCTTTCATGCCGTGGCTTCGGCCCTAATTGTGATACGGCTTTCATGCCGTGGCTTCGACCCTAATTGTGATACGGCTTTCATGCCGTGGCTTCGGCCCTAATTGTGATACGGCTTTCATGCCGTGGCTTCGGCCCTAATCGATAACAGCTCCGGGCTGTTTCGGCTTCATGTGATTGTGATATTTTACAGTTTCGGCTGAGTGATTTTTATGCCTTGTGATTGTCTTGTTAATTTCATTGGAGCCTCCGGGCATTGTGATTCATATTTAATCCTGTTCTGGTTTGGTTCATGTCGTGTAATTCATTGTGGTGTTCTGTGATTATGATTCACCGTTGGGCACTTATGTTCTAACCTGTCGAACAGGTATTAATAGTATGCTGTGGGTATAGTATTTCACGAATGCTCGGTTCTTATCTTGGTTTGTGAGCATCACGTATTATTATCATCATTATACCGTTTCATTCTGCCTTTAGATGCATATCATGTTATACATGTATTTGATGTTCATTATCTGGATGACCCGACCTGTGGGGCGGAACATGTTTTCTTGTTTTAGGTGATTGAGAGGAGAGAGTTGAGACTCTGTGGCATGATGATGGAGAGGAGGCATTATTGCGTTTCTAGTCCGAGTCGTTAATTTTGGTGAGTCATTTTGAGTGTTCTTGATTTGTCGATCTTTGTCATTTTGTATTACCGGCGCATGCTCGTGGATGTTGTATTTTTACTCTTGGCCATGTAGGCCCATCGTTGTCGTTGAAATTCCTTCTCGGAATATTGTGTCGGATATCATGGTAGGGACTATGATTTTCCCTTGTTGTTTAATTTAATGTATTTTAGTCATGTTCTTTGGTGGATCTCCTGGCGTGGGGTCTACGGCACTGTGATAACCCAATAGGATTTGGGGTGTTACGTAAAATGGTATCGAGATTTGGGTTGTGAAATACCCCGAGATGTGAGTTATGTGGTCCTACCGACGCAGTAGTAGTGGGATTGTCGTGTTATGACAATCTAGTCACCAAGTTTTGTGAGTCGTAATATTAGTGCGACTGCACGAGTCATTCATTCATCGAGTCGTCGTCAGTGAAGACTAGTATCGCGAGACCTCGAAGCTTCGTATGACCTGTGTAAGGACTCGATTCTCTTTGTGTTCATACATTCATCATGTTATTAATTTTTCATGCTTGTTGAAACATATATGTGATATTAGTGTTATGATTGATTCATGACTAATTGTTTTGGAGCACGCATGACTTGTGTAAGCATTAAGGATCAACTCATTCATCAGTTAATAATCCTCAATCATCATTTTGATCTCATCACTCAGTTAATTCGTTCATCACCCAGTCAATACCATTTCTCCGTTAATTCATTCATCACTCAGTCAATTCCTTCATCACTCAGTCAATCTCATTGCTCAGTCAATTCATTCACCACTTAGTTAATCCCATCGCTCAGTTAATTCATTATCACTCAGTTAATCTCATTGTTCAGTTAATTCATTAATCATCCAGTCCACCTCACGGTTCAGTTGTTGACCTTGTGGATCGAATTTTCAACCTTGCAAACTGGTCCAAGGTAATTATTTCAGGAATTTCATCAGATAATCATGTTGCCTCACTCGATCTTTCATGCGATCATATCATATTTCGGCGTCATGTCGACGATCATTTTATTGCATAATTAATGCGTTCATTGTTGTATAGCGTGTATGTTCATCATTATCATTCAGTAATATAATCATAATGTGACCTTCATGCGAGATCTGTAATCATCATGTGGCTTTCCTGCTTCAGTATGGATAGAGCTGTCAGAGGACGCAGGGGAGGAGGCCGCGGTGCGGGCCGAAACCCGGGATCTCGTGTGGGCCGAAACCCGGCCGCCCCGCGCCGGAACCCGGCAGGCTAAATTCCATTTTCAAAAACGTTCGAAAATGCCAAAAGGGCCAATGACGATAATGTTTTCAAATACTCACAAAAGTCATTTATAAAGTATCACATACCGTCATGAAAATATCGTTAAAACGTTCAAGGCCAAAATGCCGAAACTCGGTTTAAGGAAACGGTTTTACAAAATAAACCAAGTTTACGAAGTACCCAAAAAGCCATTTTTAAATGTACACACGATTTGGTAAAAATACCGGAAACACATTTTGAAATATACACACGCAGTGGATAAAACACAGTTCAAAATATACATTTGCAATGGAAATAAAACAACCAGAAAAAAACTACTCGATTCCCGAAATAATGCCACGGCCAGTATCACCCGGGAAGCTCATCTCTTCACGATCGCTACTAGCTCGATCTCCGAGTACCTAAAAATAAAGCCCACAATGGGGTCATCCACAATACTCAATAATGATATCGATCACATCACATAAATAATTACATACCAATGTAATAATACTGTAAGAATACTACCAACGTAATCTTACCATCCTAACCTTACCAATCCAAAGCAATCCTTACCAAAATCTACATTTCGCATTCTCAAATGACGAAATGAACTCAACAACACTCATCTGGACTAAACCAAAATAATACTCAAAATCCTCAAAAATATCATCATAACTCATAAGCGGGTGTTAGGCGTATTTTTATGCGCCTATTTATCATTAGTTTATATCTATTTTGAGCCTAAAAATGCATAAATGAGCTTTTAATGCACTATTCTTATATGTTTTGCAGGAAATTGGAGTCCGGAAGCCTAAACGATTTAAAACAGGCGAAACGGCAATTTTGGCCGGGGCGCAGACAAGGAGAGTGAGTCGCGGCACACGCACGGCACACAGAAGCCCCGAGTGGACTGTACCGGGGGCCGCGACACAAGGAAAGTGAGCCGCGGCCCATGAAGAAAACATGCGCCCAGGCATCCGGCGCTGAAGGATAGGGGCCGCGGCACAGATTAAGTGGGTCGCGGACCACGGGGCGGTTTTGCTGAGTCTTCCGTGTTTCTGGGCCGTTTTTGGAGCCTGTTCTCAACCTAATTCCCGGACGCGTTTTGGAGGCTAAGGACAGCTATAAATAAGCATTGAAGGTCAGAAAAAGAGGATTTTTATCAAGGCATCGATAGAGAGAGCGGAGACACCAGAGGAGCAGAAACGAAGAGATTTGTGGGCGACGACAAGACCACGGATCCCTTACGGTTTCTCTTAATTTTTCTGCATCTTAGTCTCTAGATCTGTTCGAGTAGGGTTGTGATTGTAGCCGATTACATGACGATTTGATTTATTTATTTTTATTTCAATTTACACGTTATTCGTATTGAATTGGATTCTTCTTACTGTTCTGAATGCTTTCAATTGTCTGGCAAATAGTTGAATTGATTTGAATGTCTTTATGGATTCGGGAGATGAAATTTAGGCATAGTTTTTGTGAGAAAAATTATGATTGTCGTGAGATAGGGATATACTCATGGGAATTGTGAAGCCTGTTTATTGTGGGAATTCATGAACTGTTTTAGCTATTAATTATCTAATTCGAATAGGGATATATCGAGTTAATAATTCTTAGTATTTTCTATCGACCTTGGGAAAGGCTTTAGAATAATTTAGGAATTCCTGGCTTACAATCAATTGAATAAAAGTGAATTGGAATTAAATAAAAATCATTCCTGATTGTTTGGGGTGAAAATCATAATCCTACGCCCTTATTAGTATTATTATTTTTATTATTACTATTATTATTTTCAATTTATTTTTCTGCAATTAGTTTAGATATAAATTCCATATAATTGTTCTTCAAATAAAATTGTGAGTTGACTATATTTTGGTACTTAGTGAAATCAGTCTTCGAGGGAACGATATCTTACTTATCACTTTATTACTTGTTGACACCATGCAGTTGCGGCATAGTGTGAGGGATTTTCTCACAACAAGTTTTTGGCGCCGTTGCCGGGGACTGATTTTTGCCAATATCATTACCAAGCGACTCTAATTTTAATTTGAAGTTTTCTTTTCTTTAGTTTCTTTTCATTATGTTTTCCTTTGATTATCGTGACCCTTGGCATTTCATAAATTTCGGTGATCTTAATAATTTGCCTAATAGGGTCAGTCAACCCCCTCCCCCAAAACAAAAGACCATGCTTGAACAATGTGTAGACGCTCTTAAAAATCCTGATAGTACCCCTCTTGAGCGAGAATGTGCACGCCGTGGTCTTGAGATTCACTATGGTTATTTTCCAGCTCATCAATTTAGTAGTGAAGTTGAGGGGGAGGTTGAGAAGAAATACATGCTGAGTTTTAGGGTCGATCCCCCAGCACGTGATAATTACATAAAGTGTGATGATCTTGTAGAAGAAGTTACCATTGATGACGTTTCCAAAGAAATTCTATTAATTTGTCATCAAACTTCGAATAATAAGGTGAACACTTTTGTGCCTAAAATTTTATTAACGGTGCCACGCATAATTTTTCCTAAATTTATATTGGGAGAGATTGACCCCATTACTTTGGATTTTGTTGAGGCTGATTCTTTGAGTTCTAATGAGGTTGTTCATGATATGTCTTTATTATCTACCCATTTGAACTCTGCTTATTTTTACATACCTTATAATTATTATATTCTTCCATTATTTTTTGGTTGTCCGCATAATTATTCTTACTCATTATTTTTGGCAACCGGGCATGAACCAAAGCCTCCCTTATGGAATAAGAGGCTTATAGATTGCAAGAAGGGGGTATTTGGCAATCTCCCTAGAAAGAAGCCACGTTAGTTTTTTATTTGCCACGTCGTGCTCAAGACATAAAATAGAGCGCTTGATGGGAGGCAACCCATCATTTTTTACTTGCTTTCTAGTTAGTTGTTTTTATTTGATTTTTCGTTAATAATTTTCTTTTTTTCTCCTTGTTTTGTTATTTCGTTTGGATTCATGTATTCTTGTGGCCCTTATTTCTCTAATATTTTTTAAGTCCAATGAGTTATTATCCTTCATATTCTAGTCTTTCTTTACTTAATGTCTACAGTTATTTCATGACTAGAGACTAAGTTTGGAGTTCCCTGGTGATGTTGAGCATTATTTGAAGTATAGATTGACAGACGATTCCATTCAGACATGTGCTGGCTTTCAAGAAGACATTTGGAATAAGATTCACTTTTCCTTATCTCTTTTATTTTCACATGAGTTTTATTATTGATAATTTTATGTGTAGTGGAATAAATTGAAGCATGCGATATTTTCTTCAATTTTCTTGGTTATGAATTGCGATTTCATCATTGCTTTATTTTTCTTGCATGTTGTTGATGGTTAAAAACATGAATTTTTCGTGAATTTTTTGTGCTTCCGTGTGTAAAACTGATGTTACGATACTGATTTCTTTTTGAAGAAACGGTTGAGTTTTGGTCGAGTTGCAGTCAGCGATATCTGTCTCCGTTGAGTATTCATTTAGGTCCGAAATTTTTCATTATTGTAGAAATCTTAGCAGATAAGAAAGGAGACATATGTGTTTTCAAATCACCGTCTATACGTTTGGTTATACTTTTCGCGTAGCTAGTCATCCAGTAACATGAGTCTTGGTGGCACCTAAATTGAGTTTAGAGTCGGATAGTTTTTCCCAAGAAAAAGTCGAGATATTATTTGTTCTATGATGGGAAGTCTAGTAATCGGGGGTATTCGCATGACCCATTGTTCACTCTCGCGTAAAACGACAACCCTGAATAGACTAATAGCTTAGAAATATCGCATTACCGATGATGGGAAGCCTAGTAACCGGGGGTATTCGCGCGACCCGTTGTTTACTTTCGCGTAAAACAGCAACCTTGAATCGGACGTGCGGGAATTGCTATTCGAGTTTTTTCTCCACTGTAGAGGGGGACTTAGTAACTAGAAGCATCCATGTGCCCCATGAGTGTCTTTTACGTCAAACGGTTCCCCAATATATGAGAATGGAAATCCACCCTAGGATTATCCCGATGAAACATCCCGAGATCCGAACCTAGTGGTTAACTCGAATCTATATTATTGATCATACAAAAGGGAATACTATCCGAGGATTAATTTTGACAATGAAACTCTTAAATTTTTGCCACTAGACTGTGGGACTGGGTGAATTGTCTTATTTAATCTAACCCTTCATATTGACGGTCGGTTAAATTCACGCTTGTTAATCTTTGAGCTTGATTTTCTTCATGAACGGTTGGTTAGGACTGAAAATGATTACTTCTTGGAATCAGTGTCCGTGGATGTGACTCACTATTACGACACTCGTATTATTCTTTGAGATTTTCAGGGTAGTATTGATTAAGTTGAGCACTATGGATTTGCACGATCATTCATGATACTTTTTATTTGCAAATTGATTTTTGCTTGAGGACAAGCAAAGGCTCAAGTTTGGGGGTATTTGTTAGGCGTATTTTTATGCGCCTATTTATCATTAGTTTATATCCATTTTGAGCCTAAAAATGCATAAATGAGCTTTTAATGCACTATTCTTATATGTTTTGCAGGAAATTGGAGTCCGGAAGCCTAAACGACGAAAAACGGGCGAAAACGGCAATTTTTGGCCAGGGGCCGCGGCACAAGGAGAGTGAGTCGCGGCACACGCACGGCACACAGAAGCCCCGAGTGGACTGTACCGGGGGCCGCGGCACAAGGAAAGTAGGCCGCGGCCCATGAAGAAAACATGCGCCCAGGCATCCGGCGCTGAAGGATAGGGGCCGTGGCACAGATTAAGTGAGCCGCGGCCCACGGGGCGGTTTTGCTGAGTCTTCCGCGTTTCTAGGCCGTTTTTGGAGCCTGCTCTCAACCTAATTCCCGGATGCGTTTTGGAGGCTAAGGACAGCTATAAATAAGCATTGAAGGTCAGAAAAAGAGGATTTTTATCAAGGCATCGATAGAGAGAGCGGAGACACCAGAGGAGCAGAAACGAAGAGATTTGTGGGCGACGACAAGACCACGGATCCCTTACGGTTTCTCTTAATTTTCCGCATCTTAGTCTCTAGATCTGTTCGAGTAGGGTTGTGATTGTATCCGATTACATGACGGTTTGATTTATTTATTTTTATTTCAATTTAATCGTTATTCGTATTGAATTGGATTTTTCTTACTGTTCTCAATGCTTTCAATTGTTTGGCCAATAGTTGAATTGATTTGAATGTCTTTATGGATTCGGGAGATGAAATTTAGGCATAGTTCTTATGAGAAAAATCATGATTGTCGTGAGATAGGGATATACTCATGGGAATTGTGAAGCCTGTTTATTGTGGGAATCCATGAACTGTTTTAGCTATTAATTATCTAATTCGAATAGGGATATATCGAGTTAATAATTCTTAGTATTTTGTATCGACCTTGGGAAAGGCTTTAGAATAATTTAGGAATTCCTGGCTTACAATCAAATGAATAAAAGTGAATTGGAATTAAATAAAAATCATTCCTGATTGTATGAGGTGAAAATCATAATCCTACGCCCTTATTAGTATTATTATTTTTATTATTACTATTATTATTTTCAATTTATTTTTCTGCAATTAGTTTAGATATAAATTCCATATAATTGTTCTTCAAATAAAATTGTGAGTTGACTATATTTTGGTACTTAGTGAAATCAGTCCTCGAGGGAACGATATCTTACTTATCACTTTATTACTTGTTGACACCGTGCACTTGCGGCATGGTGTGAGGGATTTCCTCACAACAGCGGGAAATAATCTATTTGTGCCAAATCCTGTCCGTCGGATCGCACAATCAAATACCCATCCTGAAATACCCATCCTGATAAGAACCAAACATACACAATACATCTGTAGATCAACTACCACAAAATAATGATAACAAATCCAAAACATCGATGCACATCCCAAACACTCATACGATCAATAACCAGATAAACCAATACGTCAAGTGAGGATATCACCAACATGACAAACTCCAAGCAAGACCAACAAAGAATCAACGGCGACCAAGAATCTCATCAACATGATCAACTCCAACATGACCAACAAGGATCAACGATGACCGAGAATACCATCAACATGGTAAACTCCGACACGACTAATAAAAGATCAACAACGACTGAGAATATCATCAACATGGTAAACTCCAACACGAACAAATATAATGGATCTCAAAGAAATAACCTCGATTGTCGAACATACCCCTCGGGCGTATGATCAACCAGTCGCAAACTGTCGATCATATCCAATCATACATGGACTATGAACGACCAAAACAATATGGCTCAAAGATGGACGTCACAGTGCGCCCGATCCGGAAATGTGTCCGTGCACAAGCCACCCCGTGTATCGATCAAATACACGTGTGGTCTTGTACCTAATCAGTCTCACGAAGTAATCTTCTCGTGTGCACAGCCCAATGTGAGGACATGACCCCATCACATGTCTATACGTGCCGGCCCTGAAAATCCTACACATAACCGATCGGCACGCAGATATGACTCCAGATATGTCACGATGCAACATGACAAAGAAACTCAAAGAATCACATATCCAATAAGGACCGAAAGACTCACCGAATTGAACAATGACACGCGAATAATGAAAGATCGACTCGACCGACAATATCCAAAACAACAATCATGGGATCACAATTCCCAAAGAACGATCAACACGATCAATAACCTCAACACAACAGGCCTGGGATCAACATCCCTCAACGATCGATCAACACAACCATTAATACCAAACGATAGCCTTGGAATCAACATCCCTCAACGAACAACCACAACGAATCTCACTATACGAAACTTCAACTTACGACATATACCACAATTCAACATAATAATTATCCTCATAACTGAACAATACTTAAATTACCTTAAACCGACGATAATATCCTTTCCACGAACAAACCATCATCCCGACAATTTATGTTTATAATATCATTGCTATATGAATTATAAATGAAATGAAAGCGAAACCATTCATTAAATATTATAAACTGAACAAGTATAACTTGCCTTGATACCGATACCACGAAGCCGTTACCAAAACCATTGCCTTCGTCTACGAGCTCCTCAGCCCCGACCAAAAGCAGTCTACGAACTCTTCAACCTCAACCGCAACACAATGGTCGTAATCAACGATCAATTATCACCACTTATTGCAATAATTGATTAACACACATTCGATAATAATCAACAACTGGTATAACCAATCCACAACCCTAACGATTCCAAAATATCTTGATTAAATACAAGTCCGAACAATCTAACTCAAACAATTACGAATTCATTCCCATGATTCCGCAAAGTCCATATATCGATTCGATAAGGCGAGTATACAAACTTAACTAAAGTATTCCAATCAATTTCTCTTTCAAAACTTCAATCAAATACCTTGAAGACGGAATTCAAAGGTATATTCGAATCATCAATCAAAAAACACCAACCACATCAAGAACACGAAGAACACAATCATAAACATATATATCCTTCAACATTATATAATTCTAGCCATCGATACGAACTAAACAACCCAAATATATCAAGAATCTCAAACATCCCAAAATATTAGAGTTCAAGCCAATTACCTTTAATCCGGCGAAAGAATCAAGAATGATGTTATAATCCTTGTTCCAAGCATTCCTAGACGTTATCACTTGATAAACCAACTCAAAATCTGAGGTTTAGGGGTTAAAAATCGAGTTTGGGTGATTTGGGACGAAAGGGGATCGTGTAGGAAGGGTTGGGGAATGAAATTCCCGACTGCTGTACGTTTTTATACGTCCAGGCATGTTAGCGTACGCTAACTTCATCAATAGCGTGCGCTACCTATTCTCAGAATACAAACAGTATAGTTTTTGCCATTTTGAGCATAACTCACTCATCCGGACTCCGATTATCTCACCGTTTGAACCATTAGAAAGATAACTCGATGCTCTATCATACTGTTATGTTTCAGAATTTTTGGAGTTTTCAGGAATCGGTGGAGATTTTCCAAAATCGAACCTTATACGCATTACCTTCCAAACAAGTGTCCAAATCTCATTTCTACTAACGTTTCAACATATAATCTTCTTAATCATATCATATAAACCAAGAATCATAATCACTTGCATGATCAGTATCATACGAAGTAAATAATAACAACAACATCAAAACCTGAAATGAAGGAAGATATTAACCAACATATCTCTTGAAGAAGAACAAGAACACCATTCCAAACCACACGAATCATATCAATATCCGCATATCAACAATATCATCAACATAACTCAGTAATCCATCTCATAATCATATACTCATTAGCTCATACACATGACGATTATCAACTCAAGAACATCATATACAATTCAAAACGAAATCTGAAAGTGAAGAGTAATTACCTCTTTGAAGGAATGGATTGAATCCCAAGGTTGAATCCATTTCCAATCGTTTCTAAACTCCAATATTGTTAAGGACGATCAACTCAAGTGTTTGGAACCTCAAACTTCTCTCTAAGAACTTTCTCTATCGAAATAAAGGAAAGAATGGCCAAAAATGCATCTTAACACCTGGCTGTCCCTTTATATACTGCACATTACTAGCGTGCACTAAAACTTGTATTTAGCGTGCGCTACATCCCTAGCGTGCGCTATCCTTCCTTGATAGCGTGCGCTATCGGGCAGTCCAGTGGCTACTTCCTTGCTTCGCACATCATCTTACGTACGTAACGCACATGCAATAGCATAAGCAAATAGGCGTTGACTTACTACAGTGAAATGCTCAGTAGCGTGCGCTATTCTCCAACAATAGCGTGCGTTATTCCTCGTTGACCCGACATTCTACACCTTCCCCAAAGATGCCCGGGGTCCACATGCCGAAAGTAACCTGACAAAGCCAAGATTCCCTTTTGACCGATCTGATATTAGCGTACGCTAACCATAGGCACTAGCGTGCGCTAAATGCCGATAATAATTAGCATGGGCCTACCTGCCGGCCACCTTCGGAACCTTATCCAGAATGCCTTACGTACGTCAGGGGTCCTCCTTAGCGTACATAACTCAAACCTCTTAGCGTGCGCTAAGTATGCACCATAGCGTGCGCTAAGTATACATCTTAGTGTGTGCTAGGCATACATTGTAGCGTGCGCTAACGTGGCTGTACTCAGCCATTTTCAGCTATTCTCGTCCAACGTATCGACATACGGCATACTGAATACATATATACAACCAGATAATATTCTCATATGATATACCCAATATCAAAAGTACGATAACTTGATACACGATATCTTCAAATGTAATTATCGACCAAATACGACAATTACACCAATACAGCTGTCTCAGTTCTCAATCTATTTTATCCATACTGTATAGACACCAAGCTATCCAGTACGTCTCAGATAAAATAACGCGAAAAATTTATACTGAAATTCCAGATATTACATACTAAAAATCGGGGTATTAGAGAAGCCACACAACACGAAGCTGTATCACAAGGAGGGGCCGAAGCCACACAGCACGAAGCTGTATCACAATGAGGTCATCCAATAACCGTGACCTGCTGAATTGCAGGTGCTGGGAAACCAACTGCGATAAGTTCAAGCCCCAGACTTACTCATAATGAGATCACCTAGTGATCGTGACCTACTGAACTGTAGGTGTTGGGAAACCAACCGCGAAGGTTCAAGCCCCAAGCTTACCCATAATGATATCATCAACATGACCATGGAACTGTAGGTGTTGGGAAACCAACTACGAAGGTTCAAGCTCCAAACTTACCCATCAAGCACTAGCCGAGACTAGCCTCCAAACACAAACAATCACAACCGACAACGATCCGAATCCACGAGAGCGATAGTGTGCTGTCTTGAGTCGGCCAACATGACAACAATAACTCATGGATGGGAACCGTTCTCGGCGGTCCCAATTCAATTACCTCGACCGTCTTGGAATGGCCAATCAATAACAACGAGACAACGGATGGAAACCGTCCTCAACAGTCCCAATTCAATACCTCGATTGCCCTAGAAATGGCCAACTGATAACAATAAAACCATGGATGGGAAATGTCCTTGACTGCCCCGATTCAATACCTTGATTGTCTCAGAACGACCAATCAATAACAACGACTCAATGGATGGGAATTATCCTCGACAATCCCAATTCAATACCTCGATTACCTTAGAATGACCAATCGATGACAACGAATCAACGGATGGGAACTATCCTCGACAATTCCAATTCAATACCTCGATTGTCTTAGAACGACCAACCGATAACAATGAATCAACGGATGCCTTAGTAACTTTAATTGGTTACCGACGATGGATGATGATCAAATACGTCAATGCCTTCAATCGGACAATACAACATCGATATAAAAACACCAACATCAATAGCAACACTCATATCTATGTCTAAATCGAACATCAATGTCAACATTAACAATCGACACATCGATACCGTGAACCAGCTACCGACAACAGCAATAAAAAAAGATGATCAACAATAAAATTTTGGCATAACTACCGGAGGGTATCGTATCAAACAATCTCCTGATATCAACGAAAATCATGAAGAGACTACGTATCGAAATGATACAACACATTCATACACATATATCATAACATTAATCTCATTGACTAGTACAAGTATAAAACTTGCCTCAAACCGAGGGCGATGAAATCCTCCAACGAATGACGAATAGCATTCTCCGACGATCACAAGCACTAGAACAACCTTGAATGAAATACAACTCATTCAATAATACAATATCGGTCGAAAACAACACAATAGACAACCCCGATTCAAACATGAATCGATCAAACCACACAAACGAATATCATAGTCCTCAACTATGAATTATAACATCCTCCAATCATCTTAGTGATTAATATGATCAAAATGTTCTTAATACTTGTGAAAAGAATTCAACAAGAATCATTAAGAACAACATCATATTAATCATCTCAAAATGATAATATCACCAATATCATCATCAATACCTCAAAAACATTACCAACACAACAACATGATGTATCCACCAATATCAATCACCAATTACTCAAGAATTTCGGATTAATCAACAAGATTAACTTAACCATTTTAAGATTATGATAGTTATCCACATAACTCATCATAATCCTACACTAAAATGATTATAGTCTCTCAAGAACACAACCAACAACAATAATCATCTCAAAGCTATGTTAATCATCTAAAAATCTTAACATAACTCTTCATAGACATGATTATAATCTCCAAGCATTCTTAAACATCAAGAACACAATCAACCTCAAACCATAATCACCATGTTCTTCATCACAAGTTCAAAAAAACTATGAAGAATTATACTATCCTCCAACAATCAACAATAACATGAGGTAATCATCAAAGACATCATCACAATCTCGAGGTAAACACAAGATTAATCAACATACCTCTTGAAAGTGAAGAACAACCTCAAACCTTCAAGAATCCACTCCAATCTTCAAGCTCCTAAGCTTCAATCCAAGTTAGGAAGCTCCAAAACAAGTTGGAAGGGTCTGGAAATTACTAAGGAATGCAGAGGGATGATTTCTAGGGAGAGAAATCGAAAATGGGTCATGAAGAAATGAAAGACGAAACATGTATTTATATTCTGCACAGTTCATTACAACCGCTAACCTCTATGCATAATGTATGTTATAGCCCTTACATACGTTATGCTCACTACGTAGCGTACGCTATGTCCTGCAAGAACTCAATGCCTCAATATCATCTGCATTAAGTACGTTGCCGGACACACCTGCATTACGTATGTTATAGCATAAGCATTACGTACGTAATGCCCATTGGCTTGGCTGTCTCGAAAGGCCAAAATATCCAGATCATGCATGGTCCTACACGCCGAAAATCAGATGCGATCTGATACCCATCGTTACGTATGTAACCCTCGTGGTTTAACGTACGTAAGCCTCAACACATACCGTACGTAATGCTATACATATAGCGTACGCTATGGCTATTATACTTAACCAAAAATCCAAACTCACCAAGCAACATCCAAATGGCGAATATAATACCTACGACAAGTATAAATATTTCGATTCCGAAATATCCCAATACAATATACATTGTACCAATCAAATACAACAATACTTGTACAATTCCAAATGAATACGTACAACACAACAGTAAAATGAAAAAAAATTACCCCCGGATATTACATACTTCCTCCAATAAAAAGAGTTTCGTCCCCGGAACTAAGGGTACACAACTCAGGGTATGAACTATCTCTCGGGGCCAAAAAAAACATCTCCAGGAATACTCCGCAATGCGAACCACTTCACCTTAGCAACTGGGCCAACCCGTCGGGTCCCCACGTCTCCTCTGCCTGAAGAAGGCGAAAACCAAGTGATAAAACACTCAATAAAGTGCGAGATCAGTGCGAGAGCAGTCGAATCAAGTGCGATATTACAACCTAATAGGATCCTACTATCTCTAGTGTAATACCCGTAATTTCGATTTCCGGTAAAAAAAAATTTTTGGCGGAAGTCCGTTTTGATGACTCTCTCATGACTGTTTCATTATTCTGAGAATGATTAATTCTACACTTTTTGACATCCGAGTTTGTTTTGGTGTCGTTTTGTTGAGTTCCGTGCTTTTTAGTGATTTTTCCGCACTTGAGTTCGATTCTTGCGAATCTCGGTCGAAACTGCTGTTTCAAGTTTCCCGTAAGTTCGTATAACTTTGTTATACGTGTTGTGAACTTCGGTTTGGTTATTCGATCACGTATCGTGATTTTCGGGCGTTTTGAGCCATTTTGTAATTTACCCAAAGTTATGGGTATTCGTATCTGTATTTGTTGTCTCGACCCTTTTCTTGGTCGCGTATGATTAATTACTGCATTATGTTTTCATTTCGGGTCGTTGATGTTGTCCGCGAGCTTTTCGTTGTGTTTGTTCCGTACGTTTTTGGAAATCGAGTCGCCGGGCCATGTCGGTTGAGCAGCTGGCCGGACGGTGGCGGGTCCTGGCCGGACGGTTGCGGGCACTGGCCGGGCTGATACGGCAGGAACCGGCGTAGCGTACGCTACGGCCGGAAGGCTGCGCGCGCTAACTGGCAGGTCTAGCGCACGCTGTCGAGTGGCCCAGCCGGAGTGCAGGCGGTGGGGTTACGAGGTTCGACTCGGTTAGGATCGGCAGGTAGCGCACGCTACTGTCGGTCGTAGCACACGCTAACTGATAGGGGTAGCGCATGCTGTCGGCCGACTAGCGTCGTTACAGGCGAGCTTTTAGTCCGAGGGTTCTTTGGGCAATTCGGCTAGCGCGCGCAGGCTTCCGGCCGTAGCGCACGCTAGCGGGAGTCGGGCGGATAGGTCACGGTCGGCAGGTTTGGTCGGTGGTGCCGGGTCGTGCGGGCCCTGGCCGAGGGTACTCGGCCGATACTAGCCGATAGCGCACGCTAGTCCGGGAATGCTAGCGCACGCTAGTCCGGGAATGCTAGCGCACGCTAGTTCCGGCCCAGTATAAATGTGACAGAGCAGTCACATTTTCATTCATTTTTCACTTCCTTCCTTTTCTATCCGCAGCTGGCGATTCGAGGGTGGCGAAGCCATGTTGTTTGACAACAAATCCACGAAGTTATTGAGTTCATAACATCAATAAATCATCCTATATCATCCTTTGATCCAGCAAATCAAGGTAATGTTTCTTAGAACCCTAGTTTCTTGAATTTTGGGGTTTTTGCGTTTTTGTCCGATTCGTTCCGTATCGTTGATTAATTCATGATGGGTATGATTAATCTTGGTAGTATTCTTGTGTTTAACATCATTTAATCCATTGTTCTTCGTCGAATCGAAGTATATTTCTTGATTTCCTTCGAATTGACTTTTTGGGGGATTTTTCCTCGATCTCGTTTTCCATCCATTTTTGATGGATCGATTGTGATTAAATGATGTTGTTAAACATATTCTATGGATTGTATATCCATATTTCGACTTGGAATTCCGTTTTCGTGTTTTGTCGGGATGAATCGTGTTCTTGGCCATTTTGGGGGAAACACTTGAACTTTCGTCATTCATTCTTTGAATTCAACGGCGAGTTTATTGTCCTTCGTATGGAATGCATTTTCATTATTGTTATTGTCCTTCGAAGTTTATTACCGCGAGTTGGCGATCGGTGGAGTCGGCGGGTTCGTAGTCGGTTCGGGCCAACCTACTTCGGTCGATTCTCCGCGTTGTTCTTATTCGAGGCAAGTACCTTGTCCATACATTTCTTGTTTTGTGGATATGATGATTGGTGATCGTCTTGGTATGTTTGTTGTTTGTTTGAAATGAGTTTTCAAAAGATTCGGCTAGCCCCGTTAAAGGCTCACTTTCAAAACGCGTGTGTTTTGTAAATTGTGTGGGTTGTAAGTGACGACGTGAATCCCTTTGATATGTTTGGTGTTGATGTTGCGCTTGATAATGCGTGTGTACATATATTGCTTATTTCTACCGCGTTATGGTTGATGTGTGTGTTGTTATTTATTCGTGTGGTCGTGGACTGACGGATAAATTATGTGAATTGGTGTATTGATTTGGTAATTGTTACAACGATGACTGTGTGCTTGATGTTTGTGACAATGTGAATACTTGTTGTGAGAGACGTCATATCTGGGAGCCTCTGAGGGCGGGGCGTGCGATCTCCGGCCTGGTGTACGCTGCAATGTGCGGCTCCATATGGTTGGTGAACGCCGGTGTTTACCTGATGCGCGTGCAAGGGGAGGCTCTTGTGGGAGTGACGCCGGCGCGGTGACACGTACAAGGTGTGGCTGACATGTGGAGTGAACGCCGGTGCACAGGTGTTTCAGTGGAGGCGCCTGGCAGGCTTATTGGTAACAGATATTTGAGTGTTTAGCTAAGACCCCGTTACCGAATGATTATCGTATTTCAAATACTTTCAACTCTTTTAAAAATGTTGGTCTCGATATAGACCGTGATTCGTGTTTTCTGATAGTGTGTTTCAACTTGTTTTAAATGTTGGTATCAGGGTTAATTAACCAAGGACATTTGACGAGATCCCCGAGGGTTAATTAATCAGGGGTCTTGAGCAGTTTTTGGACGGACGAAAGGCTGTGTCCTTGATTATACTGTGTTGACATTTTGTGTTTTGGGTCGAGGACCCGTGTGATGTTGAGATGTTTGATCTCGTGTTGATATTATTTGGATTGGGTCGAGAACCCCGTGGGAAATATTTGTGAAGACTCGCTTGTGTTGATTGAATGGTTTTCTTGCAAATTGCTTTCCGCCTATTGGTCGAGGACCCTGCTGATTTTGGAATGAGGAGGATTTGATAATCCTAAATTGTTTTCTTTTAAAACTCTCGATGGCACTTTAAACGGTTTTATAAATTTTTTTCCCTTGATTTGTGATCTTTCGGTTTTGAAGTGTTTTACACAAACTCATGCCTCGGGAAGTACTTTTCATTATGTTTGAATCTTTGAGGATTTCCTGGTTATTGTTATTCGTGGAATGTGAATTGTATGGCTCGTATTTGCACTTTGTTCTTGCACTAGCAAATCAGTGGAGTTTTGCTAACCCCCGAGTATTCGGGGGGTGGATGTCTGTTTTTGCATTCAGGTTTGGGAGCATAACACAGGGTCGGCACGAAGGATGATGAAAGATGAATGATACTAATCACACGAGGATCTGTTGATGTCGTATTGGTCTAGTTGTATTTTCTTTTCCGCTGCAGTATCTTTTCCCCGTTGTATGGGAGTTTATTGTATTTGGACCCCTGTGTGGGTATGTGTTTGGAATTGAGTTGTATGTAATCATTAAAAGACCAAATCGGTCTACTGAGTTGTTTGTCCCTTCTAAAGTATACTGGATACAGTTTGGGAAATAGTTTAAACAACAAACTGTACTGATTTTAAATCTGAGTGCGTAGCGGAAGTCTTAAATACAGTAAGTTGCTGTGGATACAGCAACTCGATGTAATCTCCTGTTAGCTTGATGCGTACAGGGTTTTGCAGTGTATACTTATATAAATCACAGTTTATGAAAACAGTAATGGCGAAAGGTAAATAACACAGTATTTAAGTGGTTCGAGGTAAACCCCTCTACATCCACTGGTCCTCCACACAGGAGTAAAATGTTTATTATAAATACTGCGTACACAACTATGTATTTATAATCAAACCTATCCTTGTATTGTTCACACAGATAGATACAAAGACTGTCGCTTTCAACCGTTCACACAGATTAGTTAAAGCTTCCTCTCGACTTGCTTCTTCACACACAGTTCCAAAGCTTCGTCCTTATTCGTCCCACACAGGTCAGAATAACTTGTTGAGTTCACACAGAGCTCAGTTTTTACACAAAGGTAAAAGGTAGGTAACCAGGTAAGAACAGCAGCTTTGAATATGGAGTTCTTGAGCTGATGATGGTTGTTTTTGATGACTGAGTATATTTCTTCTTTCTCATATATGGATTGATGCTAGAATTAAATATACTTGCTCTTGTAAGCTTGATCTGATGATAATGAATATTCAGTCTTTCTGTAGGTTCGTAGATGCCATTGATCTTCAAATTCTGGGGATATATATAGCCTCATTGGATATGTCCGTTGGGATAGATCCGTTGAACAAGATTCTGTGACAACTAGATAGTTGACTTGAATAGACCAGGATCCGGATATTGCGGGATTTGAAGATCTCTGACAGCTTCAGTATTTAAATACTTTATCCTTTCAGTATTTAAATACTTCTTTATCAAACGGGACTTGACTTTACTGAATTCCAAAGATTCCTTTCCAAACGGTCTTCAGTCCTGTTTCGATGTAAATGTTGTATCCAATTATGTTGTAGGCATATTGAAGTAGTCCAGTGCTGTATGGAAGGGTGATGTGTTGAGAGGCAGCTTCCATACTTGGCGTTTACTTAGACTTAGTTGCTGTATCTTGGTAGCGCGAGCTCATTGTATCTTTGGCGCTATGAGAAGGTTTTCGATACAGGATTGACAACTTCGATCGGATTTTCAATACAGCGGCTTGCTGTATGCTGGCTTGCTGTATCAAGCTTTGTTGTTTGGTAATTTATCAAAACACCATTATTTTTCCCAACAATTTCCCCTTTTTGATAGTTTCCAAACCTTCTTGATGATGCCAACACCTCTTTAAGCTAAAACAATTTCTCCTTCTTTTTCGATAACCACTTGTTGGCAATTTGAGAGGGCTTCGATACAGGAGATGATTTTCCCAATAGTTTCCCTTTCTTTTTGATAATGTCAAGAACAATTTTCCCCTTTTTCGATAACATCTTGAGCAGAGTTCTTGATCTTCTGTTCGAATGATCTGGTCTTCAGCACTTAGTCTAAAAGAAATGTGAAGTGCTCGCATGCAAGTTCTAAAAATGATAACATCAAACAGGTAAGTGTATTTACATCTTAAACCTATGATTGGCGCGCAGCACAATCTTTCATTGTGATCTAGTTTAGTACAACTGAACCTATGAACTGTTCGCATACAAGTTCTTACAGCAATACAGAATAAAATAAAATTATCAATCATAATTGATGTCCTGTAGTGTAAGTACTGTATCCGTGAATAATACAGCGTTCCCCCTTAAAAGGTACATACAGGTTTCAATTCTTACATTAATGTTCAGATTTAACACTGTATTCATGGGTCGTACTGTATTCCCCCTTAATTAATGCACACGTCAGCTGTAGGGAGGTTTCATGCCTTCTTTGTTCTACAGTGTTGTCTTGGCTGTTCTGAGTGTACAGTTAATTAATGGCAGATACTGTATTCTTGGGTCTTACAGCATTCTCCCTTAATTAATGAGTAAAAGCATAAAAACTTACAGGGAGTCTGGCTGTAGCGTTTCCCGATTCATGTCGAAGCATAGAAATCAAGTAAATTTGGGTCCTGGTGTGATAGTGCCTTTTGGTACCCAAATTTGCCGAACAACAATTGGTTTGTTGTAGGCTACTTTTGGTCCATTATTTCTATATCTACGTGGGGTAGGCACGTAGTCGTTGTAATGATGATAATTGTAATGCATGAAAAATCAAGAATTATAGTTGTTATTCCAGTACGATTGTCGTCTCGGAGGTGGAGCCATTTTCTTTGGCCTAACAGCTTGCCTTCAGGTCTCGGTTGGATTCCCAACGTTGTTGTTGATCTTTGCCGTGACTGTTTTCTTGATGGATAACGGGCTCCTATATCGATATCTAGGCGCACTTTGTCTTGAGTCTTGTCGTGCGGGCTTTTGATATTTGGATACGGCCTTCTTCTACGAGCAGTGTTGGTGCCGTTGATATGCTCGGGAGCATCTTTGTTGCGTGCGTCTTACAGTGCGAGTGGTGAGGATTCCATTTATGCGGAATATGACCGTGGTGGCGGAATGGCAGCCTTTGCAGTTCGCGGTGCAACTGGTTCCTTCACAGAACTTGGAATTTCCTTCGATACAGGAATGGGTTCCTCACTCCTAACGAATACCGTACTAGATTTTTCTTTGTTGGAGAATCAGTTGTACCCTAAGCCACGTTTATCATGAGCATATTGCCCAGTGCTTAGGATCTCTTCCATTCTATTAGAGGATTTCTCGAAAGATTTCAAGATTGTCTCTAATTCTCCTTTACGTTTCTCGAGAGATTTTACTTTGGCTTCGAGTAGAGCTAAATCATTTGTCTTGCTTTCAAGATGAGACTTGGTCTCATTTAGATCGTGAGCAAGTTGATGATTGCTCTCCATGAGTTTTTCTAAATTGACTTTGCTGTTTTCGCAATCAACTGACATATTTTCGTAATTATCCTTCAGCAAGTCGTTTTCTTCCTTCAGCTCTAAGTTAGAAATTTAAGCTGTATGTTTTCTCTTTTCAATATCTCATGGGCCTTTTGAATGTTATTAAATTCATTCAACATGTTTTCAAAGGTATGAGATGCATTTACAGGAATAGTTGAGGTAGAACTTACCTCATCATCATCGCCGTCTTCATTTTCCTCTTTAACTTCGGCCATAGAGCACATATAGGATCTATCTTCTAGCTCATCATCTGAAGAGTCACTGTCAGTGACCACCTGAAGACATTCAGTCCTTGTTGATGCGGGAGAAGCTTTTGATTCTCCAATGAAGGCCTTGAGTTTGTTCTTCATCCTGTTTCTCCAGTCATCAAACTCATTAATGTGAAACATAGATATCTTATTTGACATAAAGGTATCCATATTAGAAGATGGGAAATACAAAGACTGTTTTCGAAAATAAGTGTTTTTAAGGATCTGATTCAGTTAAAAATGCGACTGATTCTTTTTAGAATCAACCGCTCTGATACCAATTGTTTGTCCCTTCTAAAGTATACTGGATACAGTTTGGGAAATAGTTTAAACAACAAACTGTACTGATTTTAAATCTGAGTGCGTAGCGGAAGTCTTAAATACAGTAAGTTGCTGTGGATACAGCAACTCGATGTAATCTCCTGTTAGCTTGGTGCGTACAGGGTTTTGCAGTGTATACTTATATAAATCACAGTTTATGAAAACAGTAACGGCGAAAGGTAAATAACACAGTATTTAAGTGGTTCGAGGTAAACCCCTCTACGTCCACTGGTCCTCCACACAGGAATAAAATGTTTATTATAAATACTGCATACACAACTATGTATTTATAATCAAACCTATCCTTGTATAGTTCACACAGATAGATACAAAGACTGTCGCTTTCAACCGTTCACACAGATTGGTTAAAGCTTCCTCTCGACTTGCTTCTTCACACACAGTTCCAAATCTTCGTCCTTATTCGTCCCACACAGGTCAGAATAACTTGTTGAGTTCACACAGAGCTCAGTTTTTACACAAAGGTAAAAGGTAGGTAACCAGGTAAGAACAGCAGCTTTGAATATGGAGTTCTTGAGCTGATGATGGTTGTTTTTGATGACTGAGTATATTTCTTCTTTCTCATATATGGATTGATGCTAGAATTAAATATACTTGCTCTTGTAAGCTTGATCTGATGATAATGAATATTCAGTCTTTCTGTAGGTTCGTAGATGCCATTGATCTTCAAATTCTGGGGATATATATAGCCTCCTTGGATATGTCGGTTGGGATAGATCCGTTGAACAAGATTCTGTGACAACTAGATAGTTGACTTGAATAGACCAGGATCCGGATATTGCGGGATTTGAAGATCTCTGACAGCTTCAGTATTTAAATACTTTATCCTTTCAGTATTTAAATACTTCTTTATCAAACGGGACTTGACTTTACTGAATTCCAAAGATTCCTTTCCAAACGGTCTTCAGTCCTGTTTCGATGTGAATGTTGTATCCAATTATGTTGTAGGCATATTGAAGTAGTCCGGTGCTGTATGGAAGGGTGATGTGTTGAGAGGCAGCTTCCATACTTGGCGTTTACTTAGACTTAGTTGCTGTATCTTGGTAGCGCGAGAGCTCGCTGTATGATGGCGCTATGAGAAGGTTTTCGATACAGGATTGACAACTTCGATCGGATTTTCAATACAGCAGCTTGCTGTATGCTGGCTTGCTGTATCAAGCTTTGTTGTTTGGTAATTTATCAAAACACCATTATTTTTCCCAACAATTTCCCCTTTTTGATAGTTTCCAAACCTTCTTGATGATGCCAACACCTCTTTAAGCTAAAACAATTTCTCCTTCTTTTTCGATAACCACTTGTTGGCAATTTGAGAGGGCTTCGATACAGGAGATGATTTTCCCAATAGTTTCCCTTTCTTTTTGATAATGTCAAGAACAATTTTCCCCTTTTTCGATAACATCTTGAGCAGAGTTCTTGATCTTCTGTTCGAATGATCTGGTCTTCAGCACTTAGTCTAAAAGAAATGTGAAGTGCTCGCACGCAAGTTCTAAAAATGATAACATCAAACAGGTAAGTGTATTTACATCTTAAACCTATGATTGGCGCGCAGCACAATCTTTCATTGTGATCTAGTTGAGTACAACTGAACCTATGAACTGTTCGCATACAAGTTCTTACAATCTGAGAATAAAATAAAATTATCAATCATAATTGATGTCCTGTAGTGTAAGTACTGTATCCGTGAATAATACAGCATTCCCCCTTAAAAGGTACATACAGGTTTCAATTCTTACATTAATGTTCAGATTTAACACTGTATTCATGGGTAAATCTTGTATTCCCCCTTAATTAATGCACACACGTCACCGTAGGAGGTTTCATGCCTTCTTTGTTCTACAGTGTTGTCTTGGCTGTTCTGAGTGTACAGTTAATTAATGGCAGATACTGTATTCTTGGGTCTTACAGCATTCTCCCTTAATTAATGAGTAAAAGCATAAAAACTTACATGGAGTCTGGCTGTAGCGTTTCCCGATTCATGTCGAAGCATAGAAATCAAGTAAATTTGGGTCCTCGTGTGATAGTGCCTTTTGGTACCCAAATTTGCCGAACAACAATTGGTTTGTTGTAGGCTACTTTTGGTCCATTATTTCTATATCTACGTGGGGCAGGCACGTAGTCGTTGTAATGATGATAATTGTAATGCATGAAAAATCAAGAATTATAGTTGTTATTCCAGTACGATTGTTGTCTCGGAGGTGGAGCCATTTTCTTTGGCCTAACAGCTTGCCTTCTGGGTCTCCAGTTGGATTCCCAACGTTGTTGTTGATACTGCACTGTGACCTGTTTTCTTGATGGATAACGGGGCTCCTATATCCAATATCTAGGCGCACTGTACTGAGAGTACTGTCGTGCGGGCTTTTGATATTTGGATACAGCCTTCTTTCTGAACGGCTGTTGGTGCTGTTGATATGCTCGGGGAGCATGCTGTTGCGTGCGTCTTACAGGTCTGAGTGGCTGAGGATTCCGCTGTCTGGAATATGACTGTGGTGGCGGAATGGCAGCCTTTGCAGTTCGCGGTGCAACTGGTTCCTTCACAGAACTTGGAATTTCCTTCGATACAGGAATGGGTTCCTCACTCCTAACGAATACCGTACTAGATTTTTCTTTGTTGGAGAATGAGTTGTACCCTAAGCCACGTTTATCATGAGCATATTGCCTAGTGCTTAGGATCTCTTCCATTCTATTAGAGGATTTCTCGAAAGATTTCAAGATTGTCTCTAATTCTCCTTCACGTTTCTCGAGAGATTTTACTTTGGCTTCGAGTAGAGCTAAATCGTTTGTCTTGCTTTCAAGATGAGACTTGGTCTCATTTAGATCGTGAGCAAGTTGATGATTGCTCTCCATGAGTTTTTCTAAATTGACCTTGCTGTTTTTGAGCTGATGATGGCTGTTCTTGATGACTGAGTATATTTCTTCTTTCTCATATATGGATTGATGCTAGAATTAAATATACTTGCTCTTGTAAGCTTGATCTGATGATAATGAATATTCAGTCTTTCTGTAGGTTCGTAGATGCCATTGATCTTCAAATTCTGGGGATATATATAGCCTCATTGGATATGTCCGTTGGGATAGATCCGTTGAACAAGATTCTGCGACAACTAGATAGTTGACTTGAATAGACCAGGATCCGGATATTGCGGGATTTGAAGATCTCTGACAGCTTCAGTATTTAAATACTGTATCCTTTCAGTATTTAAATACTTCTTTATCAAACGGGACTTGACTTTACTGAATTCCAAAGATTCCTTTCGAAATGGTCTCCAGTCCTATTTCGATGTGAATGATGTATCCAATTATGTTGTAGGCATATTGAAGTAGTCGGGTGCTATATGGAAGGGTGATGTGTTGAGAGGCAGCTTCCATACTTGCGTTTACTTAGACTTAGTTGTTGTATCTAGGTAGCACGAGAGCTCGCTGTATGCTGGCGCTATGAGAAGGTTTTCGATACAGGATTGACAATTTCGGTCGGATTTTCAATACAGCGGCTTGCTGTATGCTGGCTTGCTGTATCAAGCTTTGTTGTTTGGTAATTTACACCATTATTTTTCCCAACATGAGTCATTTTGCCCTTAAAGGCATTGTTGATTTGTTCTATGTTGTTACCTGTGATACCCGTACTTTTTGTAAATCTTCTACTCTTGTGCTTTGTAATTTTTACACTCATGTAAGTGTTTAGTAAGCTTATATTAATCTTGGAACTCTTGTCAATTGGATTTACACCCCTTTTCTTGTTCGGATCGTCGCTGTTTTCGGATCCTTGATGCGATTATACTACCTTCGTGTAATGGGTAGCGCACGCTACGCACACCTTGTAGCGCACGCTAATTTAGTGGGGGTAGCGCACGCTATCCGTTATAATTAGCGCACGCTACTAATGTATTGGAGGCAGACAGTCCAGTAGCTACTGGACTGGAAAAGGGAATTCCTAGCGTACGCTAGGTGTGACTGGTAGAGTACGCTAGATTTTGGTGGTAGCGCACGCTACGTTACTAGAGTAACGTGCGCTAAAGAGAGTAAAGCTGGGGACAGTAGGTTCTGGACTGGACACTGACTACCAGGTAGCGCACGCTATTAGAAATAATTAGCGCACGCTAATTGAGTCACTAGCGCACGCTATGAGCAGGTGTTAGCGTACGCTAACGGAGCTGGCAGAGGCTACTAGATTGTCTGGTGAGTCCGATAGCGCGCGCTATTTTTCATGGCTAGCGCACGCTAGTCCCTATTTGGTATAAATAGGACATCTCCGTTCCCAAATCGTCATTTCTTCCTTCCTTCACCTCCTTGGACGATTTTAGGCGATTCCGGGCGATTTGTGAGGAGTTCTTCGAGCTACAATTATCTAGCAACATCTTTGAGTTTCTAGTTCGGATTTATCAACGTTTAATCCTCTCCACCGCTCCAAATCAAGGTAAACTTCTCACAAGCCTAGATTTTCGGGATTTGGGGATTTTCCATCCGATTTCTTCGATCCAACTTGTTGTTATGTTAGAATATATCGATTGCGAGTTATCTACCTTGGATACATGTTTTCCTACGGATTTATTGGCATATTTCCGGAGTTCTTGAGTGTTTGGGATATTTGACTTGCGATTCACTATCCAAGAGAATTATTCCCGGAACACATGTATCGGGGTAGTAAATTCGGGTGATTCCAACTTATTTTCATACCGATGGGGTTTTGATAATTGAATTACGAACTTGTCTAGGTTCGGAGTTGTCGAATCCTTCAATCTTGGTACCTTGTCGTTTGTACCTTTTCCTCTCGATTCCAGGCAAATGATTCTTGTGAAAGTTATGTTCTTAAATGTGAAAAGTAATGCATGTGATTGTGAGAGTTGCTTTCGTTCACTCCGAGAGGACCCGACGGGGTCGAGGAGGGTTCCGCTTATGTCGGTTCCATGAACATTTGGGTTAGCCACTCCGAGATGATCCGACGGGGTCGAGGAGGGATTCGCGCATTGTAGAGTCCACGGTTAATCAAGAGATATCATCATTTCTAAATATGTTTGGATAATTGCATTTTCCGGAAAATCATTATCATAGCTTTGAATTGGTGCATATGCTTTTATGTATAAGACTTGACATTTCACTTGTAATACTTGCCCTAACCCCTCTCGTTTGGGGAAAATTACTTTTGTGTTTTTCAAGTCCTAAGGAACCATACGAGCGAGCACCAGGACGATACGATGAGGACGGCGAGGCGTGATACTGTGGTTAGTGGTGTTCCATTTGGTTTGGTCGTTGTTCTCTTTGATCCATTTTATCCTTGTAATAATAAATGGTACTCGAGTACTTTAGGAAAGTCCTTTTCCATTGTCGTACAACTTCTTGTATTTCTTCATGGTATTGTTTGTCCGTGGTTGAACTTCCTTATTTGTATCGAATTTATTGATTCCCAAGTGGATTTTGTCAAATTTTGATACGTTGTGAGTGAGATGAGCCTAGTGGGTCCCAGGTCGGGATTTACGGCGCTGTGATATTCTCCGAATATCTCGGGGGTATTACAGAATTTGGTATCGGAGCTTAGGTTTATGGATACCTAGGCTGTCGGATTGTTGGGTCTAAATGTACTATTCCAAGAACACAGTATCATCGCGTTGTCGTCATCTCGTACGACCGGTACTCGTAAGTTCCCTATCTTATTTACCCTGTTTATTCACTCACTATCATTCGATTATGGGACATGAGAAGTCCATATTCTAGATGGCATTGCTTAGAGCTATTCTTATGATTTTACTTACATTTTTTCTTTAGAATGTCAACTGGTAGAGGACGTGGACGCGGCCGTGGTCGTGGCCGAGGGCGTGGCGCAGCCGGTGGAGCGGCCATGTCCCTCAGCTCGGTAGAAGGCTCAGCTACGCCTAGCTTGTCGGACTCTATTCAACCTAGCACCGGTAGTCATCAGGAGCCGTCGGCCGGCCTGGGAACTTCTACAGGAGCCAACCGGATGTGGGTGTTGCCGCCATATTGCGGCAGTGGCGAACCAAATGGCTCTTTTAACCCGGGCGATGCAGCAACCAACCACCTCCTATTACCGACACTGGGGCTGAGAAGTGGTTACAAGATGTTATTCGTATGCGCCCTCCCAATTTATTGGTGCAAATGATCCGATAAATGCAGGAAGATTGGATTAATGAGATGAATAAAGTTTTCATGGCCGTGAATTGTCCAGAGGCACGTAAGGTGCCAGTTGCCCAGTACTTCCTATCAAGGGATGCGGCTACCTGGTGGCAAGCTATTGCACCTCAGGATCGTGAGGTTTCATGGGACGAGTTTAAGGAATTGATGGAGGCCGAGTTCTGCCCGTGGCCTGTTCAGGAGGCCAGGATTCGAGCCTTTTATGAAGCTAAACCCCAGGATGTCCCTGTATCTCAA
This sequence comes from Orobanche coerulescens, assembly GCA_033398695.1. Classification (NCBI taxonomy): domain Eukaryota; kingdom Viridiplantae; phylum Streptophyta; class Magnoliopsida; order Lamiales; family Orobanchaceae; genus Orobanche; species Orobanche coerulescens. The sequence goes on along the minus strand of CM065802.1, from coordinate 176,926,017 downwards.
GCAATCATTGAATACAACTGTCAACTCAACCATGTGAAAAATCAAGTGAGGGAAGAGAGAGATAGAATTCGTCACTTTGACATGCGAATGAAGCCAAAAGTACGGCACTATATGTCGGGCTTCGCTCGCACCACATTGAAGGAGTATCAAGATAGGGCACTAGCCTATGATATGTCCTTCACTACTACCGAAACGACAAGTGAGAGTAAGAAGCAGAAGACCACTGGAAAGTTTTCTAGCGGTAGAGGTGGCAACCAGCGGGGATCGCAGTCGGCAAGCTATACAACCAAAGGGTCTTCCGTGCATCGGGAGGTAAGCAATTTGTTTGTTGCTAATGTGTCCAACCGGTTGTGACATGTTTTAATTGTGGCCAACAGGCCATCTTAATCGTGATTGTGGTTTACCCCCATTGAAGTGTTTTAATTGCGGCCGGGAAGGCCACAGAGCCATGTCTTGTACGGAAGAAGAAACTCCACTTGGATCTCGGGCATCGGCCCTACGCTGGAGAACCGAGTGTTAATCAGTCATCTACGAGTCGGCCATCCCGGAGTTACGGTCGAGGCGGAGGCCGTGGTCGGTCCGTTAGGGGAGTCCTAGTCTTTGGTTCGATGCAACCTCGTGTCTATGAGATGAGGAAAGCTGGAGATCCAGAGGCTACCGTGGCGACATGTATCATTTCTCTTTTGTCTCATCCAGTTAGAGTGCTTTTTGATTCTGGTGCTTCTCATTCGTTCATCTCTTTGGATTGTGTGCGTCGATTGAATATTGAGGGCTTGTCTCCTTGTGAGTCCTTTGTGGTTAAGTTTCCCAGTGGTGATAGAATCGTGGGACACAAAGAAGTTAGAGATTGCCCGGTGTTAATCGCTGAGAGAGTGTGGTTTTCGAATTTGATAGTCGTAGACATTGTTGATGAAGATCTAATCATCGGTGACGATTGGCTCGATAGACACGGTGCAGTAATGAATTATCGCACGAATATCATATCGATGTTAGCCAAAGACGGTACCGAACACCATTTTGCGGGGTACAAGAGGGGATGTCAGAAATTTTTGATTAGTGCCTTGAAGGTGACAAAACTTATTAGAAAGGGCTGTGTTGGGTATTGGTGTTATGCCATGAAAGTCGAAGATGGGAAAGTTGAACTTCCCTAGATTCCTGTTGTAATTGATTTTCCGGATGTTTTCCCAGACGAATTACCGGGACTACCACCGGGGCGGGAAGTTGAATTTACAATTGATTTGGAGTCAGGAGCAACCCCGATTTCTAAGGCACCGTATCGTATGTCACCTTCATAAATGCAAGATTTGAAGAAACAACTGGGAGAATTGTTGGATAAAGGGTATATTAGACCCAGTGCCTCGCCATGGGGTGCACCGGTCTTGTTCGTAAGGAAGAAAGATGGTTCACTACGTTTGTGTATTGATTATCGGGAACTGAAAAAAGTGACCATTAAGAATAAATACCCTTTGCTGCGTATCGATGATTTGTTTGATCAATTGCAGGGAGCCGCGGTGTTCTCAAAAATTGATTTGAGGTCCGGTTACTATCAACTTCGCATTAAGGAATCCGACGTTCCTAAAACTGCTTTCCGTACGAGGTATGGACACTATGAGTTTGTGGTTATGCCTTTTGGGTTAACCAACGCACCGGAGATATTTATGCAATTGATGAATAAAATATTTATTGAGCATCTTGATAATTGTGTAGTCGTTTTTATCGACGATATTTTGGTCTACTCTCGAGATGAAGAGGAACACGCTCGGCATTTGCGATTGGTGTTGGAGATTTTGAGGACTCAGCACCTCTATGCAAAGTTTTCTAAGTGTGAATTCTGGCTGAAGGAAGTCATGTTTCTCGGACATGTGATTTCAGCGGAAGGGGTTCGGGTAGATCCCCAGAAAATTGGCGATGTTAGATTGGGCTCCACCCAGAACGTGAAGGAGGTTCGTAGCTTTTTGGAGTGCAGCCGGATACTACCGGAGGTTCGTCGAGGGGTTCTCCAAACTTGCTCGACCACTTACTCAATTACTCCAAGTCCGAAAGGTTCGAATGGAATGAAGAGAGACAACGGAGTTTCAAGAGCCGAAAAGGCGTCGACTACCGCGCCGGTTTTAGCCCTACCTCGGGAGTCGGTGGGTATTCGGTTTATTGTGATGCATCGGGACAAGGACTTGGGTGCGTACTCTTGCGGCATGATAAGACGATTGCCTATGATTCACGGCAACTTAAACCGTATGAGCTGAATTATCCTACCCATGATTTGGAATTAGCCGGTGTAGTGTTTGCCCGAAGATCTGGCGTCACTATTTGTACGGTTCTTCATGTCGAATTTATACCGACCACAAGAGCCTAAAGTATATTTTTAGCCGTAAAGAGCTGAATATGAGACAACGACGTTGGTTAGAGCCGATAAAGGATTATGATGCGGAAATCCTTTACCATCCAGAAAGGCTAACGTTGTAGCCGATGCGTTGAGCCGGAAGTCGATATCTCTTCATATGCTTGAGGCCCTTACGCCTCAAGTTAAGATCGACGGGAGTTAATTGAGCAGGAGTCAAGTACGGATCCAGCGGGTTCGAGGTCATATGTGTACTCTTGAGGCTATTCCGTCCTTGATCGGCGACGTCGGGAAAAGCAGGAGAATGACCCAATGCTTGTCAATCAAGGCGGACGTGGAAAAGGAAATCCCTGGTTTTATGATCCACGAGGATGGCATTTTGAAATTTCAAGGTAGGATTTGTGTTCCGAATGACTCAGAGCTGAGACAGAGAATACTCCGAGAAGCCCATGCTACACCTTACTCGATCCATCCTGGGACGAGTAAGATGTAAAAGTATCTTAAAAGGAGTTTTTGGTGGAATAATATGAAGAGAGATGTCACCGAGTTTGTGTCAAGGTGTTTGACATGTCAACAAGTCAAAATTGAGCATCAACGGCCGGCCGGGCTGTTGAAACCTCTCCCTATTCCCGAATGGAAATGGGAGGATATTACCATGGATTTCATCACCGGGATGACGAGGACTAAGTCGGGGATGAATATGATTTGGGTTGTTGTTGACCGGTTAACTAAGTCGGCACATTTTCTTGGCATTAAGGACACGTGGGGACCGGAGCGATTGTCCCGGATTTTTATATCGGAGATTGTGAGATTACACGGTATGCCAAAGTCAATTGTTTCCGATCGTGATGGCCGTTTCGTGTCGCATTTTTGGAAGGCGGTCCATCAAGCCTTGGGCACCGAATTGAGGTTGAGTACTTCCTTCCACCCACAGTCTGACGGTCAGACTGGGCGGACGATCCAGACATTGGAAGATATGCTGAGGGCGTGTGCCCTGGATTGGAGTACCGACTGGGAAATACACCTACCTTTGATCGAGTTCACTTACAATAATAGCTGGCACGCATCGATCAAGATGGCACCTTTTGAGGCATTGTATGGTAGGCGGTTTAGATCTCCACTTTGTTGGGATGAAGCTTCGGATTTAGTCGGGACGGAACCCGATATGTTGATGGAAACCAAAGAGAAGATTTCCATCATCCGAGACCGACTGTTAACCGCTCAGAGTCGACAAAAATCCTATGCCGACAATCGTTGTTGGCCCTTGGAATTTGATGTGGGTGATCATGTCCTACTCAAAGTATCACCGATCAGAGGAGTCTTCAGGTTTGGGAAAAGGGGCAAACTTAGTCCGAGATATATTGGACCATTTGAGATTCTCGACAGAATTGGGGAACTGGCCTATCGATTGGCTTTACCTCCAGCCCTTAGCCATGTTCACAGTGTGTTCCATGTTTCCCAACTGAGGAGGTATGTCCCTGACCTGAGTCATATCATTGATTACGGGGACATCGAGATCGCAGATGATGTCACATTTGAAGAGAAGCCAGTGAAAGTACTAGAGCATCGAGTAAAACAACTCCGGCATAAAACCATACCGTTGGTTAAAGTTCAGTGGTCACGACACGGAGTTGAGGAAGCGATGTGGGAAACCGAGGAAAGCATGCGCACTAGATACCCAGAGTTATTCATTTTTTAAGTTTCGGGACGAAACTTCATTTTAGAGGGGGAGGATGTGATACCCGTACTTTTTGTAAATCTTCTACTCTTGTGCTTTGTAATTTTTACACTCATGTAAGTGTTTAGTAAGCTTATATTAATCTTGGAACTCTTGTCAATTGGATTTACACCCCTTTTCTTGTTCGGATCGTCGCTGTTTTCGGATCCTTGATGCGATTATACTACCTTCGTGTAATGGGTAGCGCACGCTACGCACACCTTGTAGCGCACGCTAATTTAGTGAGGGTAGCGCACGCTATCCGTTATAATTAGCGCACGCTACTAATGTATTGGAGGCAGACAGTCCAGTAGCTACTGGACTGGAAAAGGGAATTCCTAGCGTACGCTAGGTGTGACTGGTAGCGTACGCTAGATTTTGGTGGTAGCGCACGCTACGTTACTAGAGTAACGTGCGCTAAAGAGAGTAAAGCTGGGGACAGTAGGTTCTGGACTGGACACTGACTACCAGGTAGCGCACGCTATTAGAAATAATTAGCGCACGCTAATTGAAGTCACTAGCGCACGCTATGAGCAGGTGTTAGCGTACGCTAACGGAGCTGGCAGAGGCTACTGGATTGCCTGGTGAGTCCGATAGCGCGCGCTATTTTTCATGGCTAGCGCACGCTAGTCCCTATTTGGTATAAATAGGACATCTCCGTTCCCAAATCGTCATTTCTTCCTTCCTTCACCTCCTTGGACGTTTTTAGGCGATTCCGGGCGATTTGTGAGGAGTTCTTCGAGCTACAATTATCTAGCAACATCTTTGAGTTTCTAGTTCGGATTTATCAACGTTTAATCCTCTCCACCGCTCCAAATCAAGGTAAACTTCTCACAACCCTAGATTTTCGGGATTTGGGGATTTTCCATCCGATTTCTTCGATCCAGCTTGTTGTTATGTTAGAATATATCGATTGCGAGTTATCTACCTTGGATACATGTTTTCCTACGGATTTATTGGCATATTTCCGGAGTTCTTGAGTGTTTGGGATATTTGACTTGCGATTCACTATCCAAGAGAATTATTCCCAGAACACATGTATCGGGGTAGTAAATTCGGGTGATTCCAACTTATTTTCATACCGATGGGGTTTTGATAATTGAATTACGAACTTGTCTAGGTTCGGAGTTGTCGAATCCTTCAATCTTGGTACCTTGTCGTTCGTACCTTTTCCTCTCGATTCCAGGCAAGTGATTCTTGTGAAAGTTATGTTCTTAAATGTGAAAAGTAATGCATGTGATTGTGAGAGTTGCTTTCGTTCACTCCGAGAGGACCCGACGGGGTCGAGGAGGGTTCCGCTTATGTCGGTTCCATGAACATTTGGGTTAGCCACTCCGAGATGATCCGACGGGGTCGAGGAGGGATTCGCGCATTGTCGAGTCCACGGTTAATCAAGAGATATCATCATTTCTAAATATGTTTGGATAATTGCATTTTCCGGAAAATCATTATCATAGCTTTGAATTGGTGCATATGCTTTTATGTATAAGACTTGACATTTCACTTGTAATACTTGCCCTAACCCCTCTCGTTTGGGGAAAATTACTTTTGTGTTTTTCAGGTCCTAAAGAACCATACGAGCGAGCACCGGGACGATACGATGAGGACGGCGAGGCGTGATACTGTGGCTAGTGGTGTTCCATTTGGTTTGGTCGTTGTTCTCTTTGATCCATTTTATCCTTGTAATAATAAATGGTACTCGAGTACTTTAGGAAAGTCCTTTTCCATTGTCGTACAACTTCTTGTATTTCTTCATGGTATTGTTTGTCCGTGGTTGAACTTCCTTGTTTGTATCGAATTTATTGATTCCCAAGTGGATTTTGTCAAATTTTGATACGTTGTGAGTGAGATGAGCCTAGTGGGTCCCAGGTCGGGATTTACGGCGCTATGATATTCTCCGAATATCTCGGGGGGTATTACATTACCAGCCTGGTAGGTCCTTGTGGAAAGGGTCTATGGCGTGTAATATCCCTGAGCGGATTGGGGGTGTTACATAAATGGTATCGGAGCAAGGTTGTGGAAACCTAGGCTGTCGGGTCAGTGGTGTCTGTTGAGTTTTGTCTTGTCGGATTTTGTCTGACTGAGTCGTGTCGCGACGCGTCGTCTGAGTTTGTTGGTCGTGATTAGTATCGTGGGGCGATCATCATCTTCGTACGACCTGTGGCTGTAAGTCTCCCTTCTTTGTGTTTGTGCCTCGTCTGATATGAGTTACTTGTATGATTACCCGTTAAGTGATGGAAACCTCTTATGGATTTTGATTTCGTGATATGTGGTTATTTGACTCTCATATTTCGTTCATATGAGGAGTAGTGTTGCTGGATTGTGCATGTTCGAACTGTATTTTATCCGCTGCGTGAGTCCTTTCAAAATGACTTTCCGTATTTTGCAAATTGAGTTCTAATTTGTAAAACCGATTCCCTAAATCGAGTTTTGGCACATTGGACTTGAATGTTTTATGATGGTTTGATAAAGGATTTTGTGAGTTTTGGGCATTCTGGCCTATTGAGTTTTTGAAAACCTTGAGTATCTTAGAAAATTAAATTTCGAGACGTACTTTTAAAATGAATTATTTTCTCGTGGTACATCCAAGGTGCTACAATATGTTTCCAAATTCTTCTACCTCGAGGACCAAAATGTTTTGAGATATTTTCAATGTTTTAGAAACACTTTTATTTAGACCCGAGGGTCGAATATTCTGAAAGTTTTCACTAAGAGAAAATGTCCTCATTTTTATCAAATGCGAAATGGTTCTCCAAAGTCTCGATAATGATGTTTCACGTTTGTACTTTTTGAGAGGTGATCCTCAAGATCAACCGGTGTTCTTCTAAAATTATTTTCAAAATGAGGTTTTCGTTTTTAAAACCTATCCGTTCCCATTTGAGGGCTGGGTATGTATGTATAATGTTCGCTTGTCATTATGATGTTTGCTTCTGAGTATGATCGAATTGGCGGTGTGAGCGTTGAGTCGTTTTCCACACATTTGTTGTGTTAGCCCTCTATGAGAGGTGGGATATTGGTATTGAATGTTGTCGCCTCGTAGTGATTTCTGCGTTGTCGCGCATGTGCGAGTTGTTAGAGCTTGTTTTGGTATGACCATGTGCATCGGTGATTGTTCCGTTATGTGTCGGTTGTTTAATGACATGTTACCTTGCTCCCGTTTTTGTGAATTTCGTGGACGAGGTCGAAGGTAATACACAGTACTACTTTGACTTCGGTATTTTCTCTTTCTCCAGTCTATCGATTCGCTCGTGTTCGTTGATACTTTTTGAACTTGTTCTGTAATTCGGTTTCATCGTTCGGATGAGCTGTGATCTTGTTTTGAGTCGATCTGGTTATCGCTGTGACTTTTCTGAGTTCGGTTCGATTCTTGTGAACCTTGGAGTTGTTTGAATTTTATTGTTCTTCGTGATTCGAACATGATTGTTCGCTTTTTGTTGTCTCGGCCGTTGTGGTTCGATCGTTTGATTGTTCGGTTCTTGTTGATCTCGTCTCATGATTGTTGAGCGTTCAGACTCCTTCGGGAAATTAGTCTCGTTTCGATCTTCCAACCTTTGAGCGGTGGAATTCCGTAATTGTTCAGCGTTTGGCTCGCGTTTTAATTGATGAATCGTTGGGTTGGTCAATCGTATTGATTTTCGTTCGTTGTGTTATGTGATTGTTCGGATAATCGACTCGATTGTATTGTCTATTTGATGACGCTTGTCACTTGTTGATTTTGTTATGTCTCTATCGGTGGCGTTGTGTTAGTCGCCGTGGAGCGTATTTTCACGCCGTATGTCTCTTTGCGTTTCTTGCAGTGTTTCGCCGTTGGGCGCGAGTTTTCGGTTTTTGTGTATCTCGTCGAGTTTTCCTGGAAGGGGATATTGCTTCTCCCTACTTATTTTAAGTTTCGGGACGAAACTTCTTTTAAGGAGGGTAGAATGTAAAACCCGTAATTTCGATTTCCGGTAATTTCTTTTTTTTTCGGCGGAAGTCCATTTTGATGACTCGCTCATGACCGTTTCATTATTCTGAGAATGATTAATTCTACACTTTTTGACATCCGAGTTCTTTTTGGTGTCGTTTTGTTGAGTTCCGTGCTTTTTAGCGACTTTTCCGCACTTGAGTTCGATTCTTGCGAATCTCGGTCGAAACTGCTGTTTCGAGTTTCCCGTAAGTTTGTTTAACTTTGTTATACTTGTTGTGAACTTCGGTTTGGTTATTCGATCATGTATCGTGATTTTCGGGCATTTTGGGCCATTTTGTAATTTACCCAAAGTTATGGGTATCCGTATCTGTATTTGTTGTCTCGACCCTTTTCTTGGTCGCGTATGATTAATTATTGCATTATGTTTTCATTTCGGGTCGTTGATGTTGTCCGCGAGCTTTTCGTTGTGTTCGTTCCGTACGTTTTCGGAAATCGAGTCGCCGGGCCATGTCGAGTGGCAGTGGCCGGATGGCGGAGTCTGGCCGGACGGTTGCGACCGCCGGCCGACGCGGCAGAAGCTGGCGTAGCGTGCGCTCTGGCCGGAAGGCTGCGCGCGCCGGCAGTGTAGCGCCGCCGTCAGCGGCCCGATGTCTGTGCTCGGGTGCAGGCGATGGGGTTCTGAGGTTCTGGACTCGGTTAGGATCGGCAGGTAGCACACGCTACTGTCGGTCGTAGCGCATGCTAACCGACAGGGGTAGCGCACGCTGTTGGCCGACTAGCGTACGTTACCTGGGCGAGCTTTTTAGTCCAGAGGTTACTGTACAGGTCGGCTAGCGCGCGCAGGCTTCCGGCCGTAGCGCACGCTAGCGGGAGTCGGGCGGATAGGTCACGGTCGGCAGGTTTGGTCGGTGGTTCCGGGTCGTGCGGGCCCTAGCCGAGGGTACTCGGCCGATACTGGCCGATAGCACATGCTAGTCCGGGAATGCTAGCGCACGCTAGTTCCGGCCCAGTATAAATGTGACAGAGCAGTCACATTTTCATTCATTTTTCACTTCCTTCCTTTTCTATCCGCGGCTGGCGATTCGAGGGTGGCGAAGCCATGTTGTTTGACAACAAATCCACGAAGTTATTGAGTTCATAACATCAATAAATCATCCTATATCATCCTTTGATCCAGCGAATCAAGGTAATATTTCTTAGAACCCTAGTTTCTTGAATTTTGGGGTTTTTGCGTTTTTGTCCGATTCGTTCCGTATCGTTGATTAATTCATGATGGGTATGATTAATCTTGGTAGTATTCTTGTGTTTAACATCATTTAATCCATTATTCTTCGTCGAATCGAAGTATATTTCTTGATTTCCTTCGAATCGACTTTTTGGGAGATTTGTCCTCGATCTCGTTTTCCATCCATTTTTGATGGATCGATTGTGATTAAATGATGTTGTTAAACATATTCTATGGATTGTATATCCATATTTCGACTTGGAATTCTGTTTTCGTGTTTTGTCGGGACGAATCGTGTTCTTGGCCGTTTTGGGGGAAACACTTGAACTTTCGTCATTCGTTCTTTGAATTCAACGGCTTTAAGTCGTACTATGGAATTCATTTTCATTGTTGTTATTGTCCTTCGTAGTTTATTACCGCGAGTTGGCGATCGGTGGAGTCGGAGGGTTCGTAGTCGGTTCGGGCCAACCTACTTCGGTCGATTCTCTGCATTGTTCTTATTCGAGGCAAGTACCTTGTCCATACATTTCTTGTTTTGTGGATATGATGATTGGTGATCGTCTTGGCATGTTTGTTGTTTGTTTGAAATGAGTTTTCAAAAGATTCGGCTAGCCCCGTTAAAGGCTCACTTTCAAAACGCGTGTGTTTTGTAAATTGTGTGGGTTGTAAGTGACTACGTGAATCCCTTGGATATGTTTGGTGTTGATGTTGCGCTTGATAATGCGTGTGTACGTATATTGCTTATTTCTATCGCGTTATGGTTGACGTGCGTGTTGTTATTTATTCGTGTGGTCGTGGACTGACGGATAAATTATGTGAATTGGTGTATTGATTTGGTAATTGTTACAACGATGACTGTGTGCTTGATGTTTGTGACAATGTGAATACTTGTTGTGAGAGACGTCATATCCGGGAGCCTCTGAGGGCGGGGCATGCGATCTCCGGCCTGGTGTACGCTGCAATGTGCAGCTCCATATGGCTGGTGAACGTCGGTGTTTACCTGATGCGCGTGCTGTAATATCCGGATTTATTACTGTGTATTTCATCTGTATTCAAACCCTGTATTATTCGGATTTGTGGTCTTGATTATTGAAGTATGATATTTCTTGCATTGGCATCCTTATACTTAAGTATAACAACATGTAAATTTTCTCATGCAAACTCGTGATAGCGCACGCTAAGAATGTAGCTTAACACGCGCTATCGGCTATTACTAGCGCACGCTACGTATGTAGGAGTTGCGTGCGCTAGACACTGAATTATTGAGGTAGGCGGCTAGCACATGCACCAGCCGGGACATGGGTCCGGATAAGATTCCCGCAGACAAACCTGGACAGATTTGGAGTCAACGCTTATTAGCGCGCTCTAAGTATGTATTGTAGCGTGCGCTAATTAGCTAAAGTGCAGAATATTATAAATGAGACAACAACCCGTTTTGGCTTACATTTCCTTCGTCCATTCTTCATTCTTGAGAGGCCAGAGAGCTATAATCATCCTTCTAACACACTTAGAACACATCTTATTGATCCTTGAATATTGGTTATCACTTGTGAGTGATCATTGAAGAGAAGTAACACCTTGGAGTGGCACATAACCAACCGGAGTCGGATTCTACCTTGTGGTTCAGTGATTTCATCATATTAAGGTATGTTGATTCGATCTTCAACTCTAGATTTGTCTTATGGAGAATAAGATGATCATGTTAATGAGATATTGAATTTCATTAGTGAATTATTCAACAACATCATGTTTAGAGGATTGGAATGTCTACGATTACGATATTATTGTTGGAACCTTGAAGTCGGAATCCTAGTACTTCAAATGATGAGAGAAACATTCTGAAGTTAACAATCCGTATGATTTATGTTATCTTTGTGATCATGAATTGGAGGTGATATTATTTCGGTTATAAGAACTTAAAGGAAGAATCATCTTAGAAAATATTCTTTCGTATAAGTTGGAATTATTAGTTCACATCAAGATGAAGTCTGAATATGTATAATGATAGTAGAATCTAATACATCAACCGGAGATCACCAACTTCGCATGAGAATTGTAATCAAGATGGATTATGGTGTTATGATGATTATACATATACTTTCATCTCGAAGTTGTTATTATCCATGAGATCATTCATAAGGGTTATGAACATAACATGAAGCCGGATAACAAACATTAATCATTGAGGAATTCGATTACTTCATCACCATTTGTATAATCTGCTGCCCTCCAGTGAACTGCCATGCACTCCTAGCGTGCGCTAAGCTACGTGAATTAACGTGCGATATCGAGTACGTTTAGCGTACGCCACGATTGGAACTTAGCGTGCGTTAAGTCATCAGCCGAGTCAGTCGGCTGATCAGTGAGGCACTGACAATGCCTGGTTAGCGTATGTTAGATTGTGTGTACTGCGTGCGCTAACGAGTAGCATTAACGTACGCTACATAGGATTCGTAGCGTGCGTTAAGCTATTCATACAGATTGCATATTAAGGACTTTCTACCGTAATTATTGAATTGTTAGACGTTCGTACGGCATGAAATGAATTCTATGCTACTTCTTTTGTTAAGGTTCGAGCTTAACACGTGATTGATCGAAGGGGACGACCTTCGAGTACTTTGATATTCGTGGAAGTTTATTCTTGTCAACGAACCGAGGCAAGTACTCTAATTAGAATTGTCTATATTATGACAAGTATATTGTGATTGTATTGTGTATTATGTGTTATGATTAAATGTCCACCATGCTTTGATCTGACGGGAATCATCATGGGAATCTATAGTTGTGTGTGCTGGATCGTTGGATAGGTAGTTCCACCATGATTTGGTCCGACGGGATCATCATGGGAATCTATAGCTGTGTGCGCTGGATCGTTGGAATACCATCAGTATGTTGAAACTGTTATGATATGATATGTGTTGTGAATATTTCTCGTTGGAGAAACTTGTTGTGATATAATTGTTTATTATATCACTGTTGTATGATTATTCTACTTGTACTAGCATCGTTGTGCTAACCCCTTCGGGGGTGAACATTTGTGTATGTTCAGGATCCAGGAGAGCGGGGAAACACCACTGGAGATGCATGACGACGAGGGTGCAGAGTGATGTTCCGGCCGGGTTTTATTGTTTGTTGTTTATTGGTTATTTCAATAAGTACTCGAGTACATTGTCAATTTATGATGTTTGGATTTTGATGATGTATTAATAACCCTTTATTGGATATTTGTAATCTCGGTATTGAAACAGACTGTTGTATTTTATATCAGTGATTTCATAAGTTAGTATCTATTAATGTCATTTTAAATTCTTCAGTCTTGTAAATTCTTATGTAAAGGATTTACGGCGCTGTAATATTCCTGAATATATTGGGGGTGTTACAGAATATGGTATCGGAGCTAAGATTATGGATATCTTGGCCATTGGGTTAAAATAGGGGTCATTTACGTCTTTTGAGGTAACTGGCCGTGAATAACATCACTGTACTGCCTACGTCCATGCGAACGGTGGTTGTAAGTTCCTAAACTCTATCTCATTCTTTACATGTTGTACCTCTTTATACTTGAACATTAGAACGATGTTGTTTCCTGTATATTGAGTATTTGTGCTTACAGTACGTTGAGAGGCGGACGTGGTCGCGGTCGTGGACGCGGATGAAGAAATGCTGAAAGGGAGGCGTTGCCTTCTAATCAGGCCAGTCATAGCTCAGGCGAGCCGCAACGATCCATCAATAACGAACCGGAACCTGATGTACCAGAAATCCTTCGTCAGGTAGTGAACCAGATGACCCAGTTCTCTCAGGTCGTGGACCGAATGCAGGTGGCGGTGGGATTTCAGCAGGGAGATGGACAGCAAAGGATCCCAAAAATGGGAAATCGAGGTGACCGATGGTTGCAAGAGGTAGCGAAAATGCAACCACCCAAATTTGACGGCTTTTCCGAGACTCCCACTTGGGATCATTGTTTGAAGGAATTAGAGAAAATTTTTGCTGGAATTAATTGCCCAGACGACAGGAGAGCTCCTATTGCCCAGTACTTTCTGATTGGGGAGGCATCCGAATGGCGGGAAGCTATCCGACCTGCAGATCATGATGCCGATTGGACAGAATTTAAAATAATGATGGAAGCCCAGTACTGCCCTCGTCCTGTGAGGGAAGCCAAAATTCGGGAATTTTTCTCCGCTCATCCATCAGACGAACCCGTATCCCAGACAATTAAGACGTTTAATCAGCAGTTGGCATTTGTTCGACATTTGGTCAGAACAGATGCAGAGATGATGATTCACTTTGAAATGAGGATGAACCATAAATCCATAGGTACATGTCCGGTTTTGAATGTACCACTCTCCGCCAATACCAGGATAAGGCGTTGGCGTATGAAATAAAAGAGGCAGTAATGGAGAAGTTTATGGAGTCGAAGAAGCAGAAAGTCTCTGGTACTTTTACAGAGCATAAGAGCAGTGGGCCCCGCAAGGCCCAGCCTTCTTTTCCTTCTTTCAAGAAACCTCCGCACCCATCTAAGAGCGGAAAGAATTACGGAACAATGTCAACCACGACGGATACAGCTAGGAAGTGCTTTAACTGTGGTCGCCCAGGCCACCTTTGGCGTGATTGTTTGCGCACTCCAGTTACATGTTTTGACTGCGAACAGAAAAGGCACCGTGCGACGTTTTGCAAGGATGACACCAAGTATAATGGAAACCGTTCATCGCAGCCAGTTCAGAAGAAGCTAGTATCCAACAGACGCAGCAAACTGTTCAGATGCCTCAAAATTTTGGCCGCGGACGAGGCAGAGGACAATGGGACCGAAAGGGGACATCGAGTGCTGGATCTGTTCCCCCACGTCTGTACGAGATGAGGAGGACAGACGATCAATATGCTGCTGTCGCATCAGGTACTGTCCAGATCCTTTCCCAGCCAGTTAGCGTTTTATTCGATACAGGAGCTACGCATTCTTTTATAGCCTTGTCTTATGTAAATCGTTTGAATATTTTTGGTTTTCATACTTGTGAACCTTATGTTGTTGGCTTACCGAGTGGAGAAAGGATTGTTGGGAACTTAGAGACTAGAGATTTCCCTGTATCATTTGGGGGTAGGGAGTGGCTCTCAAATATGATTATGATAGAAATGCAAGGAGACGACCTGATAGTCGGAGACGATTGGCTTAATCGATATGGAGCAATTGTAAACTACCGAAGGAGGAATATTTCGCTGATCGCTGACGATGGCTCGGAAGTACTGTTTGAAGGATGGAAACCATGAAGCTCAGGAAAGTTGATCAAAGCAATGAAAGATGTCAAATTGTTGAAATAGGGCTGTACCGGATACTGGTGTTATGCAATGAAGAGAGAAGACGAAACTGTGGAACTTTCATCCATTCCTGTTGTTAACAAATTTCCAGATGTATTTCCTGACGAGTTACCTGGACTACCTCCACGAAGGGATGTAGAATTTACCATTGAGCTGGAACCCGGAGCTACCCCAATTTATAAGGCGCCGTATCGTATGGCACCTACTGAGATGTATGAACTGAAAAAGCAGCTGGAGGAATTACTGGACAAAGGCTACATCCAGCCAAGCGTTTCGCCCTGGGGAGCACCAATTCTTTTTGTCCGGAAGAAGGATGGATTGCTTCGACTGTGTATCGACTATCGAGAGTTGAACAAGATGACGATTAAGAACAAGTATCCGTTGCCACGGATTGATGACCTGTTCGACCAGTTGCAAGGAGCAACAGTATTTTCTAAAATCGATCTGAGATCTGGATACCATCAGCTGAGGATTAAGGAATCTGATGTTCCAAAGTCAGCATTCAGAACTCGCTACGGACACTATGAGTTTGTAGTGATGCCGTTTGGTCTCACTAATGCACCTGCTGTATTCATGCAGTTGATGAACCGAGTGTTCATCGAATATTTGGATAAATTTGTGGTCATGTTCATTGATGATATTCCGGTGTATTCTAAGAGCCCAGAAGAACATGCGCAGCATTTATGGATAGTATTAGAACTTTTGAGAAGCGAACAACTGTACGCCAAACTCTCTAAATGTAAATTCTGGATAACGGAAGTAATGTTCCTCGGCCATGTAGTATCAGCTGAAGGAGTCCGAGTAGATCCTCAGAAAATTGAAGCAGTTTTGGATTGGAAGCCTCCAAAAAACGTGAAAGAAGTCTGAAGCTTCTTAGGACTTGTTGGGTATTATCGTTGGTTCGTGGAAGGGTTTTCCAAAATCTCCCGCCCACTTACTCGACTCCTGCAGAAAACTCAAAAGTTTGAGTGGAACGAGTCGTGTCAGACTAGTTTTGATGAATTGAAAAGGAGATTGACGACAGCACCAATTTTATCACTTCCACAGGGGACGGGAGGATTCATGGTTTACAGTGATGCTTCGAACCAAGGACTCGGATGCGTATTGATGTAGAATGACAAAGTGATCGCGTATGCGTCACGACAGCTGAAACTTTATGAAGTGAATTATCCAACACATGATTTAGAGCTAACAGCAGTAATTTTTGCTTTGAAGATCTGGAGGCATTACCTGTACGGGACTCACTGTCAGATCTTTACTGATCACAAGAGTCTCAAATACATCTTCAGTCAGAAAGAGCTGAACATGCGGCAAAGAAGATGGTTAGAACTGATTAAGGACTACGACTTGGAGATTTTGTATCATCCAGGTAAAGCGAATGTTGTGGCCGATGCACTCAGCCGCAAGCCTGTTTCTATTCAGATGTTGGAGACTCTGACCTCGCAACTTAGCCTTCAATGAGAGATGATTCGAGAAGGAATTG
This sequence comes from Orobanche coerulescens, assembly GCA_033398695.1. NCBI lineage: Eukaryota > Viridiplantae > Streptophyta > Magnoliopsida > Lamiales > Orobanchaceae > Orobanche > Orobanche coerulescens. Next base: position 176,910,040 of record CM065802.1, on the reverse strand, counting down.
AATTGTGGTTACAAAAGGTCTAAGGAAAACTGTGCGTGATGGAAATAACTTCATCATTAACCGAAGAAATCAAATCTAGACAGACAGATAATCCTATGATGATTCGGTTACGTGATGAAGTGATCAAGGGGAAGGCCCCCGGGTTCATAATTCATGATGATGGAGTTTTGAGATTTCAGAACCGACTCTGCGTTCCCGATGTCGATGTTCTGAAACAGACAATTATGAAGGAAGCTCAAAGTTCGCCCTACTCTATCCACTCGGGCACCAGTAAGATGTATAAGGACTTGAAACAGAATTTCTGGTGGGGCAACATGAAGAAAGATGTAGCGGACTATGTTTCGAAATGCTTGACTTGTCAGCAGGTTAAGATCGAGCATCAACGGCCTGCCGGGATGTTGAAGTCGCTCCCGATTCTTGAATGAAAGTGGGAGGATATATCAATGGACTTTATCACTAGTATGCCGAGAACCAAGACAGGAATGAACATGATTTGGGTGATAGTTGATCGTTTAACCAAATCAGCTCATTTTCTAGGCATTAAGGACATGTGGGGACCAGAGAGGTTGGCACGAGTATTTATTTCGGAGATAGTTCGATTGCATGGTACGCCGAAGACCATTGTTTCTGATAGAGACGGCCGTTTTGTGTCTCACTTTTGGAAAGCAGTTCATAAGGCCTTCGGAACCGAATTGAACTTCAGCACAGCTTATCACCCACAGACTGATGGACAATCCGAGAGGACTATTCAAACGGTGGAAGATATGCTGAGGGCTTGTGCTTTAGATTGGTCAACTGATTGGTAAGTTCATCTACCGTTGATTGAATTTACCTACAACAATAGTTGGCATACTTCCATTAAGATGGCACCGTTTGAGGCATTATATGGGAGGAGATGTAGATCGCCCCTATATTGGGATGATTCATCAGACTTAATCGGGACGGAACCAGATTTGATCGTACAGACTCGAGAGAAGATAGCCTTGATTCGTGAAAGGCTGTTGACCGCCCAAAGTCGCCAGAAATCTTACACAGACATACGCCGTCGTCCTTTGGAGTTCAGTACGCGAGACCACGTACTTTTAAAGGTTTCTCCTACTCGGGGAATACTTCATTTCGGAAGGAAAGGAAAACTGAGTCCGAGATATATCGGACCATTTGAGATCCTTGAGAGAGTTGGAGAATTGGCATACAGATTGGCATTGCCACCGTCGTTGAGCCATGTTCATAACGTATTCCACATATCCCAGTTACAGAGGTATATACCCGATCCTAGTCATATCATTGATTTCGGCGAGATAGAAGTTGCTCAAGATGGGACATTTGAAGAAAGACCGGTCAAGATACTTGAGAGTCGAGTTAAGCAGTTGAGGAACAAACCAATCGTTTTGGTCAAAGTTCAATGGTCACGTCACGGAGTGGAAGAAGCCACATGGGAAACAGAAGATGGCATGAAGTCCAGATATCCCGAGTTATTTTCATCTTGAGTTTCGGGACGAAACTCCTTTTTAGTAGGAGAGTATGTAATATCCGGATTTATTACTGTGTATTTCATCTGTATTCAAACCCTGTATTATTCGGATTTGTGGTCTTGATTATTGAAGTATGATATTTCTTGCATTGGCATCCTTATACTTAAGTATAACAACATGCAAATTTTCTCATGCAAACTCATGATAGCGCACGCTAAGAATGTAGCTTAACGCGCGCTATCGGCTATTACTAGCGCATGCTACGTATGTAGGAGTTGTGTGCGCTAGACACTGAATTATTGAGGTAGGCGGCTAGCACATGCGTCAGCCGGGACATGGGTCCGGATAAGATTCCCGCGGACGAACCTGGACAGATTTGGAGTCAACGCTTATTAGCGCGCGCTAAGTATGTATTGTAGCATGCGCTAATTAGCTAAAGTGCAGAATATTATAAATGAGACAACAACCCGTTTTGGCTTACATTTCCTTCGTCCATTCTTCATTCTTGAGAGGCCAGAGAGCTATAATCATCCTTCTAACACACTTAGAACACATCTTATTGATCCTTGAATATTGGTTATCACTTGTGAGTGATCATTGAAGAGAAGTAACACCTTGGAGTGGCACATAACCAACCGGAGTCGGATTCTACCTTGTGGTTCAGTGATTTCATCATATTAAGGTATGTTGATTCGATCTTCAACTCTAGATTCGTGTTATGGAGAATAAGATGATCATGTTAATGAGATATTGAATTTCATTAGTGAATTATTCAACAACATCATGTTTAGAGGATTGGAATGTCTACGATTACGATATTATTGTTGGAACCTTGAAGTCGGAATCCTAGTACTTCAAATGATGAGAGAAACATTCTGAAGTTAACAATCCGTATGATTTATGTTATCTTTGTGATCATGAATTGGAGGTGATATTATTTCGGTTGTAAGAACTTAAAGGAAGAATCATCTTAGGAAATATTCTTTCGTATAAGTTGGAATTGTTAGTTCACCTCAAGATGAAGTCTGAATATGTATAATGATAGTAGAATCTAATACATCAACCGGAGATCACCAACTTCGCGTGAGAATTGTAACCAAGATGGATTATGGTGTTATGATGATTATACGTATACTTGCATCTCGAAGTTGTTATTATCCATGAGATCATTCATAAGGGTTATGAACATAACATGAAGCCGGATAACAAACATTAATCACTGAGGAATTCGCTTACTTCATCACCATTTGTATAATCTAATGCCCTCCAGTGAACTGCCATGCACTCCTAGCGTGCGCTAAGCTACGTGAATTAACGTGCGCTATCAAGTACGTTTAGCGTACGCCATGATTGGAACTTAGCGTGCGTTAAGTCATCAACCGAGTCACTCGGCTGATCAGTGAGGCACTGACAATGCTTGGTTAGCATACGTTAGATTGTGTGTACTGCGTGCGCTAATGAGTAGCATTAACGTACGCTACATAGGATTCGTAGCGTGCGTTAAGCTATCCAGACAGATTGCATATTAAGGACTTTCTACCATAATTGTTGAATTGTTAGACGTTCGTACGGCATGAAATTAATTCTATGCTACTTCTTTTGTTAAGGTTCGAGCTTAACACGTGATTGATCGAAGGGGACGACCTTCGAGTATTTTGATATTCGTGGAAGTTTATTCTTGTCAACGAACCGAGGCAAGTACTCTAATTAGAATTGTCTATATTATGACAAGTATATTGTGATTGTATTGTGTATTATGTGTTGTGATTAAATGTCCACCATGCTTTGATCCGGCGGGAATCATCATGGGAATCTATAGCTGTGTGCGCTGGATCGTTGGACAGGTAGTTCCACCATGCTTTGGTCCGACGGGATCATCATGGGAATCTATAGCTGTGTGCGCTGGATCGTTGGAATACCATCAGTATGTTGAAACTGTTATGATATGATATGTGTTGTGAATATTTCTCGTTGGAGAAACTTGTTGTGATATAATTGTTGATTGTATCACTGTTGTATGATTATTGTACTTGTACTAGCATCGTTGTGCTAACCCCTTCGGGGGTGAACATTTGTGTATGTTCAGGATCCAGGAGAGCGGGGAGACAACCACTGGAGATGCATGACGACGAGGGTGCAGAGTGATGTTCCGGCCGGGTTTTATTGTTTGTTGTTTATTGGTTATTTAATAAGTACTCCAGTACATTGTCAATTTATGATGTTTGGATTTTGATGATGTATTAATAACCCTTTATTGGATATTTGTAATCTCGGTATTGAAACAGACTGTTGTATTATATATCAGTGATTTCATAAGTTAGTATCTATTAATGTCATTTTAAATTCTTCAGCCTTGTAAATTCTTATGTAAAGGATTTACGGCGCTGTAATATTCCTGAATATATTGGGGGTGTTACACGTGCAAGGGGCGGCTCTTATGGGAGTGACGCCGGCGCGGTGACACGTACAAGGTGAGGCTGACATGTGGAGTGAACGCCGGTGCACAGGTGTTTCAGTGGAGGCGTCTGGCAGGCTTATTGGTAACGGATATTTGAGTGTTTAGCTAAGACCCCGTTACCGAATGATTATCGTATTTTAAATACTTTCAACTCTTTTCAAAATGTTGGTCTCGATATAGACTGTGATTCGTTTTCTGATAGTGTGTTTCAACTTGTTTTAAATGTTGGTATCAGGGTTAATTAACCAAGGACATTTGACGAGATCTCCGAGGGTTAATTAATCAGGGGTCTTGAGTAGTTTTTGGGCGGACGAAAGGTTGTGTCCTTGATTATACTGTGTTGACGTTTTGTGTTTTGGGTCGAGGACCCCGTGTGATGTTGAGATGTTTGATCTCGTGTTGATATTATTTGTATTGGGTCGAGAACCCCATGGGAAATATTTGTGAAGACTCGCTTGTGTTGATTGAATGGTTTTCTTGCAAATTGCTTTCCGCCTATTGGTCGAGGACCCTGTTGATTTTGGAATGAGGAGGATTTGATAATCCTAAATTGTTTTCTATTAAAACTCTCGATGGCACTTCAAACGGTTTTATAAATTGTTTTCCCTTGATTTGTGATCTTTCGGTTTTGAAGTGTTTTACCCAAACTCATGCCTCGGGAAGTACTTTTCGTTACGTTTGAATCTTTAAGGATTTCCTGGTTATTGTTATTCGTGGAATGTGAATTGTATGGCTCGTATTTGCACTTTGTTCTTGCACTAGCAAAACAGTGGAGTTTTGCTAACCCCCGAGTATTCGGGTGGTGGATGTCTGTTTTTGCATTCAGGTTTGGGAGCATAACACAGGGCCGGCACGAAGGATGATGAAAGATGAATGATACTAATCACACGAGGATCTGTTGATGTCGTATTGGTCTAGTTGTATTTTCTTTTCCGCTGCAGTATCTTTTCCCCGTTGTATGGGAGTTTATTGTATTTGGACTCCTGCGTGGGTATGTGTTTGGAATTGAGTTGTATATAATCATTGAAAGACCAAATCGGTCTACTGAGTCATTTTGCCCTTAAAGGCATTGTTGATTTGTTCTATGTTGTTACCAGCCTGGTAGATCCTTGGGGAAAGGGTCTACGGCGTGTAATATCACTGAGCAGATTGGGGGTATTACATCTAGGACTAGAAGGATCTAGAACCTTCCATGTATGTATCCTACTACAACCAATATTAGGCAAGACACATATAAAGGAAGGATATCCCCGAGCTGGTAAAGAAGTTCTTATAATATTTTTATCTTTTGTTCTTTAACTTTTCATGAAATTATTTATAAAAACTTGTAAAAAAATCAATTTATAATTAAATATTTTAATCTACTTATTACTTTAATGTCTTGATATATGTTTTAGTCTTTTTAATATGAGATAGCTTTTTAATTTTTCTCGTTAAATTATATCAAATTATTGTAAAATTTCTATTTGCAATAGCTATCTATTTTTAATTAAAAATCTATTATACATGGTTATTTATTGAAAATCACATATAGAACAACTATATATTCAATGGTTAAGCTCATAAACCATACATATTCTCAACTAGCTTCATTTGTTGCGATAATTTCATAATGACTGAGAGATGTTGCTAGTAAGACTTACTCCATATATTTTCAGTGGCCGTTTTATTGAGCTTTTCAGGAGTCCCATTTAAGTTTGAATCATAAACTTACACCGTTATAATTGCAAATCCATTATTTATTTTCTTTATGAAAACTCTGGATCAGATAATATTATTTTATGTTTCTCCTCCTGATCCACACATCACTTGTAGATCATGAGTAGAAAAGAAATATGCTTCATCATATCTTCTTCTCACCAAACACTGCATCTTTATGCAAAATAGTTGATAGAACTTCATTCTTCTATTATAGCCCATAATTCTTTCAGATCTAGTGGGTGATTGATCTTATTTCAAGGCACTCTTGATGCATTATTAATGCAGAGAAACTTACAAATAAAAATATACTTTTCTTTGCAGATAGTGTTGAAGTTTTCAATATTTTTTTTCGATGTTGACCATTACAGGATAAATTAATCCTTTATTATATATTAGTTCATGTAGAACTAGTAAGATATACGAGTACACAAAAAATTGCACTGAGATGTGTTGCTTCTGGATCATGAATCTCTTCATCATCATTTGGTATAAAGGTGTCCTTAAGGATCAAGCGACTAATCAATCATTTTGATGCCGCGTGTTTCATCCGTATAAATTACTTTAGTACCTTCTAGGTACAAGTGGGTTGATATATAAATAATACACTTTACAAGTGTTTGTAATCTGAGACATATTGTATATATTTCAAACTTTTTGATCTCAAATTATCTTCTCAAATAATCAAGTGTCAATTGGATCTTTCTGGAGTTCCAATCAATATAAGATCATTTATATCTATATATGACGTTGACTCATTAATATACCTTTCTGTAGTCGAATAATATTGACTAAGATGGTTATTTTAAAATTGACTGTACTATTTGAATCTACAAAGACTCTTGAGATTTGAAGAAATATATATGTTTATATTTTGATTTAATGCTTCAGGCATATCAAATCCTTCTAGGATTTCATGTATCCATAAGATAAGTTTTTCATGTACTTTCAATCTCACTTAATATCTATATATGATTCAATTCAGGACTGGTCTTATAAAAAGACATAATCGCTGTAAGCAATTTTGACTACAAGTCGTGCTTCATCATGTTTGCATGAGTAATAGTTAAAATTGTTGGTAACTCCTCAAGAGTTTCAATCATCATAATCGTATAAAGTATGAATATTAATCAATATTCAACAAACTTTATTCAATATGTTATTTTAGATTGCATGCAAAATGACAAAGTATTACATTAATCTAAACCATATTAGATTGTTTTATCCGTTTGACCAAATATTTCATTTTCGATATTAATCAACATTTCCAACATTAATCAACCTAAATCATTATGATCTTTATTTGTATCAAGTGCTATTGTAAAATCTATTGATATATGCTCCAAATTTTATTTTAAAACAAAATTCGTAGAATGTTCTATAATTTAATTCTCTTCAAGAGTATGCTCTTCAAGAGCGACATCTTCAGGACATTGAATTTTGTCACTAATGTTTATTTTTGACCTCCAGAGATATATAATATATTTCTTACCATTTAGGTGGATTAGCTTTAAACTCAATTGTAGCATTTGCACGTGTCGTTCAAGACATCGATTTTCCAGCTGAATTTTTTTAAACTCTTCTCGAGCGTATACATATAATTGATTGCAATTTTTGCAAAATCAATAATCTTTTGAACTTCAAGTTCATAACAAATAATCTTCTTGATCAGTTGATACATTACTTCCCCTAATGTTGAGAATGATACTGTTTTACAATATCAATCTTATTCATATCATTCATAATACTCCAGGTATTGTCATAAAGGGGATCATACCCGACATATTATAATATTCAATATGAGCCATAAAGGGGGATATGTACACTCAATTACTTGTTAGAATTCAAATCATGCACTTTTGTCGATATCAAATCATAAATTATTCAAATATGTAAACTTTAAGTTTATTGTGATGATGATTCTAATTTAAAATACGAATAAAGACATCTAAATCAACCTCGAATTCATTCTTGAATGAGCTTGTGACATAATTAACCTTTATTCTAATAAATTTATAATGCGATAATCCACTTTAAGAGATATCAATAATATTTTATCTGTAAACATTAAAAGATAAATAGTAGTTCCTCCTTTAGGGAGAATATTATATCTTTTCAAGAGCATTTTTTCTCAATTGCTTATTTATGCTTTATCAATGATACAATTATCATCATCAATAATCATAATTATTCTTCTTCAGGAGGAAAGTGAAATGATTGCCATGCAACTTATCCAACATCTATAGAATGTTTGAAGAAAATTGGCCAACTTAAAATATTACAACTTCAAATATCAAAATGTACTTCAGGACATTTGAATCTTTTGCTACTAATTTATGATATTTATCATTCCACGTGTATGAACTTGTACTAATATATCTTCAAGATATATAACATAAAAATAAACAATATCTAAATAAAATACAAATATGATATAGATAGATTTTAACATTGAACTTGTAATTTTAAACATATAAATATTTAAAAGTATTGAGATTAATAGACTTCTGGTCTAGTAAGTGGTGAATTTTATATGTCTTACTTTGACAGTTTCTCTAATACCAAATTCTTTTTAGAAATTATATTTTTCATTTGTCCCATTTGTTATCTTGGTAATATACATATTCCCATCTATATTTTTGAACCCATTTATTTAGATATTTAAAAGGTAATAATACATAATCATCGACCTTTCAGGGAGAATATAGTGGTTCTTCGAGAATCTTTAATAGTTTTGCACTATTACTTATAGTATTTTTCGGACTTAGGATAATATCATTTATTTATAAAGATATTGTACATATTTGCACTATGATGAGATAATACATTATGATCTTTATTTAATCCCAAGAACTTGACATCCGATTCACATAAAGAAAAAAATAAAATAAGCCAAGAATTTTAATGATGCAAATATCTTCAGGATATTTGACCTTTTTATCACTAATTATATAACACGGATTAATTAAAATCATACTTGAGGTATGAAACAATGATATCATATCTCATATTGATAAACACTCAGAATATCTCATAAGAGGTAATGAAATATTAAACTACACAATAGATAGAATTAGATATTTGAAATATAATCTTAGAATTATTATTTTTGTGTCCTTATCATTAATAATTCATAATATATATTTCAAGAGATAAAATCGATAAGTAATTAGCCACTATAAGAGATAAGCTCTAAATTATTTATTTACTTCACGAGACAACCCCCACCAATATTATCTACTCTAGGAGATTATTTCAACGTACTATTAGTACACGAGTCATATAATATCCAAATTTATTATTTTATTCTTTGATGTATTGACTTCGAGGAATGATAATCGATAAATATGATAGGAACATTCAACCACTCAATCTTGCTAGTACTGGAGCATAATATCGGGTTATGATTGTGGAGTATATTATATTTACACAATCTCGATTGAGAATATTCTCAATTCATAGTCATATCTTTTATTTGAGACATAATTTATGTTTTTTCTTCAGTGATAACATTATGCCATATATCACTCTTACATTAAAGATATGTTCTATATCGAGAGCATAATTGTTGTGCGGCGATTAAAACGCCTCTATAGGCGATCGTCATCACGATCAGAGAAACCAACCATGGAAGACATACTCTGGACAAACTCCTAGAGTTCGGCACAATACGGCGACCGTCTTTTGGTACCCAGCGATCGTCTTCTGATATCTGACGATCATCTTTAATGTGCGAACCCGAGGCGATCATCTCGTGCCACGTATGGATCCAGCATCCGTCAAAGTCGTCGAATACCGAATCTTGGATGGTGGCCCACGTGCGGATCTTCAAAGGATACCGACAGATAGGATCTTTGACCCCATCCTATCACCTACCACACCTACCGACAAAGCCGCCGAAAGGTACAAAGTGGGTCCTCCCCAGACAGCTGCCCAGGACGCGTGCTGGCCTCCCATTGGCTCGCACAGCTGGCTCCAGCAGCAGCCCCAGACTTTAAGGGAACAGCCCCACGTGACGGAACGATCGGCCACCTTATTATAATATAAAAACGGCGGTCGCCCGCGATCGCCTGAGGGGTCCCAACTACCTTGTCCCCTATAAATAGAGAGCTCACTGCAGCAGCAAAGGGGACGCGAATTTTACTATGAATTCAGCGCAAAATACACACAAAAGAGAGAATCAAAGACTCTTTTGGCAACCACTTACACATTCATAGTGATACTCATACATATTCATCATATATCCCAAGCAAGAACTCACAGATTTACCTATCTGGTTCTTCCGGCAATATACGCCCTCTAAAGCCTAGATAACTAGAAGTCTTTACACTCCATGTAATAGATTCGAACATTAATATTTGTACTCGACAGTATATTTATTAATAACATCTCGCGAGAGCATTCAAGCCCGGGATTAACAACCCCGGCAAATCTTGTGTTATCTATTTTCTCACGGAAGTGTTCTCGCATTTGTTTGTTACTCGATCACTCCAGCAATACTATCTCCGGATAATATTTTGGGTAACAACAATTGGCGCTATAGGAAGGGGATCTAAACCTTCATCTTTATTCCTACCGTCTCGAAGAACACTCACTGTTCTCCGGATATATACTTGAAGAAACACTCACTGTTCTTCAATAGAAAAACCTTCAGAAAATGACATCTGCAACGACCTCCAAGAGAGCCACCCTAAGATCTGCCGGAAAGCTCATTCTGGCCCGGACCGAATCCCAGCCCACGGCGGAAGGCGACCGTGGCGACGCTAGGCTCTCACTCCCGCCCCCGAGGGACGGTTCTAGCCTCTCACTCGATCAGTTCCAGACCACGGAACAGATTGAAGAGGCTATAGCTGTAATGCCCGTGATTTTCTTTTTTGGTAATTTTTCGTTTTTGGCATTTTTCTAGTTTCCAGAACTCGCTTGCGACCGTTTTGACATTTTGACAATGTTTTGTTCTTCGTGTTTGGTCATCCGAGTTCGTTTCGGTATCGTTTTGTCGAGTTTCGTGCTTTTTGGCGACTTTTCCGCACTTGAGTTCGATTCTTGCGAATCTCGTCCGAAACTGTTGTTTCGACTTTCTCGTAAGTTCATTTAATGTTATTATTCATGTTGCGAGCTTTGTCTTGGTGTTTCGATCACGTATCGTGATTTTCGGGCGTTTTGGGCCATTTTCGTAATTTCCCAAAGTTTGGGGTAATTACTTTCCGTTGTCGAATTTCGAGCCTTCGGGTGGTCGGAATCGTGTGTTCTCTTAGTGCTCGGATTCGTCTTTGCGAGTACTTCGTAACCGTATCTTCGATTCGTACTCATGTTCGGGTTTCGGGGTCGTTCGGGCCGTCGGAGTTGGTCCCGGCCGAGTCATGGCGGGCATGCTCGGGCCGAGCCACGGCCGAGTAACGTCGGTAGTGACCGGCGATTACGTCGTAAGGCCGATTACGTCGTAAGGCCCTGGCCGTGTAACGTCGTAACGCTTCGCATTTCCAGTGATGCGTTCGGCCATGGCCGATTACGTAAGCCGTGGCGATTCGTCGTAACGGCGTGATCGGCTTATAAAAGGCCCGGCAGCGTTTTCTTCACCATTTCTCATTCTTTTTCTTCCCGTACGCTGGCCGTGGGTGTGTGAATCGTCTAGAGATGTTGTTGGACAATGAATCCATGAAGTGTTGAGGTTCATATCATCAATCATCCGTCTATAACATCCTCCGATCTACTGACCGCCGATTTCCTAGAAATCTAGTTTTGGGGAATTTGGGTATTTTGGTTGTTTTCGTCCGATTAATCCGATTTAACTTAGTATTATGATGGATTGATGATTATTTAGATATATTATATCATTTCCCTTGTTATTCCATGGTTGGATCGTATCGATTCGTTATTTGGGTCGAGTTCTTGACCGACGCCTTGAAGATGTCCTAAAATGTCATAGAGGGGTTTTCGGGCGTTCTACGAATATCCTTCCTCGTATGATTGTTGATTTATGGATTATATATTGTTAGGGTCGAATTCTTGTGAAGAACTCGAGTCGGAACCCTCCGTTCGTTGTCTTCTTGGGTCCGAGCTTCGGTTGAATCATGTTCTTTGGAGTGTTCGGTAGCGGTCATTAAGTCGAGCTTTCCGTTGCTCCGCGTGCGTTGGACTTGAGGCGAGTATCTCGTCTATATTCTTTATACTTTGAGAATGTGATGTGTCGTGAATTTAACGTGGACTCGTTGGTGACGGTATATTTAACCGTAACTTACTTTAAATGAAGATGTGATTTTATGAAGGTAATTACCAACGTAAACTTTAGTTTCAAGAATAATGATAACTACCTCATCATGTTATTTTGTGATTAAAATAAATACTAGAAATGAGTAGTTAATCAAGAATTGTGGAATCGCGTAATACTTGTATTATTTGCTCGTTGGCCTTTTTCTGAATGATGGTTTCTTTGTGGATGTTGTGACCTTGTTGAAGATATGATGAGTTAACCTATGTCTAACGTGGTTGAGGTTGTGGTGAATATTATACCTTTGTTATTGTGTATAGTAGAGAGTTGAGATGTTATCCGGTAGGGGTCCCGTCGAGGCCTCCGGAGGCGCGTGCTTACGAGTACGGCCGGACGTGCGTTGTGACCATAAGGTTATCAATTCGGGTAGGTGCAGGAGGGCTCGAGAATCGACACTTGCGAGTGCGATGTCATGATAACTTATGGGCGTATTTGAATGATGTTATCCGGGTAGGGTCCGTCGAGGCCTCCGGAGGCGCGTGCTTGCGAGTACGGCCAGATGTTACGATTTGACCATAAGGTTATCTAATCGGGTAGGTCCGAGAGAGCTCCGAGAATCGTCACTTGCGAGTGCGATGTCAAGATAACTTATGGGTGTGTTCGAGTTTATTCTTGATGGCTAATCCGGGTGGGACCCTTCGGGGCCACGAGACGCGTTTGACTATTGATTTCATATTTCAATTGTTTATATTTTGAATCTTGAATCCCGATTATGTTGGTGAATATGGTTTTGGTCTTGAGGTTTGAGTTGAGAATAAAATCATTTGTATGATTTTGAAAGAAAACCTTTTGCAAAGGAAAAATATTCATATTTGAGGATTTTACACTGAGACCCCCGAAGTCTCTAAATAATCTCTTACAGTGATTTCTGGAGTAATCCCCATGGTTTGTTTTAAAGGAATAAATTTTCAAAAGACTTTAGACTCGGGGATCGTGTTACTACCTTGTCGAAATGTTATTTTCATAACGGTTGTATTCTTGATGTATAATTGTATAGCTTGGTTACTTGCTAGCGATTCCATCGCTAACCCCTCGTTGGGGATTTTGTTATTTATTCCAGGTGTCCTGATCGAGAGTGAGCAACCACGGGATTGGCTCGGAGGATGATGCAATGCAGGCGATACTAGTCACAATTGTAGTCTGTCGTTTGTCGTAATATGTCGGTTTGAGTTCTTGTCATCCTTGAGGGATGGACATTTTATGTACTATGTGATCGAGTTGTATTTTAGTTTCATCGGATGTATGGTTATCTTTGTGTTTTGAGAGACCTAATCGGTCTACGGTATTATGTTTTGGTCAAGTTGACCGCATGTGGGTTTTGATTTGTAGTCTCCCGCTTTGGTAGCTCCTTGTGGAAACGGGTCTACGGCGTGTAATATCCACCCGGATTGGGGTGTTACATAAATGGTATCGAGCTTAGGTTTGCGAAAACCTAGGCGGTTGGGTCTAGTTGGGTCTTGTCGAGTCGTGTCTTGTCGGAGTCGTGTCTTGTCGTGTCACCCGGTGAGCGATTGTGAACAAGCGAGATCATTGCGATCCGTTGTGATCAATTGTGGTTCGTTGTGATTAGTATCGTGTTGTAGCCATTATCTCCGTGCGGCCTGTGGACGTAAGTCTCCTCCTTTATGTGAGGTACCTGTATTTCATGTTTTTACGTGTGCGAATTAAATGTGATGTGTGTCCTTATTTACACGGTGTTGTGTAAGGGAGTTGTATTCGATGCTTGTGGCCTTACGGTATACGGATATATTTGGGACGTATTGATGTTTTGACCTTGAACCACCGTGTGGGGTGGTATGTTGTGAAATTTGTGAACCTTGATGGGTTTCGAAAGTGTGCCGACAGTTGATTCGGTGAAAATCTCAAATGATAGTCTGGATATATGTTTTAACTTGATGCGACCGAAATGTGTTTGGTTGAATTTGTGATTTTGTTTGTCGTTTGAGCAGGTGGTTTTTAGTTCGATCAGTTTGTTTGGACTATCGTAATTATTCATTTGGGTAGATTTGAGAATATATTTTTGAGGGGCCATAAGGGTCGGAACATTTTTGTGAAAGTTGATTTTGAAAATATATTTATGGTTCGATTAAACCAGCAGCCCGTATGAATTTTGAAATCGGTCGAGTTTTGACAGAGTTAATCCTGTATTTTCAAATGACACCATCAAAGATATGAGAAAAATGTATATTAATGTATTTCGGCACCGCAAAATATTACCGTCACCTTCGTTGAGACCAAAAGAATTTTGAAAAATTTACATTATATGTTTGTTATGTTGTTTTGCCAATCGGAAATTTTTTTTTTTACAGTACCTTTGTCATTACAATTCTATAGGTGATCATTTTCGTTGCTCAATCTCTATCGACCTAATCATATGGTCCATCTGTGACGATCGTGAACCCTAAAGCTGCGATATCGTTGCACTTAGTTGCTTCACTGTGTGGATATTATTGACGTATTATATATTGTCACAATTCTTGTTAGCAAGTTATGGGTGTACGCCCGCATACGATGATTTCATAGTTCGGTTTAATTGTGTTGTTTCTTTGACGTTATCCGGATGTGGTAATTCGTAATGTCTTGTACATGGTTTTCAAAAGCGAGACAGAGATGATAATAGATTCGTAATTTTGATCAAACTTTTCTTTTCTAAAATTCGCTTCAAGAAATTTTTCAAATTCAGAATTTTAAAATGCTATCATTTGGACAAGCACCTTGAAAAAAAAAAATTTGTTTTTAAAATATTACCCATATTCGACCCGATGATATGTTTGTGGTTTTGACCGTGATAAACTTGGTAAAGGTCGTACATTATGTTAACATGGCTAAGTGAATGATTTATGAATTTGAATTCTGCCGTTGCGGTTGATGGTTCATGTATTCGTGTTACAACTCGGAATAAGTATTTTATTGTGTTATTGTTGGTTGCTCTATATTGATTATGTGGTGGTTGTTTTGGTTGTTTTGATCGGTTGCCCATTCAGTATGCCGAGAGGTCGAGGTCGTGGTAACCCTCCGCGCGACCAGGATCGTACTACCGGTAATGGAATTAGTACTGGTGTTGCTACTGTGCTCCAACAGTGGCGGACCTGATGACACATTTAGCTCAGGTGGTTCAGCGTAACCATACTGCGAATGAGGATGTTGGATCGACTCGGTGGCTTAGAGAAGTGCTTCGTATGCGTCCCCCTCGCTTTGCAGGAGCGGGTGATA
This sequence comes from Orobanche coerulescens, assembly GCA_033398695.1. Lineage (NCBI taxonomy): Eukaryota > Viridiplantae > Streptophyta > Magnoliopsida > Lamiales > Orobanchaceae > Orobanche > Orobanche coerulescens. The sequence goes on along the minus strand of CM065802.1, from coordinate 176,894,931 downwards.
CTTTGGGCTGGGACGGTTGGCTTATCCAATTGGAGAAGATTTTCAAGGCGATTGGTTGTCCCGAGGAGCGGAGGATTCCTATCGCTCAGTTCCTTCTCGTTGATGACGCCGCTAACTGGTGGGAGGCCGTTGAGCCTCAAGATCATGCTGTTACTTGGGAAGAGTTCAAGAAGTTGATGGAAGCGGAATTTTGCCCGAGGCCGATTCGAGAGCACAGGATCCAAGATTTTTACCTAGCCGATCCATAGGATGTACCCGTGTCACAGGCTATTGTCGATTATAGTCGACAGCTCGCCTTTGTGAAGAATCAGGTGAGGACCGAGGAGGACAAGATCCGTCATTTTGATATGCGGATGAGACCAGAGATTCGACAGTACATGTCGGGTTTCACTTGTGCTACTTTGAGAGAGTATCAGAATCGAGCCATGGCGTACGAGATGGCATCGTTATCTACTGGGCCTTCGCATGAGTCGAAGAGACAGAGGACGTCTGGAGATTTTCTGACGGTGCGAGACGGAAATTCTTCTCATCGAGTTTCGCGTAGTCGTGCGGCGAAACCTTCAATTTCTTCGTTCGGTGGAACCAAGAGTTCCAAGTTGTCTTCTTTGACTCCTAGTCGATCGGGAGGTGCTTTAACCGCAATGTTGTCGGTCATGTGCAAGCTAATTGTCCTTCAAACGGATTAGTTGTTATAATTGTGGACACGAGGGCCACAGAGTTCAGTATTGTGAATTATTCCATGAAGTTCCCAGAATCGTGTTTCGGCATCGGTATCGGGATCGGTTCGTCGGGACCGTTGAGATTTTTTCGGTCGTGCTTTGTTGTTTGTGACTTCACTTTTTTTTTAGTTTAAGTTTCGGGATGAAACTTTTTTTTAGAGGGGTAGAATGTAATACCCGTGATTTTCTTTTTCGGTAATTTTTCGTTTTTGGCATTTTTCTAGTTTCCAGAACTCGCTTGCGACCGTTTTGACATTTTGACAATGTTTTGTTCTTCGTGTTTGGTCATCCGAGTTCGTTTCGGTATCGTTTTGTCGAGTTCCGTGCTTTTTGGCGACTTTTCCGCACTTGAGTTCGATTCTTGCGAATCTCGTCCGAAACTGTTGTTTCGACTTTCTCGTAAGTTCATTTAATGTTATTATTCATGTTGCGAGCGAGCTTTGTCTTGGTGTTTCGATCACGTATCGTGATTTTCGGGCGTTTTGGGCCATTTTCGTAATTTCCCAAAGTTTGGGGTAATTACTTTCCGTTGTCGAATTTCGAGCCTTCGGGTGGTCAGAATCGTGTGTTATCTTAGTGCTCGGATTCGTCTTTGCGAGTACTTCGTAACCGTATCTTCGATTCGTACTCAGGTTCGGGTTTCGGGGTCGTTCGGGCCGTCGGAGTTGGTCCCGGCCGAGTCATGGCCGGGCATGCTCGGGCAGGCGATACGCCGAGTAACGTGCGGTAGTGGCCGTGATTCGTCGTAAGGCGATTCGTCGTAAGGCCCTGGCCGAACGTGCGTAACGCTTCCGGCATTTCGAGCGGTGCGTTCGCCATGGCGGTTCGTCACGTAAGCCGTGGCGATTCGTACGTAACGTGATCGGCTTATAAAAGGCACAGCGGCGTTTTCTTGACCATTTCTCATTCTTTTTCTTCCGTCTGCGGTGGGTGTGTGAATCGTCTAGAGATGTTGTTGGACAATGAATCCATGAAGTGTTGAGGTTCATATCATCAATCATCCGTCCTATAACATCCTCCGATCTACTGACCGGTCGATTTCCTAGAAATCTAGTATTGGGGAATTTGGGTATTTTGGTTGTTTTCGTCCGATTAATCCGATTTAACTTAGTATTATGATGGATTGATGATTATTTAGATATATTATATCATTTCCCTTGTTATTCCATGGTTGGATCGTATCGATTCGTTATTTGGGTCGAGTTCTTGACCGACGCCTTGAAGATGTCCCAGAAATGTCATAGAGGGGTTTTCGGGCGTTCTACGAATATCCTTCCTCGTATGATTGTTGATTTATGGATTATATATTGTTAGGGTCGAATTCTTGTGAAGAACTCGAGTCGGAACCCTCCCGTTCGTTGTCTTCTTCGGGGTCCGAGCTTCCCGGTTGAATCGTGTTCTTTGGAGTGTTCGGTAGCGGTCATTAAGTCGAGCTTTCCCGTTGCTCGCGTGCGTTGGACTTGAGGCGAGTATCTCGTCTATATTCTTTATACTTTGAGAATGTGATGTGTCGTGAATTTAACGTGGACTCGTTGGTGACGGTATATTTAACCGTAACTTACTTTAAATGAAGATGTGATTTTATGAAGGTAATTACCAACGTAAACTTTAGTTTCAAGAATAATGATAACTACCTCATCATGTTATTTTGTGATTAAAATAAATACTAGAAATGAGTAGTTAATCAAGAATTGTGGAATCGCGTAATACTTGTATTATTTGCTCGTTGGCCTTTTTCGAATGATGGTTTCTTTGTGGATGTTGTGACCTTGTTGAAGTTATGATGCGTTAACCTATGTGTTACGTGGTTGAGGTTGTGGTGAATATTATACCTTTGTTATTGTGTATAGTAGAGAGTTGAGATGTTATCCGGTAGGGGTCCCGTCGAGGCCTCCGGAGGCGCGTGCTTGCGAGTACGGCCGGACGTACGTTGTGACCATAAGGTTATCAATTCGGGTAGGTCCGGGAGGGCTCCGAGAATCGACACTTGCGAGTGCGATGTCATGATAACTTATGGGCGTATTTGAATGATGTTATCCGGGTAGGGTCCGTCGAGGCCTCCGGAGGCGCGTGCTTGCGAGTACGGCCAGATGTTACGATTTGACCATAAGGTTATCTAATCGGGTAGGTCTGGAGAGGGCTCCGAGAATCGTCACTTGCGAGTGCGATGTCAAGATAACTTATGGGTGTGTTCGAGTTTATTCTTGATGGCTAATCCGGGTGGGACCCTTCGGGGCCACGGACGTTTTATTGATTTGATATTTCTGAATTGTTTATATTTTGAATCTTGAATCCCGATTATGTTGGTGAATATGGTTTTGGTCTTGAGGTTTGAGTTGAGAATAAAATCATTTGTATGATTTTGAAAGAAAACCTTTTGCAAAGGAAAAATATTCATATTTGAGGATTTTACACTGAGACCCCCGAAGTCTCTAAATAATCTCTTACAGTGATTTCTGGAGTAATCCCCATGGTTTGTTTTAAAGGAATAAATTTTCAAAAGACTTTAGACTCGGGGATCGTGTTACTACCTTGTCGAAATGTTATTTTCATAACGGTTGTATTCTTGATGTATAATTGTATAGCTTGGTTACTTGCTAGCGATTCCATCGCTAACCCCTCGTTGGGGATTTTGTTATTTATTCCAGGTGTCCTGACTGGAGAGTGAGCAACCACAGGATTGGCTCGGAGGATGATGCAATGCAGCGATACTAGTCACAATTGTAGTCTGTCGTTTGTCAGTGATATGTCAGTTTGAGTTCTTGTCATCCTTGAGGGGATGGACATTTTATGTACTATGTGATCGAGTTGTATTTTAGTTTCATCAGATGTATGGTTATGCTGTGTTTTGAGAGACCTAATCGGTCTACGGTATTATGTTTTGGTCAAGTTGACCGCATGTGGGTTTTGATTTGTAGTCTCCCGCCTGGTAGCTCCTTGTGGAAACGGGTCTACGGCGTGTAATATCCCTGAGCGGATTGGGGGTGTTACATAAATGGTATCAGAGCTTAGGTTTGCGAAAACCTAGGCAGTTGGGTCTAGTTGGGTCTTGTCGAGTCGTGTCTTGTCGGAGTCGTGTCTTGTCGTGTCACCCGGGTGAGCAGTTGTGAACAAGCGAGATCATTGCGATCCGTTGTGATCAATTGTGGTTCGTTGTGATTAGTATCGTGTTGTAGCCATTATCTCCGTGCGGCCTGTGGACGTAAGTCTCCTCCTTTATGTGAGGTACCTGTATTTCATGTTTTTACGTGTGCGAATTAAATGTGATGTGTGTCCTTATTTACACGGTGTTGTGTAAGGGAGTTGTATTCGATGCTTGTGACGCACGGTATACGGATATGACTGGACGTATTGATGTTTTGACCTTGAACCGCCGTGTGGGGTGGTATGTTGTGAAATTTGTGAACCTTGATGGGTTTCGAAAGTGTGCCGACAGTTGATTCGGTGAAAATCTCAAATGATAGTCTGGATATATGTTTTAACTTGATGCGACCGAAATGTGTTTGGTTGAATTTGTGATTTTGTTTGTCGTTTGTGCATGTGGTTTTTAGTTCGATCTGTTTGTTTTGACAATCGTAATTATTCCGCGGGTAGATTTGAGAATATATTTTTGAGGGGCCATAAGGGTCGGAACATTTTTGTGAAAGTTGATTTTGAAAATATATTTATGGTTCGATTAAACCAGCAGCCCGTATGAATTTTGAAATCGGTCGAGTTTTGACAGAGTTAATCCTGTATTTTCAAATGACACCATCAGGCGATATGAGAAAAAATGTATATTAATGTATTTCGGGCACTGCAAAATATTACCGTCACCTTCGGTTGAGACCAAAAGAATTTTGAAAAATTTCTGTTATATGTTTGTTATGTTGTTTTGCCAGTCGGAAATTTTTTTTTTTTACAGTACCTTTGCTGTTACAATTCTATAGGTGATCATTTTCCGTTGCTCAATCTCTATCGACCTAATCATATGGTCCATCTGTGACGATCGTGAACCCTAACTGCGATATCAGTATTGCACTTAGTTGCTTCACCTGTGTGGATATTATTGACGTATTATATATTGTCACAATTCTTGTTAGCAAGTTATGGGTGTACGCCCAGATACGATGATTTCATAGTTCGGTTTAATTGTGTTGTTTCTTTGACGTTATCCGGATGTGGTAATTCAGAATGTCTTGTACATGGTTTTCAAAACGAGACAGAGATGATAATAGATTCGTAATTTTGATCAAACTTTTCTTTTCTAAAATTCGCTTGAAATTTTTCAAATTCAGAATTTTAAAATGCTATCATTTGGACAAGCACCTTGAAAAAAAAATTTGTTTTTAAAATATTACCCATATTCGACCACGATGATATGTTTGTGGTTTTGACCGTGATAAACTTGGTAAAGGTCGTACATTATGTTAACATGGCTAAGTGAATGATTTATGAATTTGAATTACGCGTTGCAGTGATGGTTCATGTATTCGTGTTACAACTCGGAATGAGTATTTTATTGTGTTATTGTTGGTTGCTCTATATTGATTATGTGGTGGTTGTTTTGTTTGTTTTGATCGGTTGCCCATTCAGTATGCCGAGAGGTCGAGGTCGTGGTAACCCTCCGCGCGACCAGGATCGTACTACCGTAATGGAATTAGTCGGTGTTGCTCTGTGCTCCAACAGTGGCACCGGATGACACATTTAGCTCGGGTGGTTCGGCGTAACCATACCGCGAATGAGGATGTTGGATCGACTCGGTGGCTTAGAGAAGTGCTTCGTGTCGTCCCCCTCGCTGCGGGAGCGGGTGATACTTTGGTGGGGACGGTTGGCTTATCCAATTGGAGAAGAATTTCAAGGCGATTGGTTGTCCCGAGGAGCGGAGGATTCCTATCGCTCAGTTCCTTCTCGTTGATGACGCCGCTAACTGGTGGGAGGCCGTTGAGCCTCAAGATCATGCTGTTACTTGGGAAGAGTTCAAGAAGTTGATGGAAGCGGAATTTTGCCCGAGGCCGATTCGAGAGCAGAGGATCCAAGATTTTTACCTAGCCGAGCCATAGGATGTACCCGTGTCACAGGCTATTGTCGATTATAGTGGACAGCTCGCCTTTGTGAAGAATCAGGTGAGGACCGAGGAGGACAAGATCCGTCATTTTGATATGCAGATGAGACCAGAGATTCGACAGTACATGTCGGGTTTCACTTGTGCTACTTTGAGAGAGTATCAGAATCGAGCCATGGCGTACGAGATGGCATCGTTATCTACTGGGCCTTCGCATGAGTCGAAGAGACAGAGGACGTCTGGAGATTTTTCGGACGGTGCAAGAGACGGAAATTCTTCTCATCGAGTTTCGCGTAGTCGTACGGCGAAACCTTCAATTTCTTCGTTCGGTGGAACCAAGAGTTCCAAGTTGTCTTCTTTGACTCCTAGTCGACCGGGAGGTGCTTTAACCGCAATGTTGTCGGTCATGTGCAAGCTAATTGTCCTTCGCAGCGGATTACTTGTTATAATTGTGGACTCGAGGGCCACAGAGTTCATATTGTGAATTATTCCATGAAGTTTCCTTAATCGTGTTTCGGCATCGGTATCGGGATCGGTTCGGGGACCGTTGAGATTTTTTCGGTCGTGCTTTGTTGTTTGTGACTTCACTTTTTTTAGTATAAGTTTCGGAACGAAACTTTTTTAGAGGGGTAGAATGTAATACCCGTGATTTTCTTTTCGGTAATTTTTCGTTTTGGCATTTTTCTAGTTTCCGTAACTCGCCATGACCGTTTTGACATTTTGACAATGTTTTGTTCTTCGTGTTTGGTCATCCGAGTTCGTTTCGGTATCGTTTTGTCGAGTTCCGTGCTTTTTGGCGACTTTTCCGCACTTGAGTTCGATTCTTGCGAATCTCGTCCGAAACTGTTGTTTCGACTTTCTCGTAAGTTCATTTAATGTTATTATTCATGTTGCGAGCGAGCTTTGTCTTGGTGTTTCGATCACGTATCGTGATTTTCGGGCGTTTTGGGCCATTTTCGTAATTTCCCAAAGTTTGGGGTAATTACTTTCCGTTGTCGAATTTCGAGCCTTCGGGTGGTCAGAATCGTGTGTTATCTTAGTGCTCGGATTCGTATTTGCGAGTACTTCGTAACCGTATCTTCGATTCGTACTCAGGTTCGGGTTTCGGGGTCGTTCGGGCCGTCGGAGTTGGTCCCGGCCGAGTCATGGCCGGGCATGCTCGGGCCAGGCCAGCCCTGGCCGAGTAACGTGCGGTAGTGACCGCGATACGTCGTAAGGCGATTACGCACGTAAGGCCCGGCCGTAACGCACGTAACGCCCGGCATTTCCAGTGATGCGTTCGGCCATGGCCGATTACGCACGTAAGCCATGGCGATTACGTCGTAACACGGCAATCGGCTTATAAAAGGCACAGCGGCGTTTTCTTGACCATTTCTCATTCTTTTTCTTCCGTGACGCTGTGGGTGTGTGAATCGTCTAGAGATGTTGTTGGACAATGAATCCATGAAGTGTTGAGGTTCATATCATCAATCATCCGTCCTATAACATCCTCCGATCTACACCAGTCGATTTCCTAGAAATCTAGTTTTGGGGAATTTGGGTATTTTGGTTGTTTTCGTCCGATTAATCCGATTTAACTTAGTATTATGATGGATTGATGATTATTTAGATATATTATATCATTTCCTTGTTATTCCATGGTTGGATCGTATCGATTCGTTATTTGGGTCGAGTTCTTGACCGACGCCTTGAAGATGTCCTAAAATGTCATAGAGGGTTTTCGGGCGTTCTACGAATATCCTTCCTCGTATGATTGTTGATTTATGGATTATATATTGTTAGGGTCGAATTCTTGTGAAGAACTCGAGTGGAACCTCCCGTTCGTTGTCTTCTTCTGGTCCGAGCTTCCCGGTTGAATCGTGTTCTTTGGAGTGTTCGGTAGCGGTCATTAAGTCGAGCTTTCCCGTTGCTCCGCGTGCGTTGGACTTGAGGCGAGTATCTCGTCTATATTCTTTATACTTTGAGAATGTGATGTGTCGTGAATTTAACGTGGACTCGTTAGTGACGGTATATTTAACCGTAACTTACTTTAAATGAAGATGTGATTTTATGAAGGTAATTACCAACGTAAACTTTAGTTTCAAGAATAATGATAACTACCTCATCATGTTATTTTGTGATTAAAATAAATACTAGAAATGAGTAGTTAACTGAAGAATTGTGGAATCGCGTAATACTTGTATTATTTGCTCGTTGGCCTTTTTCCTGAATGATGGTTTGCTGTGGATGTTGTGACCTTGTTGAAGTTATGATGCGTTAACCTATGTGTTACGTGGTTGAGGTTGTGGTGAATATTATACCTTTGTTATTGTGTATAGTAGAGAGTTGAGATGTTATCCGGGTAGGGGTCCCGTCGAGGCCTCCGGAGGCGCGTGCTTGCGAGTACGGCCAGACGTACGTTGTGACCATAAGGTTATCAATTCGGGTAGGTCTGGGGAGGGCTCCGAGAATCGACACTTGCGAGTGCGATGTCATGATAACTTATGGGCGTATTTGAATGATGTTATCCGGGTAGGGTCCGTCGAGGCCTCCGGAGGCGCGTGCTTGCGAGTACGGCCAGATGTTACGATTTGACCATAAGGTTATCTAATCGGGTAGGTCTGGAGAGGGCTCCGAGAATCGTCACTTGCGAGTGCGATGTCAAGATAACTTATGGGTGTGTTCGAGTTTATTCTTGATGGCTAATCCGGGTGGGACCCTTCGGGGCCACGGAGACGTTTTGACTGTTGATTTGATATTTCTGAATTGTTTATATTTTAAATCTTGAATCCCGATTATGTTGGTGAATATGGTTTTGGTCTTGAGGTTTGAGTTGAGAATAAAATCATTTGTATGATTTTGAAAGAAAACCTTTTGCAAAGGAAAAATATTCATATTTGAGGATTTTACACTGAGACCCCCGAAGTCTCTAAATAATCTCTTACAGTGATTTCTGGAGTAATCCCCATGGTTTGTTTTAAAGGAATAAATTTTCAAAAGACTTTAGACTCGGGGATCGTGTTACTACCTTGTCGAAATGTTATTTTCATAACGGTTGTATTCTTGATGTATAATTGTATAGCTTGGTTACTTGCTAGCGATTCCATCGCTAACCCCTCGTTGGGGATTTTGTTATTTATTCCAGGTGTCCTGACTGGAGAGTGAGCAACCACAGGATTGGCTCGGAGGATGATGCAATGCAGCGATACTAGTCACAATTGTAGTCTGTCGTTTGTCAGTGATATGTCAGTTTGAGTTCTTGTCATCCTTGAGGGGATGGACATTTTATGTACTATGTGATCGAGTTGTATTTTAGTTTCATCAGATGTATGGTTATGCTGTGTTTTGAGAGACCTAATCGGTCTACGGTATTATGTTTTGGTCAAGTTGACCGCATGTGGGTTTTGATTTGTAGTCTCCCGCCTGGTAGCTCCTTGTGGAAAGGGGTCTACGGCGTGTAATATCCCTGAGCGGATTGGGGGTGTTACAATAGCCATCCTCAGGGAGCGACAGAAGGCCAATGGCTCGCCCACCATCACTCCGTCCACCGTCCGCCGGGCAAACAAATGGAAGCTCAAAGGGATCTATATCGAGAAATTGACAGAAAGCCCCGAGCCACAGGAGAAGGCTCTCGTAAGGAGGGACGATTCCGTCTTCAGTCGCCTGGGGAGCGATCCCTCATGGCGACTCGGGCACTCAGGCCCCAGCCGGGAGACATCGGTATCCGAATCCTTTACCAGGAGTTCGGCATATCCGACTCCCAGGAGACAGGCCGGTCAGCGAGCCCCTGCTCGCCCAAGAAAGGAACCCACTGGCAGGGAGCTCGTCATTCACCACGGGGCTAGGGGATCGGTACACGATCGCCTTGGTTCACGTTCTGAGAGCCAGTCGGCGAGCAGTCAGGCGACGGCGATCGCCGCCATGCAACGCCGGCTGGATGAGGTGAAGGCGCTCTTGGAAAATGGGGCAGGCGCTAGGAGATCGATCGTTGGATCAAGCGAACCACTCGTAACTCAGATCGAGCTCGCCCCAGTCCAACCAACGATCAATCCCCCACTAACACCTCTATATGAGGGGAGATCGGATCCAGAAACCCACCTGAGCAAATTCCGGATCTACATGACCGGATGCAGAGCATCAGACGCGACGAAGTATCGAATGTTCCCATTAACTCTGGGCGACCTCGCCCACAGATGGTACGTCTCACTACCACATCGCTCAATCAACTGCTTTGAGAAGCTGGTGAAAGACTTCACAACGTACTTCGCCGCCAAAGTCGCTCGCCCTGAAGGCCCCCACCGCATGATGAAAATCAAGCAGGGGAAGGACGAGTCAGACGAAGATTACATCGACCGGGTAGACGAGATAGTCCTCACCGGTGAGCCCATCAGCGACGAGCTCGCTCTCAACTCAGTCATGAGCGGATTCCACGGACGCTCGCCAATGTTCAGGCACCTCACAAAGGATATCCCCCCGACCTACTCGGTCTTCCGCGGCAAAGCCGCCGATTTCCTGGCCAGGCAGAGGATGCTCTCACTCCGATTAGATGAAGGACCGTCCGAAGAAGGAAAGGCACCATCCCATGTCCAGAAGAAGGCGGTCGCCAAGCCCAGAAAGGCGGTCGCCAAGCCGCCTGGCGAGTTCAAAGCATTCGAAGATGTAGAGGTCCACCTTCTTCACAACCTCAACTTGTCCCCGGCCCACATCTTCAACGCAATCAAGGGTCGCGAGTGGCTTTCCAAACCAAAGCCGATAAGGGACCACGGTCATCTAGATCATAGCAAATTCTGTGCCTACCATAAGAGTCCCGGCCACAACACCAGCCAATGCCGCGACCTCCTCAGACAGCTCTGGCGACTGTTTGAGGAGGGCAAACTAGACAACTTGGTCACCAAGCCAGAGCCTAGGACGGAAAGAACCGGAGGGCGCGAGCGCCGACAACGCGAAAGAACTCCCCCCAATCCGGTCGCCAGAATCGAGCATGAGCCGGAGTACTCGGATGAATCGATCCCTCCGATCAACCCTGGCGGTCGGATCAACATGCTCCAAACGGGAGGTGGAAACCTCGGGGGCCTTTCCCCGGTTTCCACCATGTCAAACAGGAAGCGAAAGGCCGAGCTGAGAACATTCGCCGGGGTCCATGTCGTGGTACCTCCAGAGCCGACCATCTCTAAAGACGCACTCATCACCTTCTCCAACAAAGACAGGGAGGGAGTGCAATGCCCCAAAGAGGATGCACTGGTGATCTCCGCCTGTATCCTCGGGAAGACGGTCGATCGCATACTGGTCGACAATGGGAGTTTCTGTAACATCATATTCAAATCCGCCCTAGACCAACTCGGCAACTTAATCAAATTCATCAAGCCTTTCGACACCGTGCTCCAAGGGTTTGGCGACAACACGGTCCGAGCCTACGGGAGGATTAAGCTCTCCGTCGAGCTAATATGCTTTTATGATCCCAAGGTTAGGATTACTCGGAACCTAAGTTTTGTAATCATAGATAGGCCCAGCATCTATAATGGGTTCCTAGGTCGCCCCTTTTTAGAAACCTTTGAAGCGGTCGCCTTATCTTTCTTTTACTGTATCAAATTCCCCACTGCCGATGGGACGGTCGGTACTGTAAAAGGAGACCAGCTAATGGCAAAAATATGTTTGAATTACTCCTATGTTGTTACTTCTTTCAATACTTCCCATACTATGTGTAACATTGAAGCGATTGACGATCAACACATGGAGATCGACGAGCCGAGCACATCATACCAACCCGACTCAGGGGACGCCATCGCTCATCAATCGACGGACGACATCGAGACAAGGATCGGTTTCGAGCCAAGTCTCGACATCGATCCAAGGACCGAGTCCGGAGATCGCACCAAACGAGAGGCGACCGTCCCTATCGAAGAGTTGGAAAGTATTGCGATGGATCCGGTTCATCCAGAATGGGAAGTACAGATCGGCGCAAGCATCGACCACGAATTAAAGGGGGATCTGATCAACTTGCTACGTAGGAACATCGGAGTCTTTGCCTGGTCGCATCAAGATATGGTTGGCATAAGTCCCGAACATGCTTGCCACTATCTGAAGATCGACCAGGCAATGAAGCCTGTTCACCAAAAGCGTAGGAAGTTCGGTCCCGAGAAGTACGCGGCGCTCGACATAGAAGTCCAGAAGTTACTCAACAACAAATTAATCGGAGTAGCCACAGACGAACCACAATGGGTCGCCAACGCGGTTCTCGTCAAAAAGCCAACTGGCTCCTGGAGGTTATGCATTGACTTCACCGACCTCAACGCGGCATGTCCAAAAGATCACTTCCCGATGCCTCATATTGATCACTTGGTCGATAGTACGGCAGGTTGCGAAATGATGTCATTTATGGATGCCTTCGCCGGGTATCATCAAATCCCAATGGTGGAGGAAGACATAAAACACACATCTTTCCACACGGAAAAAGACATATACTTTTGGGTCCGAATGCCGTTCGGCTTGAAAAACGCAGGGGCGACCTACCAGCGATTAGTCAACAGAATGTTCGCTGATCAGATCGGCAAGACCATGGAGGTCTATATTGACGATATCGTAGTCAAAAGCCTCAAGAAGGAAGATCACCTCAACGATCTCGCTGAGACGTTCGCCATCCTTGAGAAGTTTAACATGAACGAATCCCAAGAAATGCAACTTCGGAGTAGGTTCCGGGAAATTCCTGGGGCACATCATGAGCCAAAGGGGGATCGAGGTGAACCCCACCAAGATACAGGCGATCCTTGACATGCAGGAACCGCGAAACATCAAGCAGGTGCAACGCCTCACAGGTTGTCTAGCCGCCCACAACCGTTTCATATCACGACTCGGCGATAAAAGCAAGCCTTTCTTCGCAACCATCAAGAACAAGAAGTTCGCATGGACGAGGGAAAGCCAGATAGCGTTCGCCAAGATAAAGGAATATCTATCTAACCCGCAGATCCTGGCAAAGCCGATCCCCAGTGAAAAATTATTCCTTTACCTAGCAGCCTCGGAGGTCGCGCTGAGTGCCGTTCTGGTGCGAGCAGAGGGACAAGCCCACTTGCCCATCTACTATGTTAGCCAGGCGCTCCACGACGCTGAGACACGTTATACACCATTGGAGAAGATCACCTACGCCCTTGTCATGAGTGTTCGTAAGCTGAGGGCTTACTTCTTCGATCACCAAGTGGAAGTCCTAACAACTCTACCTCTAAGGCAAGTCCTACACCGACCGGACACCAACGGGCGACTCCTCAAGTGGTCGTTGGAGATCGCCCAATACGGTATCACTTACGCTCCTCGCACGGCGATCAAGGGCCAAGCTCTGGCGGACTTCGTGGTGGAATTAACGTTCCCTCACAGTTCAACCAAGGTCGGCCGACCAGCCTGGAAGTTATATGTGGATGGCTCTGCGACAAATTCGAGAGCAGGGGAAGGGATTGTCCTCATCAGCCCCGACGGTCAGAGTTTCACAAATGCTGTGCGTTTCGGTTTTCGTGCGACCAACAATGAAGCCGAATACGAAGCTTTGGTAGGCGGACTCGATCTAGCCCTCGCCCTAGATGTTCGTCGCCTCCATATCTTCATGGACTCCCTTTTGGTCGTGAACCAAGTCAAGGGAGAATATGAGGCGCGCGGCGAACAGATGGTCAAATACCAAGAGCTGGTCGCCGAAATGTGCACGAAATTTGAAGAAGTGCTAATCGAACAAGTCCCGAGAGAGCACAACTCCCAGGCCGATGCTCTTTCCAAGCTAGAATCATCGGATGGGGCAGCCGACTTCTCCAATATCCAAATCACAAAGTCAGCAAGGCCGGTGATCGATAGAAGCCTGGTTACCACGATTGCCATCGCCGAGGAGAACTGGATGGCTCCATTCATCAAATACTTAAAAGACGGAACAGTCCCTGACGATCGTGTTAAAGCTCGCCAACTCCAGCTCCGTGCGACCAGATATACCCTACTGGACGACCAGCTTTACAAGCGAGCCTTCAGCCTTCCCCTCCTCAAGTGTATTACACCGGAGGAAGGTCAACTCGTTTTAGCCGAGATCCATGACGGAATTTGTGGAAACCATGCGGGCGGGCGAGCTCTCATCCATAAGGCAACCAGGCAAGGTTTCTTCTGGCCATCACTTCAAAAGGACGCGATCGCCTATGCCAGATCATGTCACAGGTGTCAGATAATGGGTCCAAACATCAAACTCTCCCCCGAACAGCTCACCTCCATGTACAGCCCTTGGCTATTTGCGCAATGGGGCATCGACCTTATTGGTCCCCTGCCGACGGCTAGGGGTGGATTATTTCACCAAGTGGGCAGAGGCCGAGCCACTAAACAAGATCGGCCAGGAACAGGTGATCAAGTTTATCTGGAAAAACATCATATGCCGATTCGGTCTGCCCCAGGCCATCATCTCCGACAATGGAAAACAATTCGACGGCCTAGAAGTCATGCAATTCTGTGAAAAGTGGGGAATCAAAAGGCTATTCTCAGCGCCATATCACCCGCAGACAAACGGGCAGGTAGAGGCAGTGAATAAGATCCTCAAACACACGATTAAAGCACAACTCGAATCCAGGCAAGGACGATGGGTTAACGAGCTCCCAGATGTTTTGTGGTCATACCGAACGACGACCCGTAATTCAACAGGCGAAACCCCATTCGCCCTCGCCTTCGGAACAGAAGCAGTGATTCCTTCGGAGATCGCCGTCCTCAGCCATCGAACCGAACAGGAGATAACGACCGACAATGATGTGGCCCGACGGATCGACCTCGACATGCTCGAGGAACGACGGTTGACCTCAGAAATGAAGAACACAATCCACAAAAAGAGAGCCGAGAAGTTCTTCAATTCAAAGGTCAAAGAAAGAAGGTTTCGGGTTGGCGATCTCGTCCTCAAGAATATCCAAACCCACACAGGCGTTTTCGGTCCGAACTGGGAAGGACCTTTCAGAGTATCCAGATGGCTAACTAAAGGAGCCTACGAACTGGAACATCCTGACGGTACCCCGGATCAATACCCCTGGAACGCCGTGCACCTGAAAAAATACTACCAGTGATAATTTTGTATTCAATTTCAATGATGTACAAGGAATATAATGAGATTTTTTCCTATCCCATCTATTCTGGCGATCGCCCCACCAGGCATATCGCATACCGCCGACGATCGCTGATCACGACGATCCTAGGTAAAATCAATGCAGCCATGGTCCTGGAGGTCGATGAAATCGACAGCTTCGCCCATGCAAGGTTCCTTTGGGCTGAGATCGCCCGCCCTTCGTATAAATACGGGGCCGGCATAGCCGAAGGACCCTCCAAAATAATCAGTAGGCACGGTCGCACGTCCTCAAGGTACATCATTTAACATGGTGAACCCGGACAATCCAACGTGCCACTACCCCCGTCTCAACGTACACCGTCGAGGGTCGCCATCTTCATGGCGGGCCGAGGTGGAAGCAGAGCTGACAAGCTGCGGACGCGGAGTCGAATAAGCCGACGACGCCAAGCGCAAGGACTCCTCCAGACCAAGATCGCCCGCCTTTCGTTTTAAACACAAGGCAGGCGTAGCCTAACGGAGGACCCTCACGAAAAGTGAGTCGCGGGATACACAATATCCCTCGCACACAAAGACACGAATGGGGAGGTCGGTCCATCGAACACCCCAACCGTACATGATTCTTCAGAATCGGCAAAATGAAGATAGCTCGCTTGACAAACTAGTTTTTGTTTCCTTACTTACAATAAGTGAACAAAAACAAGGGGGCAGATATGGGTCGAGCTAAATCCCAAATACGATCGAACAAAGAAGAAACACACACGATCGGCTTCGCTCAAACACACGCAGGACGATCGGAGTCGTTCGACAAAAATTACAAGTAAGAATTCCGATTCAAAACATATCAATGCTTTCAACACTTAGACAATCGGTCGGATGAACAAAACGTCGAAAGCAATCATACACGTACTTATAAAAATTGCACGCAAACATTCAAAGACGATCGTATGTAAAGAGACAGTATGAAAAGAGGAACATTTTATTCATAACGCAAGTTTCATACATTACGGGGCCCGAAGGCATTACAAAAGGAAAGCAAAAAAGTACAAGTTACAGAGGAAAACAAAAATGCCTCTCAAGGCCCCGCCGGCTGGTCATCACCCTCAGGTTGCGGATCGGCTTGGGCCCCTCCATCGGCCTCGGGATGAATGAGTTTACCAGTATACCAACTCAAGTCGATCCCGAAGTCGACGAAGTCAAGGATCGACAAGGAGAACTCTGGATGCAGAGGATGCTCGAGGACATAGGATTTGAAGCTCTCCATCAGGGGACCGATCTCGATCCCTGCCTTTTTAGCGGCTCGAACAGCGTCAGCATAGGCCAAGTAATAAGCGAACTCGCCGACGTGCGCGATGTTAAGGTAGGGATCGACCTCGATCGCCTTCAGCCGCCCCTTCAAATCCGCGGCCGTCTTCTCGGCCTCCGCCAGCTCGACCACCTTGGCGGCATTCTCACCCCTGGCCTTCTCCAGCTCCTTCTTCGCCGCCTCCAGCTCACCGCTGAGCCGATCCACCATCACCTTCAGCCCGGTCGCCTCCTCCTGCGAAGCCACAAACTTCTGGCGGGTTTCCTTCTCCTTATCACGGGACCGGTCGGCAGCTTCCTTAGAGCGGCTCAACTCCTGCTTCAATCGGTCCACGTCCTGCTTAGCCCTTTTGGCCGTCTCCTCATACTCCTTCTCCATAGACTGGATCCGGCTGGCAAACTCGATATTTTTGTTCCGGGCGGCCTCGAGGTCGCTATGGAGACGAGCAGTGGAGGGTCACCCCTCAAAATCCTAGCAGCTTGGACGGCCATCGTCGCCATCTGGAGAGCCAGGGCAACGGTCGCCTGCATGGCGTCTCCAGATCACCGACGAGCGATCGCATCAAGATCGGTCGTCCAAGCCTTGGGCAGAGAGGTGATAGCCTGGCGGACGTAAGTAGGGACTTCGAGGGACTGTTGCGGAGCCTTACTCGACAAAAAGTCTAGCACCATAGGAGCGACGTCTGGATCGGCGAGACGAACCCTGCAGCACAAACCAAAGAAACCAAAGGAGTTAGCCTATACCATGCTCAGAAGGCCCAACTCAGGAAATGTTGGTCCTTTTCTCACCTATTGACCAGCTCGGGATCGCGACCAAAATATGGCTTGCCCCGAGAGGTTTCCGCCTCAGCGATCGCCACCTTCTTTGTAGGCCCGCCCGATGACCGGGAGCCGGACGCCGAAGGCCTAGGGGCTGATCGCTCCGTCATCGGGATGGCAGATATAGGAGCCGCAGCAACCGGAGGCTCAAGGATGGACACATCCGCCTCAGCAATCGGTAGGGACTCCTCCGGCCTCTGCCTCTTGCGGCGCTGAAGTTGTTCCTCCTCCCCAACTACCGGTTCGGCGACCGGCGCATCAGCAGGCCCCTTCGCCGGAGCCGGGAAAGACGTCGTCGCAGGAACGCGACCAGTCTTCTTACCCAACTGAAGGCGACCAAGAACTCCCAGGTTCGACATGGCTATCTCTGACGGTGGCTCGGCAATACGGGGAAAATGAACCTCTGTCAGAGAAGAGGTACAAGCAAGTTAGACAAACAACTCAAACGATACGACCTCCTGGAGACGATCGTCAAGCAAGGAAGCACCACTTAAACTCATACCTGGAACTTTCAAGTGACGAGGGAAGCAAAACAATCGTGCCCCCAACCGATGAGCTTCACTACTAAGCGAGCGAACGTCGATAAAAGAATCCGGCAAGGCACGAATCCGCTCCCAAACGATCAAGAAATCGAAAGGGAGATCGCCGATCGCTGGAACGAGAGGTCCTGCAAAAAGAAAACAAAATTAGATCAGTCCAAGACAAGCTCAATCAAGGGGAGAGTTAAAATCCTTACTCGGATTCCTCTCCCGAAAAGTGGTGGGGATCTCCAACTCCTCATTCGGCCTGTCACTCGATGCCGATCGCCACGCTCCGCCGACCCAGCACCATTTAGCCAGGTCGCCCCTAGTCTTGTTCGGCACACCGAGGACCACTCTCCCCCTTCGGCCTTGGATATGGTTACCGCCAATCGACCCCTTCTGCGCGGTCAATTTAAACAGATAATTCATCTCCAGCGCGGTAAGGAGGCGGAACAACCGGTGACCGCCAAACAGGGTCAACGTGCAGATAATCTGTAGCCAAGCATTCGGCGTCAGCTGAAGAGGCGCCAAATTCCAGGCGATCAGCAAGTAGGAGACGGCAAATGGAAGAGGAAATCGCAGACCGACCTCCATAATCATCCCGTTGACGGCAACCATGTCCTCAGGCGGTTGATCAACACGTTCATTCTCCGAGGGCACGTGCAAGAAAACGTCAGAGGGGATGTGATATTTGGCCCTCCAACGACTCAGATCTTTCTCGGTCGCCGTACTCCGTATTTTTCCGAGAGTCCACGGAGACGGGACGGCGGCCCGAAAAACCGTCCGCTTCACATGTTCGTAAGGGTGAGCAGCGGAATAAGCTTCGAAATTGAATTCCGGATAGGGCCCGGCGATCGCCTCCATCATCCGAGCGAAGGCCATGAAGGCGGGGCCGAACCTACTCCCTCGCTCCCAAGTTAGCCGCTCCAATTCGTCCTCATCCGCCGGCGAGCCCCGCTGCTCTGCCGTCGCCGCCGTCTTCGCCACCGTGGCCTCGTTGAAAAGCTCTTCAAGCTCGGCGGGTGCAATCCACGCACGAATGGCCTCAACGGCCGTTTCCATGTCGACTCCGACGGGAATCTCCTCCCGGTCAGGCGAAACCACGGCGGCAGAAGAACTTCCGGCCTCGAAGGTCTTGGATCCTCCCGACATATTGTAAAGAGAAGAGGGAGATAGAAATGTGATTTTTTCTTACCTGGAGAAAAGAAGAAAGTCGGCACAAGAAGCTCCAGAAATTTTTGCAGAGTTTCGGCTATGGATGCAAGGACGTGTAAAGAGTAAAGGAGAAGAAGACCTGGCCCTTTTATAGATGGAGGCAGGGGTCAAGATGCAAATAGAAGAAATCTCGAGGGCTGGATCGCAACCGTCACGTGGGGACGCATTAAAAAATGCCCTCGGATCCCGCGTACGTGTCTTTTCGAGGGCACGCCAGCCGACAAGTCTGACAAACCGTCGGACTCCCCCAACAGCGGCGCGACGCGTGTCCCTGTCACTTTTAAAAATCCCGCCTTCATTTCCCGCCGCCCCCAGCGCGAAAGGAGATCGTCCGGATTTGAATTCAGATCGGCTGATCAGCTAAACATTGGCGATCGCCAACAGTGCCACCTCACCCCGTGTTTTCAACATCGAGGCGAGCTGGGGGGCAATTGTTGTGCGGCGATTAAAACGCCTCTATAGGCGATCGTCATCACGATCAGAGAAACCAACCATGGAAGACATACTCTGGACAAACTCCTAGAGTTCGGCACAATACGGCGACCGTCTTTTGGTACCCAGCGATCGTCTTTTGATATCTGACGATCATCTTTAATGTGCGAACCCGAGGCGATCATCTCGTGCCATGTATGGATCCAACATCCGTCAAAGTCGTCGAAGACCGAATCCTGGACGGTGGCCCACGTGCGTATCTTCAAAAGATACCGACAGATAGGATCTTTGACCCCAGTCTGTCACCTACCACACCTACCGACAAAGCCGCCGAAAGGTACAAAGTGGGTCCTCCCCAGACAGTGCCAGACGCGTCTTTGGCCTCCCATTGGCTCGCCTGGTGGCTCCAAGCAGCCCAATTTAAGGAAACGGCCCACGTGACGGAACGATCGGCCACCTTATTATAATATAAAAAACGGCGGTCGCCCGCGATCGCCTGAGGGGTCCCAACTACCTTGTCCCCTATAAATAGAGAGCTCACTGCAGCAGCAAAGGGGACGCGAATTTTACTACGAATTCAGCGCAAAATACACACAAAAGAGAGAATCAAAGACTCTTTTGGCAACCACTTACACATTCATAGTGATACTCATACATATTCATCATATATCCCAAGCAAGAACTCACAGATTTACCTATCTGGTTCTTCCGGCAATCTACGCGCTCTAAAGCCTAGATAACTAGAAGTCTTTACACTCCATGTAATAGATTCTAACATTAATATTTGTACTCGACAGTATATTTATTAATAACATCTCGCGAGAGCATTCAAGCCCGGGATTAACAACCCCGGCAAATCTTGTGTTATCTATTTTCTCACGGAAGTGTTCTCGCATTTGTTTGTTACTCGATCACTCCAGCAATACTATCTCCGGATAATATTTTGGGTAACAACAATAATGATTTAATTTATGCTATTATTATTTATAAGTAACAAATCGATATCCTTCATGAATATTGCATTATCATAGAAATTACGTATAAATATGAACTCTTCACTTAGAATAATAAGATTTTTCAAGAATATTACAATTAGTGCTACTTCGGGAGCCACATTTCTAAGAAATATAATTGAATATATGAAAGGAAATAAAGTAATATAAAAATTAAACAAGACTCGAAATAACTAAATTAAAATAATTGTTCCTTCAAAAGCACTTACAATAGTCTTAGGAATATTATTTTGTGTTTTCATTAGGAATTTAGATAAATCCTTAGATCTCACAATGTTCTTCATGAACATATCATATTTAACTAAAATATGACGAGATAATATTGTGTTTCTTCAAGAACTACAACGAATCTTTTATCTTAATAATTTTATGAATTATTAAGTATTGTTGAGTTGTGTTTCTTCTGAAAAGAAAGAGGAATATGATTTGATAATAGATCTCTAGATTATCATATATATTATTTATATATGATGTATATAGAAACATAAAATTTAATAAATAGAGAATATTTTTTTTTTTGTTTCTCGAAATCATCATATGAAAGAAAGTTTTCGAAGGAGTAAATAGAATTAATACCGTTAACTAATGTAAAAAAACTATTTCTGTTCGGACCTTGTTTCTTCAAGCAATACTTTTCAGAATCCGATCTCTACAATTGAATTTATAGATCAATCTATCAGGGAGGTGCTGTAAAAATTTAATGCTGATCCGACGATCAATGAAGCGGGACACGTAATTTTCGATCGGCCTTGCATTGCAGAAAATTGACTAGCGAAAAATGCATTTTTTTGTTGAATTTCGAAAATCAGGGAGAAAGAAAAATTCTACTACTATGATATCGTGCTGATAATGTAATACCCCCAAACCACTCGGGAATATTACTGTGCCGTAGACCCTATCCATGAGGATCTACCAGGCTAAATACAGAAAAACCACAATACAATACAATACACTACATACCGACATGGGTAATTAACGGACCATTAGACCGATTTGGTCTTTTACCACAACATACACATCAACCATACATTACTCTTTCTCGTAACTCATACCCACACAGGGGTTAACATAAATCAACGTTCCCGCATAAGGGAAAATAAACACAACGGAAGGACAAAACAAGACATCACCAAATACTCAACTCCGGTCTTCATGTGATTAGTATCACCGTCATCCATCATCCTTCGTAACGATCCTGTGAATTGCTTCCCAGCAACCTGCAAGTACCTGGATGCAAAACAGACATCCACCCCTCGAATACTCGGGGGTTAGCAAAACTCCACTGTTTTGCTAGTGCAAGTATAAATACAAGGACGATCCATACATATCATACTCCAAGAACATAGAAATCGTGAATGTACTTCCCGAAATAATTCACTTGATCAAAACAGTTTGAATTACGAAAGATAAGAATAAAACCATTTTACATCTTACAAAACATTTTACGATCTCGGGAGTTTTTGAAAATATTTGGGGTTTAAGAAGTCTCAAGCCTTTCGAACACTTAGGGACACAGCCCAAAATCATTTATTTCAAAATACGATTCCGATAACAAAATACGGGGTTCACGGCCCAAATCATCCACTTCACATGCTCGCAAGAATAACCCGACGGAAACTACATCATGCCAAACATTAATATGACAACAGTCTCACAGAACGACATCAGAGAGCACAACTTTGCAACTTAACCATACGGTCGAACTCGACACACCACAGAGCTACAATACACAGAGCAACCACTGGACTCACGTACCATACCAAATTATCATAGCCAAGGGACGAATCACACACAACACATTTACTAGTGCCATTCCAGCCAAGTACGATACCATTTGGACTGCCATTCTAATCAGACGAAATATGCGCCAAAAATCACAGTTCTCCAACAACACATTTCAAAGTTAACCGTTGGTACGAGACTCACGGCCGCCGTACCCCGCAGAGCCCCATCGGACATCCCTGGGTGGTTAATCCTAGTTTGTGATACACACACTCACGGCAATACATATCCCTAGAGGTCCCGTCAGACCGTCCCTAGGTGAACATACACATATCATCCACAACGCCACAGGAAGCCATAATTCGAATACTAGAATATGCATACAAATGCTAGGTACTTCGCTAGAATGGCCATTTTAGTCGACGTATACTCACAACTAATGTCACACAATCACAAGCAATTACCAATACCAAACAACACCAAGCGCCACAACCTCCTTACTAAGGAATAACAATAAATATCACAAAACGTCCCACATTCGCTGAACAATTACACATATCAGTACACAATCCTCGGCAAGTAATTTTGGTCTACTAACATCACTAAATATGATCAACATCTTCCAACATATGAAACTAACGCACATATTCCGAAAGCACATTAATCTACGAAGCATACGAGTTATCTTTTGAAAGACAACAATTATCGAGAACATACCGATCCTTTTAAAAGTTCATTAAAACATTCAAATTGTAATTTGATTCCAATACTAACGAATACGTCTACGAAACACGATGTCTATGGGCAAGATACTTGCCTCGAAATCGGCACGCAAGTATTCCGACGAACACGGCTCAACCGAGAAGCTTCGGAACGCCCGATACTATCAAAAAGGAAGACGACAACGAACGGAAGGGTTCAACTCAGTTTCTTCGCAAGAAACTCGACCCTAACAACATATAATTAATAAATCAACGGTCATACGATGAAGAATAATTGTAGAATGTCCGAAAACCCCTCTATGACATTCTACCGGACACCTTCAAGGCGTCGATCAAGAACTCGACCAAAACAACGAATCGATATGATCCAACCATGGAATAACAAGGGAAATGATGTAATACATCTAAATAATCATCAATCCATCACAATCGTAAGTTAAATCGGATTAAACGGACGAAATCCAACAAAATCCCCAATTTCCCCAAAACTAGATTTGTAGAAAATCTAACCTTGATTCGGTCGATCGGAGGAGGTTATGGAATGATTAATCGATGTTAGAAGCTCAAGAACTTCGTGGATTGAAAGAACAACATCATGCCTTCGACCTCTCCAAGCTTGCAGCCGCGGAAGGAAAAGAAACGAAATGAAAAACGGGTGAAGAAATGACCTGCCCGACCATTATTAATACTGCCCAGGGACGCACGAGCAAGCACGCACGAGCGGTCGATCGTGCGCCGGGTCGTGCGCGCCCACTGCCAGCAATCTGCCGGGACGCACGAGCACTGGGCACGAGCACTCGCTCGTGCGTGTGCAGTCAGGGCCGCACGAGCACCGTATCGTGTGCGCAGCTCGTGCGCCACGCTCGTGCGCACCTGGCCGGTCCCTGCCGCACGTGGCCGGCCCGTGCCTAGCCGCCATGACTCGACGACTCGAATTCCCGAAAATGTATGGAACGAACACGATGAATAGTATAACATTCAAAACACGAGTGAAGCACTAAAAAAACACATGGTTCCGACAAACTGAAGGTTGAACGGACGATACGAAGGCAAACACCCCAAAACTTTGAGAAATTACAAAAATAGCCCAAAAACGTCCGAAATACACGATACACGATCGAAACACCAAACCAAAGCTCGCAACATGAATAATAACATTCAACGAACTTACTAGAAACTCGAAACAACAGTTTCGGATGAGATTCGCAAGAATCGAACTCAAGTGCGGAAAAGCCGCTTAAGAACACGGAACTCAACAAAACGATACTGAAACGAACTCG
This sequence comes from Orobanche coerulescens, assembly GCA_033398695.1. NCBI lineage: Eukaryota > Viridiplantae > Streptophyta > Magnoliopsida > Lamiales > Orobanchaceae > Orobanche > Orobanche coerulescens. The sequence continues at coordinate 176,871,102 of CM065802.1, read as the reverse complement.
GATGACAACAAGTGCAGAATTGATCATTCTCAGAATGACGATACGGTCATGAGTGAGTCATCAAAACGGACTCTCGCCGAAAAAAGAAAATCACCAAAATCCGAAATTGCGGGTATTACATCCTACCCTCCTTAAAAGAAGTTTCGTCCCGAAACTTAAAACAAGCAGGGAGGAGTAATATCCTGCCAGGAAACACTCAACGAGATACATAAGAAACGCGTAACTTACGCCCAACGGCGAAACGTTACAAGCAACGCAAAGGAATATACGTTGTGAAAACACGCTCTACGACGACCAACACAACGCCACGGGTAGAGACATATTAAAACCAACAAGTGACAAGCGTCATCAAACAGATAATACAATCAAGTCGATTATCCGAACAATCACAAAACACAACGAACGAAAATCAATACGATTGACCAACCCAACGGTACATCAATTAAAACGCGAGCCAATCGCTGAACAAGTACGGAATTCCACCGCCCAAGGGTTGGAAGATCGAAAACGATACTAATTTCCCGAACATAAGGAAATTAGGAAGGAGTCTGAACATTCAACAATCACGAAACGAGATCACCAAAAATCGAACAATCAAATGATCGAGACAACAAAATTCGAACACTCATGTTCGAATCACGAAGAACAATAAAATTCAAACAACAACTCCAAGGTTCGCATCTCGACTCGAGACAATATATGATCCGGTGAAAACAACAACATGTGCATTCACATAAGATCCACAGGAAAGGGAATAGAAATTGAAAAGTCACAACGACAAACGAGTTATTCCGAAACAATACCACGCTCGTTCGATCAACAAAAGCAAGGGGCAGGACAAGTTCAGAAAATGTCAACGAACATAAACGAGTCGACAGAGTCGAAAACACAGAAGTTCCAAATCCGATCCACTTCGAATAAAAGAATTAGTAGAACCAAAATATGTTACTTCCGAACAAGGTTCACAAGAATCGAACCGAACTCGAAAAAGTTAGAGCTATACCAGATCGACCCAAAACAAGATCACAACTCGTTCGAACGATGAAACTGAAATACAGAACAAGTTCAGAAAGTATCAATGAACACGAGTGAGTCGATAAACTTGAGAAAGAGGAAATGTAGAAATCCAAAAACAATACGGGTATTACATTCGATCTCTTATAAAAGAAATGTCGTCCCCACAACTCACAATAACGGAAACAAGGTAACAACACAAAAGCGGTCGACGGAAACATCTCCCATGGGCCTCTCAGAGCCGATCCTGATATCTGTGTTAAGCGCGAACTCCGGAAGTCTCGGAACCACCCGCAAATCGACTCGTGTCCTCGAGTCCACACTTGAAATGCGTTACTAACGAGAATGACAATTTGTACGTACATGCCCCCAGCACTATACGGTTGAAACACCTCGGCTCGGCATACCGAATATACAAATGCTAAATACAATGGGACGTAACATCACAAAGCAACAAACTAGAGATGCCAATTTGGCATAACATATCAACACATACTAAAATCACAACCATGGCATCGTTCGATGATTACAACGGCCTGAATGATAACCAGCACACAAACACAAAACATCATGAAACAATCACAGATGTACACAATCATATTAACCCAAGCTCTAACAGCTCGCACCGGTGCGATAGCACGCAAATCACCACGAAACGACAACATTAAAGATCAACATCACACCTCTCACAGAGGGCTAACGTAACAAATACGTGGCAACGACTCAACGCTCATGCCACCAATTCAATCACAATTCGGGGTTAACACCGTAGCGAAAGTTCGAAAACCATACATGCATTTCCGGTCCGCAAACAAGAATGATAGGTTTTAAAAACGAAAACCACCTTTTTGAAAACAATTTGGAAACACCGGTAGATCTTGAGTATCACCTTACAAAAAGTAGTACAAACACTATTATCGAGACTTTGAAGACCACCTTACGTTTGAACAAAAATGAGGACACTTTTGTTTTAGTGAAAAAAACTTTCAGAAATATTCGACCCTCGGGTCTAAGTAAAAATATTTCTAAAACATTATAAATATCTCAAAACATTGTGGTGCTCGAGGTAGAAGAATTTTGAAACATATTGTGGCACCTTGGATGTACCACGAGAAAATAATTCATTTTAAAAGTACGTCCCGAAATTTATTTTCTAAGATACTCAAGGTTTTTAAAAAAAGAAAGAAAAAAAAATAATTCAATGGGCTAGAATGCCCAAAAGTTTCAGGTAATTACCCGGAACATTATAGCGCCATTGGTTCCGCTCCGGAACCCACCAGGATAAAAACCATTTACAAAAACGCCAAAAAGGCCGTTGGCAGTAATATTTTAAAAACTCACAAAAGTCATTTACAAAATACTAAATACCGTCATAAGAATTTCGCCAAAACGATCAAGGCCATAATGCCAAAAACTCGGTTAAGGGAATCGGTTTTCGAAATAAAACTCAGTCGGTAAAATATCGAAAGCCATTACAAAAGAACTCACGCAGCGGATAAAAGAAATACAGTCCAACATGCACAATCCAGCGATACTACTCCTCATATGAATGAAATATGAGAGTCACATAAACACATCACGAAACCGAGAATCTACATAAAGATTCCATCACTTAACACATAATCATACCAGCAACTCGTGTCACACGAGGCACAACACAAAGGAGGGAGACTTACATCCACAGGTCGCACGAAGATGATGGCTGCACCTCGATACTAATCACGACCGCACCTCAGACGACGCATCGCGACACGACTCAGTCAGACAAAATCTGACAAGACAAGACAAGACAAGACCCGACAACACAAAACTCGACCCGACAGCCTAGGATTCCGCAACCTAAGCTCCGATACCATATTCTGTAACACCCCCAAACCACTCGGGAATATTACAGTACCGTAGACCCTTTCCATGAGGATCTACCAGGCTAAATACAGAAGCACCACAATACAATACAATACACTACATACTGACGTGGGTAATTAACGGACCATTAGACCGATTTGGTCTTTTACCACAACATACACATCAACCATACATTACTCTTTCTCGTAACTCATACCCACACAGGGGTTAACATAAATCAACGTTCCCGCATAAGGGAAAATAAACACAATGGAAGGACAAAACAAGACATCACCAAATACTCAACTCCGGTCTTCATGTGATTAGTATCGCCGTCGTCCATCATCCTTCGTAACGATCCTGTGAATTGCTCCCCAGCAACCTGCAAGTACCTGGATGCAAAACAGACATCCAGCCCCCGAATAATCGGGGGTTAGCAAAACTCCACTGTTTTGCTAGTGCAAGTATAAATACAAGGACGAGCCATACATATCATACTCCAAGAACATAGAAATCGTGAATGTAATATCCGGGAATTTTTAAACTCGAATTTTGGCGATACAATTTTTTTTTTTTTTTATTTATTTATTTTCTCTCTCTTATTTTATTAACTGATTATTTATAAGTCGGGCGGACTCTGAGATGTTGGGCTAATATATTGACGAGTTAGTGTTGGTGTTATTTGACGTAGTGTAATAATCGGATGATCGAACCAGAAGACGGAATAATGAATCTTAGATTGATTCGTTTTTACTCGGTTTATTTATATTCGAACCTGTCTGCCTGGATAAGCCCAATTATATATATATATATATATATATATATATATATATATATATATATATATATATATATATATATGCATGTGATGTGATTTGAGGAAACTTCATCCGACATTCCTCACCAACTCCTCCTTTCACTTTTTTTTTATCTCTTTCTTCTTTCTTTTTTTCTCCTTTCCCCACCTGCTTCATCTCTCTCTTTCCTCCCGCATATCTCTCTCCCCTCCTGGTCCTTCCTTTCTCTCACCAACACCAACACCACCCATCTCATTCTTATTCATTGGCGATCGGTGGCGAGCTCAGTTCGGTGGTTCTTGCGGTTGGGCGAGATGGGTCGGGATCTGGGTTCTAGTGGGGCGAGTTGTGAAGGTCACCGGTGGCGGACAGCGTCTCCGCGACAACAACTGGAGCTCGGCGACGGCGTGGTGACCTATGATGGGAGAGAATGATCTGGTTTTCAGCGGATGGAGTTCGGCGTCGGAGCCGTCGGACATGTTTTCCGGCAGCAGGATGAATTTCCGGTCAGGCTCAACTTTCCGACGGTCAGGATGGTGTTCGATGAGGTTCGACGGGCTGGAGTTAGTTGAGGTCCGGTCATGGCCGGAACTGAGCTGGAGCTGGACAAATTCCGGCGGGTTGGATTGTCGCCGATCCGAGTTCCGGTGATGTAAGAAGAAGAAGACGGGGTTGGGGTTGTGGCCGGATTCCGGCGTGGGTGTTGATATTGTGTGTGTTGTTTGCGTGCAGGCGTGTGTGTGTTGAAGGTGGTGTTTGTATGCGTGGTGTGTGCTGTGGGTGTGAGTCGTGTGTGTATATATATATAAGTGTGTGTGTGTAAGTTTTGTGTCTATGCTGTTACTACTGTATGCATATATATATATATATAAGGTATTTGTGTGTGTTGAGTGTGTTGTGTGGGTGAGTACTGTGTATATATATATATATAATATATATATATATATATATGTTATGTATATGGGGTGCTGTGTGTGTCTATATATATATATATATATATATTGTGTGTGTGTATGTAAGTAATTGGTGGTGTATGTAGTGGTGTTGGGATTGTGAACGGGGAAGTCGTAGACATAGATGGAGATGGTGATAATTTGGTCAATGTGCGGCTTGGTGTAATTAGACCATGGAACGAGTCCGAGTTTGGAGTTTGTGGTTGGAGCGATAATCGAGATATGGACTTGGGTTGAGTATTGCTGATCGTTTGATCCGATCAATTAATTAAGGGCGGCAATTGAGGTAATATATTAGCCGACTACTTACCTTGAAATTATAAGATATTAAATTAGACTCTTATATTAAATTGTGTATTATGTATTTATAATAAGGGTTGGGATTTCAATGGATCGACCGGGTGAGCCGTGGTCGCTTGAGCTTTTGCGTCAATTATTGAGGCAAGTACCTTGCCCATACTTTTCTCGTTTTATGGATATGATGATCGGTGGTCGTCTTGATGTGTTTGTTTGGTTATTTGAAATGAAGTTTCAAAGGATTTCGGTTTGGCCTCGTTAAAGGCTTTCTTTCAAAACGAGTGTGATTTGTGAACGGTGTTTTGAGAATTGATTATGATTCGGTTATTTTGAACATTGAAGGATTTTATGATGATACTCCTATTGTTTCAGTTATGGAATCGTGTATTCCTTATTTAATCTTGTTATTGTGTTTTGAAGAGTTTGGTAATGGTGTCGAGTTAATGGCCATCTCTAGTGAGTATTCTTAATGAACTTACATTCTTAGCATATTAGTGTTGCATGAGTAACGTGTGGGTGTGTATGCTCACTACGGGTTAGATCCGACGGGGTCTCGGTAGGGGTCCACGGAGGTGTGGATCGACGAGCTTTGCTTTTAACCACTACGGGTTAGATCCGACGGGGTCTCGGTAGGGGTCCACGGAGGTGTGGATCGACGGTTAATTGTGGTGCATTTTTGCAAATGTGATTTGATATTGGCATTTCCGGAAATGAGTACTTTTGAACGGTTTTCATTTGCATGCATTGACTAAATGTGTAAGAGGTAAGTTGTTCGTTTGGCCTACTTGGCTAGGATGGCTCTAGAGTATTTTGTTGTTTGTTTTAAATCCTTTATTTGTGGATTTTGATGTTGGGATACGAACCTCGTGGTCGTTCTTGTGTACTGTGAGTTGATGAGATTTGGGGCTAAAATCCCAATGGTTTTGCAAAAGTCGTTTTACGGATTTGGGGCTAAAATCCCAACGATTTGGTTAATGTCATTTTTCAGAAAGTAAACTTTTGGGGCGGTGACCCCTTTGTCTTTTGGATTTTTAAAAGTAGGATTTGATAATCCTAAATTGTTTTCTATTAAAACTCTCGATGGCATTCTAAATCATTTTATAAATTACTTCCATTGATTTATGATATTTCGATTTTGAAATGTTTTCTCAAACTCTTGCATCGGGAAGTGCTTTTCGTTTTGTTTGGATCTTTGAGGATCCTCGGTTATTGTTATTCGTGGAAATGTGAATTGTATGGCTCGTATTTGCACTTTGTATTTGCACTAGCAAAACAGTGGAGTTTTGCTAACCCCCGAGTATTCGGGGGGTGGATGTCTGTTTTTGCATTCAGGTTTTGGAGCATAACACAGGGTCGGCACGAAGGATGATGAAAGATGATCGATACTAATCACATGAGGAACCGTACATCGTGTGTTGGTTCAGTTGTACTTTATTTTCCGCTGCTGTATTGTTCCAGTTGTACGGGTGTAGTTGTATTTTGTCCCCTGCGTGGGCATGAGTTGTATTTGAGTTGTATGTATTTGTGGAAAGACCAAATCGGTCTACTGAGTCATTGTAGCCTTGAAGGCATTGTCGAGATGTTAAATATTGTACCAGCCTGGTAGATCCTCGAGGAGAGGGTCTACGGCGTGTAATATCCCTGAGTGGATTGGGGGTGTTACAGTGAATGTACTTCCCAAGATAATTCACTTGATCAAAACAGTTTGAATTACGAAAGATAAGAATAAAACCATTTTACATCTTACAAAACATTTTACGATCTCAGGTTAAGAAGTCTCAAGCCTTTCGAACACTTAGGGACACAGCCCAAAATCATTTATTTCAAAATACGATTCCGATAACAAAATACGGGGTTCACGGCCCAAATCATCCACTTCACATGCTCGCAAGAATAACCCGACGGAAACTACATCATGCCAAACATTAACATGACAACAGTCTCACAGAACGACATCAAAGAGCACAACTTTACAACTTAACCATACGGTCGAACTCGACACACCACAGATCTACAATACACAGAGCAACCACTGGACTCACGTACCCATACCAAATTATCACAGCCAAGGGACGAATCACACACAACACATTTACTAGTGCCATTCCAGCCAAGTACGATACCATTTGGACTGCCATTCTAATCAGACGAAATATGCGCCAAAAATCACAGTTCTCCAACAACACATTTCAAAGTTAACCGTTGGTACGAGACTCACGGCCGCCGTACCCCGCAGAGCCCCGTCGGACATCACTGGGTGGTTAACCCTAGTTCGTGATACGCACACTCACGGCAATACGTATCCCTAGAGGTCCCGTCAGACCGTCCCTATGTGAACATACACATATCATCCACAACACCACAGGAAGCCATAATTCGAATACTAGAATATGCATGCAAATGCTAGGTACTTCGCTAGAATGGCCACTTTAGTCGACGTATACTCACAACTAATGTCACACAATCAAAAGCAATTACCAATACCAAACAATACCAAGCGCCACAACCTCCTTACGAAGGAATAACAATAAATATCACAAAACGTCCCACATTCGCTGAACAATTACACATATCAGTACACAATCCTCGGCAAGTAATTTCGGTCTACTAACATCACTAAATATGATCAACATATTCCAACATATGAAACTAACGCACATATTCCGAAAGCACGTTAATCTACGAAGCATATGAGTTATCTTTTGAAAGACAACAATTATCGAGAACATACCGATCCTTTTAAAAGTTCATTAAAACATTCAAATTGTAATTTGATTCCAATACTAACGAATACGTCTACGAAACACGAAGTCTATGGGCAAGATACTTGCCTCGAAATCGGCACGCAAGTATTCCGACGAACACGGCTCAACCGGGAAGCTTCGGAACGCCCGATGCTATCGAAAAGGAAGACGACAACGAACGGAAGGGTTCAACTCGGTTTCTTCGCAAGAAACTCGACCCTAACAACATATAATTAATAAATCAACGGTCATACGAGGAAGAACAATTGTAGAACGTCCGAAAACCCCTCTATGACATTCTACCGGACACCTTCAAGGCATCGATCAAGAACTCGAGCAAAACAACGAATCGATACGATCCAACCATGGAATAACAAGGGAAATGATGTAATACATCTAAATAATCATCAATCCATCACAATCCTAAGTTAAATCGGATTAAACGGACGAAATCCAACAAAATCCCTAATTTCCCCAAAACTAGATTTGTAGAAAATCTAACCTTGATTCGGTCGATCGGAGGAGGTTATGGAATGATTAATCGATGTTAGAAGCTCAAGAACTTCGTGGATTGAAAGAACAACATCATGCCTTCGACCTCTCCAAGCTTCCAGCTGCGGAAGGAAAAGAAACGAATGAAAAACGGGTGAAGAAATGACCTGCCCGACCATTATTAATAGTGCCCAGGGACGCACGAGCAGGCACGCACGAGCAATGGCCGCGGCGCCGGTCGCGGCGCGCCATCGCCAAAGAATCCGGGACACACGAGCACTGGGCACGAGCACTCGCTCGTGCGTGTGCAGTCAGGGATGCACGAGCACCGGATCGTGCGCGCAGCTCGTGCGCCACGCTCGTGCGCACCTGGCCAGTCCATGCCGCACGTGGCCGGCCCGTGCCTAGCCGCCATGACTCGACGACTCGAATTCCCGAAAACATACGGAACGAACATGATGAATAGTATAACATTCAAAACACGAGCGAATCACTAAACAAACACATGGTTCCGACAACCCGAAGGTTGAAAGGACGATACGAAGGCAAACACCCCAAAACTTTGAGAAATTACGAAAATGGCCCAAAACGTCCGAAATACACGATACACGATCGAAACACCAAACCAAAGCTCGCAACATGAATAATAACATTCAATGAACTTACGAGAAACTCGAAACAACAGTTTCGGACGAGATTCGCCATAATCGAACTCAAGTGCGGAAAAGTCGCTTAAGAACACGGAACTCAACAAAACGATACCGAAACGAACTCGGATGACAAAAAGTGCAGAATTAATCATTCTCAGAATGACGATATGGTTATGAGCGAGTTATCAAAATGGACTCCCGTCGAAAAAAGAAAATCACCGAAATCCGAAATTGCGGGTATTACAGATAACATGTTATAAACACTCTGAAAAAGAAAAAAATATAAACTATCACTAAATATATGACTTATTTACAATACTTATGTAATATTAATAAATATTAAGTGGGGCGTATTCAGACTTGGAATGAGTTTAAAAGACTTTTATAGAATTTGATGGATTTGGAAAAGTTTGGGTGCATTTAGTTGAGACTTTTAAAAGTTAATTAATTTTTTGTGGTATTCTTATAGAATTTTGTGGAGTTTTTAAATGTCCATTAGAGTCATGAGGTGTTAAATGAAAACTTTTATAAATCTTGCAAAATTATGAGGTATTCAAATTTATTTTAGATTCTAAGGATTTTAATGGAATTATCTAGGTACTCATCTTTAAGCACAAAGTACAAATATTATTTGTCATTTAAAATCTTTCTTACACCCCTAAGATTTTGATGGATTTTCATTCGTCACCACCCTTCAACACCACTGCCGCAACCGCCCCCTCCACCACCACCACATCACCGCCTCCACCACTATCGCCTCCATACCACCATTGCCACCGTCCCTTCCCACCACTGACACCATTTCCGCTGTCACCCTGCCGCCGCCACCACTGTCATTTCTCATAACTTTTTTCTTCTTTATTTTTATTTTATTTTATTTTTTCTTACTTTTACTATAAGAATAATATAAATGGTTCATGAGAATGTAAGAAAGCAGTAAAGATGAATCCATTGTATTAATAACACTGATAGATGTGCCTTTATATAGGCTTTACAATAAGAGTCCTTCCATACATAGGATTCCTAGTTAAGGTAAGACACCTAATGAGATCCTACTATCTCTAGAAGGATAATTTTGAAATCTTTTTCATTAAATCCGTTTGATTTTGAATTCTTTTTTGGTTATTTTGAATTATTAGATATTATGGTACTATTAATCGCATTGGAAAAATGTTGTTGGAAAAGATAATTTCTATATTTTACTACTTTTTTGTATTTATTAAAATCAAAATAACTACGAAATAAGTTAAGAGTTATGATGGTTCATAACTAACTAGTTTATTTATTGGTAAATTAAAATTGAAAAAACGGTGAAAAAGAAATTGAAAACAAACCAATATAATATAAAAACCGAAATTGAAAAATCGAAAAAAAAAAGATAAAAAAGTTTACAAAAATGATAAAGAAAAAGTAATAAAAATAAATAAATAAATAAAGAGCTAATTACAATGTACTCAAATAATAATAAAATAAAATTTTATTAATAATAATAATAAAGAGTTAATTACAACGTACTCAAATAATAATAAAAAAAATATGAAAAGACGAAAATACCCTTCAAAATAACGATCAACTAACAGAATTATTGATCAAAGGACTAAACCCGTAACGGATCAAAAACCACAAGGACATGACCCGCTGAAAAAAAAAGTATAGGGACTAAACCTATGAAACCCGACAAACCACAAGGACTAAACCCGTAACGAATCCAAAACCACAAGGACATGACCCGCTGAAAAAAAAGTATAGGGACTAAACTTGTGAAACCCGACAAACCACAAGGACGATTTATGTAATTAACTCATATTTTTATCTTTTGTTCTTTAACTTTTTCATGAAAAAATAGTTATTTATGAAATCTTGTAAAAAATTAATTTATAATTAAATATTTTATATCTACTTATTATTTTAATTTAATAACTTGATATATGTCTTAGTCTTTTTAATATGAGATAGCTTTTTAATTTTTCTCGTTAAATTATATCAAATTATTGTAAAATTTCTATTTGCAATACCTATTTATTTTTAGTTAAAATATAATATACATAACTATTTACTGAAAATCACATATAGAACAACTATTAAGATAGAACGCTAATAAATGAATTTTTCGTGGTTACTATTTTTTCAGAAAAATAAAGTTATTAGAAATTCATAAAAGTCCATAAAAATCCATGAAAGTCTATAGAATTCTAATAGGTAGAGATCCATTGAAATCAAAGAAAAATTATAAAAGTTTATTGAATTTCATCAAAATATATCAAATCTATCAAACTGTAAAATATAGGGCCGAGACTTAGGACCCGAATAACCGAATAACCGGACCGAAAAGGTAAAAACGGTTCGGTTATTGAAAAAAAATCTTGTTTTTTTGGTTGTTGGATCCTACTTCAAACTAAAGTTCGGATAACAGTTATTGATTTTTCGAACTCCGAAATGCCCGATAAACCGATATACATAAAATTCATGTTAAAAATAACCAAATACCCGGCTATTCTACATATTTTCGGTTATTCTATATGTTTTCGGTTATTTTATATTTTTCGGTATATACTATATTCTACATATTTTCGAATACTCTTGGAAATATATATAGGGTTCTCTCTTTTTTAGTACCAAAGCATAAAAGTAACAAGTTATATATCCCCATTCATAAAACTATAAGTTTTTGATACCAAAATGTGTTAAAAGACTTTATTACCCTTAAAGTCTACCAATAAAAGAAAAAAAAACTAAGAAAGAAAAAGGAAGATTATTAAAACGAAACAACAATAAAAAAACGGTCCCACAACTCAATATTTTCCTCTGCCAAAAAACTCTCCTCCTCTCTGCAAAAAAACTCTCCCGTCGTGAAACCCTTCGCCGGCCAGAAAATGTCGACCTCCGACTACCACAGAGAATCTGAAGACGCCAGAAGTTCCGCTAGTGACACTCCATCTGAAGAGCAATTCGTCAATGAGCCGCCGGTTAGTGTATTTTCATTCACACACGATCGTGCCACGACGGTTGTTCATCTTCCCACGATCGTGCTGAAGAAGATGAGACCATCGTACACGATGGTCTTTCGTGGGCACGATGGTTACACACGACGGCCGCCGATCGTGTGCCGCCGTGTGCTAGAAGTGCAAGCTCGCCTTGCACACGATCGCAGCACCACGATCGTTGCCTGTCGTGTGAACCGTCGTGGCACACGATGGTCTTCACACGACGGGCATCGATCGTGTGCATGCGATCGTGTGCAAGGCAGAATTTTTTTTTTCGTTCTCTTAAGCATTTTATCATATTCTTATGAGTTGTATGTCCATATTGCAGACTGGTTGTGTATGGAAGAGACCTACATTGCGTTTTGTTACACGTCAAGTGAATCTTTACATACGGGAGGCGGTATTTAAAGAGATCATTGAGACATTAAGAAGTATGGGCCGCAATTCCGCTGTTGCTGATCGAGCTATCGAGAGCTTGACCGAGGGGGTCCTCGGGCGCTTGATTAAAGTTAGGAGGAATGGGAGTTCAAATACTGCCCTACATCACTTGATTGCTCGTCAATTGGAGGGTGATCAAATCCCCCCGGATGAGTCATGGTTCCGAGTTCATGAGGACCATTCGTTTTACGGCCCGTGATTTTGCCTTGATCACGGGACTCCATTTTGGAAACTCTACCTTCCATCCCCAGGACGACCATCTCCTTCCGTCTGACGGTATTTTCCACAGAATACTCCATGGCAAAAATATTAAGGTTAGTGTTCTGCGGAAGAGGTTCAATGCTCGAGATTTTGGTAGAGACATAAGAGATTATGTCAATGTTGCCAATTTTCTTATATACTACTACTTTATCCTATGCCGTGACGACATGATGGTCGAGACATGGGCATGGGCATTAGTGGAGGATTTCGAGCAGTGGGATATGTTTCCTTGGGGTTCTTATGCCTTTGGGGTTTTATCTTACTACATAGGCAACGTTGCCATGAAGGAGGTGTAACACCCCAAAACCGTATGGGAATATTACACGCCGTAAACCCTTTCCGCAAGGATCTACCAGGCTAAACGTCCATAAACAACCAAATGCTTGCCCGGCCAGGGTCAAACAATATAATAATACATACCGTTAAGGTCACTTACACATAAACACACAGACCGATGAGCTCACACAACTCTATCAACAGGACTGACTAACAACATTACCCACACAGGGGTCGAAATACAATACAAATAAGACCGAATCAACTCTAACAATACAACTAAACTCTACCAACTCTCAACTCTTGATTAGTATCGCACTCGTCATCCCCTTGTGCCAATCCTGTGTTGCTCCCCGAACTGCATGTACCGGACGCAGTATCAGACATCCACCCCGAATACTCGGGGTTAGTAAACTCCACTGTTTTACTAGTGCAAGTATCAAACCATACGAAATGTAACAAGCAAATAGCAACTACGAATTTAATACGTAAATCAATTATCAAAATGTTCCAGAAGTTTTAGAATTTCGAACTCAAGTAAGAGATATTTGAAAAGGAACACATCATCTCTGGGATTTTTAAAGCGAAATTCTTTTGGACCTCGAGTCCCAATTTACAAAACCTTTTCGTAAACATTAGGGCCTTAGCCCGATTCTCGTTTCAAAGCATACTAAATAATATATCATTATGAGTCCGAGATTCATATTTAAAATGTTACCCGAACAATCATCACACGATTATTGTTCGTACACATCATGTACCGAACTCCGGAGGCCTCGACGGACCTTACCCGGACCACACACACTGTTCGTACACATCATGTACCGAACTCCGGAGGCCTCAACGGACCCTACCCGGCCACAACATCGTTCGTACACATCATGTACCGAACTCCAGAGGTCTCGTCAGACCCTACCTGGATCACACACCTTGTCCGTACACGTCATGTACCGGACTCCAGAGGCCTCGTCAGACCCTACCTGGATCACACACTTTGTTCGTACACATCATGTACCGAACTCCAGAGGCCTCGTCAGACCCTACCTGGAACACACACACATCGACACGACACAATTCCTAATCATTAAATGTCAAGCCATTCCACATTACACCGAAATGTACAATCAAGTATGTAAACCAAACAACACAAACATCATGATCATCACAACGACTCTTAACCAACATAACACACATTCGGTACACAATACATTGAACAAACACGTGTACAACCATCTCATATGTACATCGCAATCCTGCACAAATGGCACAACGCCTAACACGTATACCAATATATCACTATTATCACAAAGCCTTCAAATTTCGGAAAACACAACCAACTCAATCGGAACATATTTACGAAGGCAAGCAAAATTGTCATACATATTATACGTAATTACTAGTCGCAAGATACAAGTCGTATAATAAGATACTTGCCTCGAAACCACGACGTGGAGAATCGACCGAAGTTGGTTGGCACGAACTGACTACGAACTTGCCGACTCCACCGAATGACAACCCGCAACAATAAACTACGAAGGAAAATAACAACGATGAAATGAATTCCATAACACGACTCAAATCCGTTGAATTCAAAGAACGAATGACGAAAGTTCAAGTGTTTTCCCCAAAACGGCCAAGAACACGATTCGTCCCGACAAAAGACGAAAACGAAATTTTAAGTCGAAATATGGATATACAATCCATGGAATATGTTTAACAACATCATTTAACCACAATTTATCCAACAAAAACGGATGGAAAACGAGATCGAGAACAAATCCCCCAAAAAGTCCATTTGAAGGAAATCAAGAAATATACTTCGATTCGACGAAGAACAATGGATTAAATGATGTTAAACACAAGAATACTATCAAGATTAATCATACCCATCATGAATTAATCAATAATACGGAACGAATCGGACAAAAACGCAAAAACCCCCAAATTCACGAAATTAGGGTTCTAAGGAAGATTACCTTGATTCGCTGGATCAAAGGACGATATAGGATGATTGATTGATGATATAACCTCAATAACTTCATGTATTTGTTGTCAAACAACATGGCTCCATGGTGGTATCACCCCCAGCCGCGGAAGGAAATGAGAAGAAGGAGAAAAATGGCCAAAAACCCGTGTGCAGACCATAAATAAGTCGCACAGCCCGCTGGCCAGGGAGTGTGCCGCGCACAGGCCAAAAATGGCTCCTGGTCGGCAGCCGCCGCTGGCTCACCAAGCGTGCCGCGGCACCGTCTGATCGGTTTGGCCGAAAAATGCCACAGAGTGTGCCGCGGCCCACGGCATGTGCCGCGCCTACTACGGCACGCCTGCTCGGCCGGAAGCTGCGATCACTACCGGCCGTGACTCGGCGAAGCTGCCGATCACTGCCGGCCGTGGCTCGGCGACTGCCTGGGCCAGATTGCCGGCCATGCCTGGGCCGGCCAACTCCGACGGCCCGAACGACCCCGAAACCCGAACTCGAATACGAATCGATGATACGATTACGACGTACTCGCAAAGACGAATCTAAGAGCTAAGAGAACACACACCCGACCACCCGAAGGCTCGGAATTCGACAACGGAGTAATTACCCAAAACTTTGGGAAATTACGAAAATGGCCCAAAACGTCCAAAATCACGATACGCGATCGAAACACCAAACCAAAGCTTGCAACAAGAATAATAACATTAAATGAACTTACGAGAAACTCGAAACAACAGCTGGACGAGATTCGCAAGAATCGAACTCAAGTGCGGAAAAGCGTCTAAAAAGCACGGAACTCAACAAAACGACACAAACGAGCTCGGATGACAAAAAGTGCAGAATTAATCATTCTCAAATGGCGAAACGGTCGTGAGCGAAGTCGTCAAAACGACTTCGCCGAAAAAGAAATTTACCGAAAATCGAAAATTGCGGATATTACATTCTACCCTCCTTAAAGAAGTTTCGTCCCGAAACTTAAAACAAGTAGGGAGAAGAAATATCCCGCCAGGAAAAACTCAACGAGATACACAAGAAGTGCGTAACTCATGCCCAACGGCGAAACGTTACAAGCAACGCAACGGAATATACGGCGTGAAAACACGCTCCACGACGACCAACACGACGCCACCGACATAGACATAATAAAATCAACAAGTGACAAGCGTCATCAAACAGATAATACAATCGAGTCGATTATCTGAACAATCAAAAAACACAACGAACAAAAATCAATACGATTGACCAACCCAACGGTTCATCAATCAAAACGTGAGCCAAACGCTGAACAAATACGGAATTCCACCGCCCAAGGGTTGGAAGATCGAAACGAGACTAATTTCTCGAACTTAAGGAAATTACGAAGGAGTCTGAACGTTCAACAATCACGAAACGAGATCAACAAAAAAAACGAACAATCAATGATCAACCATAACGATCGAGTCAACAAAAATCGAATAATCATGTTCGGATCACGAAGAACAATAAGGTTCAACCGACAAACTCCGAAGTTCACATCTCGACTCGAGACAAAACATGATCCGGTGAAAACAACAAGATGTGCACTCACATAAGATCCACAGGAAAGGGAATAGCAATTGAAAAATCACAACGACAAACGAGTTATTAGAAACAATACCACACTCGTTCGATCAACAAAAGCAAGGGCGGGACAAGCTCGTAAAATGTCAACGAACATAAACGAGTCAACAGAGTCGAAAATACAGAGGTTCAAAATCCAATCCACTTCAAATAAAAGAACTAATAAAACCAGATGATGTCACTTCCGAACAAGGTTCACAAGAATCGAACCGAACTCGAAAAAGTCACAGCGATAACCAGATCGACCCACAACAAGATCACAGCTCGTTCGAACGATGAAACCTAATACGTAAAGTTGTAAAGTATCAACGAACACGAGCGAGCCGATAGAATTGAGAAAGAGAAAATGCAGGGGCCAAAAATAATATGGGTATTATATTCGACCTCTTCTAAAAAGAAGTGTCGTTCCCGAAACTCACAACACGAAATCAAGGTGACAACACAACAAGCAACCGACAGAAACATCTCCCATGGGCCTCTTAGAGACGATTCTGATAACTGTGCTGAAGCGCGAACTCTGAAAGTCTTGGTAGTCAAATCGCAAAACTGAATTCGGTGTCCCTCGAGTCCACACTTGAAATGTGTTACTGACGAGAAGGACAATTTACACGTGCATGCCCCGGCACATCACGGTTGAAACGCCTCGGCTCGGCATACCGAAAATACAAATGGTAGATACAATGGGGCATAACGTCGCAAAACAACATAGCGGAGATGCCAACTCAGCACAACAAGGAATCATAATACATATCATATACAACGATTATCATCGTAAAATAATACACACAAACACTACAGCAACGACGGTATCGTTCGGCGACCTCAACGGCCCGAACAATAACCAGCATATAATTACAAACATCGTGAAACAATCACACATGTACACAAACGTACAAACCCAAGCTTTAATACCACACAAAGTGCGATAACACGCAAGTCACCACGAAATGACAACATTAAAGATCGTCATCACACCTCCCACAAAGGGACAACAAAAACATATGGATGGCGAACGACTCAACGTTCACACCACCAATTCCATCATACTCGGGAGCTAACATTCTAACAACAATGTGAATATCATACCCACATTCCTGGACTACAAACAGGAATGATAGGTTTTAAAAACGAAAACCACCTTTTGGAAACAGTTTGGAAACACCAGTTGATCTTGAGTGTCATTTTACAAAAAGTTGAACAAACCTCATTTTCGAGACCTTGAAAATCATCTTGCGTTTGAACAAAAATGAGGACACCTTCTCTTAGTGAAAAACTATCAGGATATTCGACCCTCGGGTCTAAGTAAAAGTATTTATAAAACATTGAAAATATCTCAAAACATTTTGGGTCCTCGAGGTAGAAGAATTTTGAAACATATTGTGGCACCTTGGATGTACCACGAGAGAATAATTCATTTTAAAAGTACGTCTCGAAATTTATTTTCTAAGATACTCAAGGTTTTTAAAGATAATTCAATGGGCTAGAATGCCCAAAAACTCTAGGTAATTACGCAAAATATTATAGCGCCGTGGGTCCCGAGCCGGAACTCACCAGGCTAAAAACCATTTACAACGTTAAAAAGGCCGATGACGGTAATATTTCAAAAACTCACAAAATCCATTTACAAAATACTAAGTATTGTCACAAGAATTTTGCCAAAACGTTCAAGGCCATAACGCCAAAAACTCGGTTAAAGGAATCGGTTTTCGAAATCAAACTCGATTGGCAAAAGGCCGAAAGCCATTTGAAAGAACTCACGCAGCGAAAAATACACCCAACATGCACAATCCAATGAATACGTCTCACAAGATCTAGTTTAAACATATAACAAAACCGTTCCTCGGAGTTTCTCACAAACTCAATCGTCGATACCTTATTCGAAACCCAACAAGGTTCTCAATTTTCACACTATACCACCCCTCACGGTGGTTCAAAGGTAAAACAACAATAGGCCCAGTTTATACATATATTATATGTCACACGTATAAAATACAACTATATTCACAACAACTTGCAAATAAAATTATGCACCTCAATTAACACATTAAGATAAAATCATGATACACAGTTAATTCGCATAAAAGAGGAGACTTACGTCCACAGGCCGCACGGAGATGACGGTCGCCCACGATACTAATCTCATCCGACAACATATCCGACACGTTGTGACTACGCACAACTCAACTTGTCACTTGACGACTCGAACGACAAGACAACACATTACTCGACAAACCACGACTCGACTCGACCCGACAGCCTAGGTTTCCGCAACCTAAGCTCCGATACCATAAATGTAACACCCCAAAACCGTATGGGAATATTACACGCCGTAAACCCTTTCCGCAAGGATCTACCAGGCTAAACGTCCATAAACAACCAAATACTTGCCCGGCCAGGGTCAAACAATATAATAATACATACCGTTAAGGTCACTTACACATAAACACACAGACCGATGAGGTCACACAACTCTATCAACAGGACTGACTAACAACATTACCCACACAGGGGTCGAAATACAATACAGCGGAAGACTGAATCAACTCTAACAATACAACTAAACTCTACCAACTCTCAACTCTTGATTAGTATCGCAGCTCGTCATCCCCTTGTGCCAATCCTGTGACTGCTCCCCTGAACCTGCATGTACCTGGACGCAGAACAAACATCCACCCCCCGAATACTCGGGGGTTAGTAAAACTCCACTGTTTTACTAGTGCAAGTATCAAACCATACGAAATGTAACAAGCAAATAGCAACTACGAATTTAATACGTAAATCAATTATCAAAATGTTCCCGAGAAGTTTTAGAATTTTGAACTCAAGTAAGAGATATTTGAAAAGGAACACATCATCTCGGGGATTTTTAAAGCAGAAATTCTTTTGGACCTCGAGTCCCAATTTACAAAACCTTTTCGTAAACATTAGGGCCTTAGCCCGATTCTCGTTTCAAAGCATACTAAATAATATATCATTATGAGTCCGAGATTCATATTTAAAATGTTACCCGAACAATCACTGCTACACGATTATTGTTCGTACACATCATGTACCGAACTCCGGAGGCCTCGACGGACCTTACCCGGACCACACACACTGTTCGTACACATCATGTACCGAACTCCGGAGGCCTCAACGGACCCTACCCAGCCACAACATCGTTCATACACATCATGTACCGAACTCCAGAGGTCTCGTCAGACCCTACCTGGATCACACACCTTGTCCGTACACGTCATGTACCGGACTCCAGAGGCCTCGTCAGACCCTACCTGGATCACACACTTTGTTCGTACACATCATGTACCGAACTCCAGAGGCCTCGTCAGACCCTACCTGGAACACACACACATCGACACGACACAATTCCTAATCATTAAATGTCAAGCCATTCCACATTACACCGAAATGTACAATCAAGTATGTAAACCAAACAACACAAACATCATGATCATCACAACGACTCTTAACCAACATAACACACATTCGGTACACAATACATTAAACAAACACGTGTACAACCATCTCATATGTACTTCGCAATCCTGCACAAATGGCACAACGCCTAACACGTATACCAATATATCACTATTATCACAAAGCCTTCAAATTTCGGAAAACACAACCAACTCAATCGGAACATATTTACGAAGGCAAGCAAAATTGTCATACATATTATACGTAATTACTAGTCGCAAGATACAAGTCGTATAATAAGATACTTGCCTCGAAACCACGACGTGGAGAATCGACCGAAGTTGGTTGGCACGAACTGACTACGAACTTGCCGACTCCACCGAATGACAACCCGCAACAATAAACTACGAAGGAAAATAACAACGATGAAATGAATTCCATAACACGACTCAAATCCGTTGAATTCAAAGAACGAATGACGAAAGTTCAAGTGTTTTCCCCAAAACGGCCAAGAACACGATTCGTCCCGACAAAACACGAAAACGAAATTCTAAGTCGAAATATGGATATACAATCCATGGAATATGTTTAACAACATCATTTAACCACAATTTATCCAACAAAAACGGATGGAAAACGAGATCGAGAACAAATCCCCCAAAAAGTCCATTTGAAGGAAATCAAGAAATATACTTCGATTCGACGAAGAACAATGGATTAAATGATGTTAAACACAAGAATACTATCAAGATTAATCATACCCATCATGAATTAATCAATAATACGGAACGAATCGGACAAAAACGCAAAACCCCCCCAAATTCACGAAATTAGGGTTCTAAGGAAGATTACCTTGATTCGCTGGATCAAAGGACGATATAGGATGATTGATTGATGATATAACCTCAATAACTTCATGTATTTGTTGTCAAACAACATGGCTCCATGGTGGTATCACCCCCAGCCGCGGAAGGAAATGAGAAGAAGGAGAAAAATGGCCAAAAACCCGTGTGCAGGACCATAAATAGGCTGCACAGTGTGCCGTGGCCAATGGAGTGTGCACGCAGGCCAAAAATGGCTCCAGTGGTCGGCGGTGCCGCGGCTCGGCCACGTGTGCGCGGCACAGACTGATCGGCTTTGCCGAAAATGCCACGAGTGTGCCGCGGCCTGCGGCATGTGCCGCGCCCTACGGCACGGCTTTCGGCCGGAAGCCGCTGATCACTACCGGCCGTGACTCGGCGAGAAGCTGCCGATCACGCTGGCCGTGGCTCGCCAAGATCTGCCTGGGCCCAGATTGCGGCCATGTCGGCCGGCCAACTCCGACGGCCCGAACGACCCCAAACCCGAACCTGAATACGAATCGATGATACGGTTACGACGTACTCGCAAAGACGAATCTAAGAGCTAAGAGAACACACAATTCCGACCACCCGAAGGCTCGGAATTCGACAACGGGAGTAATTACCCAAAACTTTGGGAAATTACGAAATGGCCCAAAACGTCCGAAAATCACGATACGCGATCGAAACACCAAACCAAAGCTTGCAACAAGAATAATAACATTAAATGAACTTACGAGAAACTCGAAACAACAGTTTCGGACGAGATTCGCAAGAATCGAACTCAAGTGCGGAAAAGCGTCTAAAAAGCACGGAACTCAACAAAACGACACCGAAACGAGCTCGGATGACAAAAAGTGCAGAATTAATCATTCTCGAAATGACGAAACGGTCGTGAGCGAGTCGTCAAAACGGACTTCGGCCGAAAAAAGAAATTTACCGAAAATCGAAAATTGCGGATATTACAGGAGGGACAAGAGCACAAGGACTATCACTTCTATGGTCCTGTTTGGGCTTTACAAATATGGTCGTATGAGATGATTCCTGCATTGGGAACATTGTGTGGTATTCGAGATAAAACTGTCCAAGTCCCCCGGTGTTTGATGTGGACTATGAGGAAGATGTTTTGTGAGTTCACTCATTTCTTCGACGATAAGGTACATAAATTTGTAAACGTATTTTCTCCTAACTTCACTCATCTCTTCAACATTATGTGATTGCCCATCTAATGGTATGCTTTAATGACTATTGTTGCAGCACAAAGTACTTCCCTCTTTACCGCATCTGGAGGAGGATGAGGCTGAGTACTACTACCTGAGCTTTGAGAATGGCTCGCCATATGACGTTAAGTTCATTAAGCCTGTAAGAATAGCTGTGAGGAATAAGGAGGATGAGCCTGCGCCGATCCCGAGGAAGAAAGTTATGGATAGGTTGAAGAAGGTCACTGGAAAATTGATTACATATGAGTCGGCACATAAAGTGTCGAAGCGACGCCGGCAGAGTACCCCACCAGTAGATGGTGCAGAGACATCGGACCGGGAGAGGCAGCCAGAGAGGGTGTGTTGTGTCCACGAACTTCCTTGTCCGGACCACACCCAGGACACGAGCAGGGATGAGTACTTCGATCGCCGTTTGAAGGCGATCTTGTATGACGATTCTGAGTCCGGATTTATTGCTCGAGTTTCTCGCCGGGTGCTTTCTGGGATCGTGGATTTCTTCGGACCTATGCATAGACGTTCTAGGACCCGGTACACTACTCAGCTGGGAGCCATGATAGGCCTCGTCATTCTGCATCTGTTAGCAGCGCCCGGCGGAGGATTCCTGACCCTCCACGTCACTCAGTCTCTGGCGCAGCACACAGTCACCATTCTCATCGTCAGCCTAGTCATCATTTAGAGCGTCAGCCGAGTCACCATTCTCAGCGTCAGCCGAGTCACCATTCTCAGCATCCGCCTACCCACCATTCTGAGGTCTAGCACAGTCACCATTCTCAGATTTATCATTCTGTTGAGCGGACTCAGCAACCCCTTGATTACGAGCATCAGTATGAGCCATTTGAGGCGTCGTTTCAGCAGTATGGGATGATGTTCGACTGGTTTCAGGACGAGCATCATTACAGTGCGATGTTTCGCAGTGAGGGTGGTGGTCCTGAGCAGCAACCTCCATTTCAGATCGAGCAGCCAGTTTTTGAGATCGAGCAGCCGACTGTATAGCTCTCTGATCGTTATAGTTGTGAGAGGGATGCTGAGGGTGACGAAGATGGTGAGAGTGCCGGAACACAGCATTTGGGTGAGCGTAGTCTTCCACTGCGAGTGAGTCGACCATCTGCTGCTCTTCGGGAGCCTTTTGTGGTTGCGCCTCCCAGAGATAGCGAGGCTCTGAAGAAGTTGTACCTACAGTTTAGGAGGGAGCAGCCACGTGATGCTATTGTCCGGTGTTTGGAGACTGGGCATGCTCTCACCCAGGCGTTATTTGACCGGATAGAGTCTAGCCGTGAAGACTTTGATGCCGAGGTGATAGACTGTTATGTGCTTGCGACTCGAGCGAGGCTTCGGAGGGGAGTCCGTAGTGTTGGTGTCGGTAGAGTTGGCACTGTACTTGCTGGCTCCCTATTTTACGTAAGTTCTATAACCTACTCACTTGTATATCATTGGTTTGATATCGATTTTTTTTTAATTTTGTGGTTTGGCTTTTTGTAGTTAGTTTTGGCCAACGAGTTTGCAAGACTCCATCCGGATGATCTACTTGGTATCAAGGTGACGGGGAAGCCGGTTTACAAGGAGTGGAAAATTCCTAAATGCATCGAGGACTACATGACAGGTCTTGATACACCACATGCGGTTCCATGGTTAAATTGCAACGAAGTAAGTTTGAAATTTATATTTATAAATAATTGACGATTTGTTGCCATTTGAAATTTATATATATAAATGATTCGCTATGTTTGATGTGATGATCTTATATGATTACATATTTTGTTTGAACAGATCATTGCCATTTGTTTCCTCGACCAGAGCCACTGGGTGACTATCAATATTGACATCATAGCATGGACCGTGGAGTTGTACGATTCCTTGTCACACCACCACGAAGATGGTCGATACCGATTCAACCAACTGCGACCGATTATGCGTCTGATGCCTCGTGTGCTAGCTCAATCCGGGTATTGGATGAACAACCAATCGAAAACGAAGTATGACACGGAGATGAGTTTCAAAATTATGCCACGAGAGCTACAGTTCATACAAAACGACAATCACAGTTGTGGCCCCTTCGTGTGCATGTACTTGGATTGACCCGTCTCTGCAAACCCAGGAGCAAGGCACCAAATCAAGGAACTTAATGAAAAATATATTAAGAAATATCGATACGGTTTAGCTGCTAAAATATTTATGTTGTCTTTAGACATGTAGAATGGTTTATGGTGTGTTGTACAATATTTATGTTGTATTTAGACAGTTTTGGATGAATGTGTCAGTGTTGTTAAATCTGAATGTGTTGGCTCTGTGTTACACACGATGGATGCACACGATCGTGGCCATCGTGTGTTACGATCGTGTGCAACCTACCCACGGTCATGCGTCGATCTTTGCCGTGTGCGCACGATGGTCGGCATGACCGTGTGCACACGGCCGTGAGTACCATCGTGGCACGGCCGTGCACACGATCGTGTGTTCCATCGTGCACATTTACCGACACGACCGTACACGATCGTGTGCATATGAACTTTTGGTATTTTTGCAAATTTGAACTATTGTGTTATCTGGAATGATGTTTTGTGATTCAAACATCGCTTGTTCAAACATTAATTACTCTATGGCTTCTTATACAAACTCCTATTTGTCATTTCGTTGTAATTCATTAGTATATGAGGTAATTCATCCAGATGATTGAACTTATCCGTACGTACTAATACACTGAGAACAATTGGACGACACATGATATGCAATATATTATGTTAATTCAATCAATAACTTTTTAGATAAGTGTATCATTAACAAATAATTGTTAATATATAAGTAACAACACCTAAATTGACGAGTAATTTGAGAAATTGGTGAAAATTCTTGATGTTCTTGTGCACACGATAGTGTGTTCCATCGTGGACACGACCGTGTACACGATCGTGTGCATATGAACTTTTGGTATTTTTGCAAATTTGAACTATTGTGTTATCTAGAATGATGTTTTGTGATTCAAACATCGCTTGTTCAAACATTAATTACTATATGGCTTCTTATACAAACTCCTATTTGTCATTTCGTTGTAATTCATTAGTATATGAGGTAATTCATCCAGGTGATTGAACTTATCCGTACGTACTAATACACTGAGAACAATTGGACGACACATGATATGCAATATATTATGTTAATTCAATCAATAACTTTTTAGATAAGTGTATCATTAACAAATAATTGTTAATATATAAGTAACAACACCTAAATTGACGAGTAATTTGAGAAATTGGTGAAAATTCTTGATGTTCTTGTGCACACGATCGTGTGTTCCATCGTGGACACGACCGTGTACACGATCGTGTGCATACGTGGATACAGCGCCAATTTGACACCTGGTTGCCAACGTGTCACACGATTGGAACACGCGATCGCGGCGATCGTGTACACGATCGTGTTTACTTCAAAGGTCAAATTATTTTATTATAAAATCCCATCGTGGGTCGGTCCCCCCCCTTTATTATAAAATCCCATCGTGGGTCGGTCCCCCCCCCCTTTATTATAAAATCCCAGGTCCCCCCCCTTATTTTAAAATCCCATCGTCGGTCGGTCTCCCCCCATTTTTCACTTCAAACCCTAATCAATTAACATCAGTTAAAATTCATTAAAATCAAATACGCGAAATGAGCGGCCGATTACGAGAAACCGATTTAGAAGGAAGCGAAGCACCACCACCAAAAAGAAGAAGGAGGATACCTACTCCCAACCCACCATACAGAACTAGGCCGAGAGGAAGATACTCAATGCTCAGAGTAAGTTTTTTGATTTTGTTGTATGTGTAGTGACTATCATTGCAAATTAATATGTTCCATGAAACAGGGTCTATTTAAAAACACTACGAGCACTCCAGTCATACTAGATGGTGATGATGATAATGATTTGGAGATTTCTGAGAATAAAAGCAAAAAAGTTATTTTGGAAGAGGAAGTTCATGAAGACGGTGATACAAGACTAAAGATACAACAGCATATTGGGGAAAAGGGATCCAATTGATTGTTTTTTTATGTTATTATTAGATATTTTTGTGTGATGGTGATTAAATTTTGTTTTGTAAAGTTATATGCTTTGGAACTGTAAACTATTGCTCTTTGAAGTGAGCTACTTTGTTATGGTTAATGTTTGGCTCCATAATCACCTTTATTTGCTTTACATAACTGAACACTTAAATTTCAATTCAAAGGTAAAGAAAATAGACACAAAATTATGCATTTCAACTAATAATCAGAATACTGAATCAATACATGGTCCATCGAGGATCAAAATATCAGCACATGATTGTTGCTAGTAAGTCACAAAATATAAAAATACATAAGCAATTTAAGTTTCACGGTATGGACATCCCCTTATGTCATGGTCATCATTACGGCAAATGCTACACCTCTTTTCTAAGGCGCCTTTGCCTCGTTTGTTCATCGATTTCTTGAGTTTCTTCAGGATATTCAAATCCACACCACCTATGGGAATGAATGCTTTGCAAGATTTTCTATTGTGGCGGTTCCTTTACACCTACCGCACACCCGAGGCCGTCCACTGCGGGCAAATTTTCAACAATGACCGTGCGCGACTCATCCTTGGTCGGGCCGGGCTTGTCGCACTTCTCCGGAGGTACGCAAACGATGGATGAGATCTCCGGTGGGACATTCCACTCATCAGGATGTGGGATGGGACTAATATGCTCCTTATAAGTCTCTCTAAGGCCTTGTTGCTTGAAATAACGACTAACAAAATCATACACGGACAAACCATTGCCGGAGCGCCTGTTACAATAAGCAATTATGTCAAGGATGTTGTATAGGATAATGTATTTTTTATATTGATAAGGTGATAAATCCAGACCATCCCTGTTTTGCAAACGATGGCAAAACACGATCGCGTCGATCGTGTGTTACGATCACGGTGATCGTGGGGTTACGATCGTGCCCATTGGGTTACGATCGTGCCCATCGTGTGTTACGATCACGGTGATCGTGGGGTTACGATCGTGCCCATTGTGTTACGATCGTGCATATCGTGTGTCCCATCGTAGGTTACGATAAGGGCGATCGTGGGTTACGGTCATGGCGACCGTGGGGTTACGATCGTGCCCATCATTGGTTACGATCGTGCCCATTGTGGGTTACGATCGTGCCCATCGTTGGTTACGATCGTGCCCATCGTGGGTTACGATCGTACCCATCGTGGGTTACGATCGTGCCCATCGTGGGTTTCGATCGTGACCATCGTGAGTTACGATCGTGCCCATCGTGGGTAACGATCGTGCCCATCGTGGGTAACGATCGTGCCCATCGTGGGTAACGATCATGCACACAACAGCATAGACATGTACCTTATAGCGGCAGCGGCATGACGACATGGAATCTGATCCAAATCAAACTCACGACAACAACATGTCCATGTTCGAAGGTCGACCTCATAAGAAACTTTGTTTTCTTCGACTTTATAAACAAGTGGGGTGGTAGCTCGAACGGTAAGAGTCGACCGCTTGCACAGAGTTAGAAAGCTTTTCAAAAGTGTGCATTGTCAACTCATGGTCTCTTGGCGTAGCTTCTCCACGCTTCTCATCAAACCAATTCTCTAAAATTAGGCGAAATATCTCAAGTAACGAGCAAACAGTAAACGTCTAGCCCACAACATACGATTATTAAAGCATTCAACGACATTGGATGTCAAGAAGTTATAGCGTCGTACCGGACACTTCGACCTAGCCCACCTCTCTGCCCCGATTTCGTAAAGGCGCTGGCGCCCCATTAGAACTTTCGATATGTAGTTTGAAAAGTAGTTTTCAAAACTTCTTCTCGATGCGTGTAGCGTGATTCTAAAGAGTCCTATAGCATGCGCACCATAGGAGGTCAGATTTTTGCAAGATGGTGATAGCAAAACCCGTGGAATGCATTCGGATAGACGGCTCGAACAACATTCGAAGGCTCTTATGTTGGTCACTCACAATCGATAAATCTTCCGTCGGATTGTAGCATCTGCGCGAGTTATACGAGAAAATAAGTCCATGACTCGTCGTTCTCTATCGGACCGAGACCAACGGAAGAGGAAAAACTTGCTCGTTCCCGTCAAATGTGACCGCAAATAGAGTTCCTTTATTCCTTCCCTTTAGGTGGGTCCCATCAACTATAATCACCGGTCGAAGGCACGTATCAAATGCCTAATACTCTGTCCGAGTGCAACGAACATGTGGCGAAACATTCCCTCACGAGTCGTCTGCAAATCATAAATTGTCCCTAGATTACGCTGTTTTAACAAATACGGATAAGATGGGAGCCTCGATACGACTCATCGAAGCCGCCATATGTATTCTCTATCGCTATATTCCTCGTCCGAAGAGCAAAGCGTATAGCATGTCAATGCCATACTCCCTACACATCTCTGCAATCATCTCCTTTGGCCTCAAAGTGACCCCTCACCGGTCGATCTTTTAGCAAAATAATGGGCGGCAACCTCGAAGTGGCCGATCGTGCGGCAAGACGGCTCAAATCGAGTAACAGCTGTGCTCCAATGTCAACTTAGTAATTCTCCAAATAGTTGCACCCTCAATAGCACACAACCTAAACTGACAATTGCTTCGCCCACTCTTACAGACAAACACTATACGTTTATCGGCGGAACGATCAGTGATACACTGTAGCATGTTTTCCAAATGATACATTCCTACAGTTATCCTCAACTCTGTCTTCGAACGAAATGTGGACCCCACCTCTAGCCGGCCGTGCAGAAGTGGAGGCCGCCGACCCAACCCAAAGTCCCGACTACCGGGTCCTAAATGGAATGATCCGATTACGCATTGATTGTAGATGCTCATGCTCGCTCGCAGATTGATGGTCGGATGAGAAGTTCCGACGACTCATAATCCTATCCATTTGGGCCGGTTGGCGAACCCAAGCAAGAAATTCCGCAGATAGTGACTCAAGCAAGTCTTTACATCCCATATTATGCACCTCTTCATCTTCCTCATCTTCCTCGTCTTCCTCGTCTTCCTCATCTTCCTCGTATTGATACTCTTTGGAAGGCATGTCATAATTTATGTTGCCGGGCTCTACTCTCGAGCTGCTACATCCCATATTAACCTCGGGAGTGGAGGAGCTGCTGTTCTCAACATAGACCTCAGGATCCTCCTTGCATTCTACTAGTAATCGAAGTATCTCGGTATCGCCCCTTAATAGGACTTTTACTTTGTTTCCTTTGGCCATGTGTGTCAAGTACCATAATTTGTAATCGGACTCATTTGGACCACCCAAACCCTCTCTGATAACCCCCACGAGGTTTGCACGACTAACTTTGCTCGTGTCGATATTGACAAAAAGGAGTCCCCGTCTACATATGTCGATCGCTCCCAATGACCACCGTGATGTATCAAAATACGCTTCCATGACATCTGATTACAAAAAGATGAATAACTATTCAGAAAAATGAGCGAACAATATTACGGTCTGCCTTGGACACGACCGATGCACACGGTCGTATACTACCGTGTGCAGTGATCGTGTGCAAGTTTCTGTCCATGAACACGATCGCTGCACACGATTTTAGACGATCGTGTTAAACGATCGTGTACACGTTAGTGTTGCGCACGATGTTAAGGTCGTTGCGCACGATCGTTGCACACGGTGGCTTCCCATCGTGTGCAGCGATCGTGTCCGTAAGAACAGATCTGGAATTTTTTTTTTCATCGTTCAAATAATGATGCATACCTTCTTTATGAACTCAGAAGCACGACAAATGAAGTCCTATTTCAACGTCAACTTTTATTTTCGAACAATCTTGTGATTTCTATAAGATTTTTTGAGAGACCCTTTGTCAAAAATAAAATGGTTGTGTTGTTTTGATGTATATGTTTGTAGTTAAATTTTGGTTCTTGGACATTAATATCGATCGGAGGAGGAAAGTAAAAAAGAAAAAAGAGAAGAAAAGTAGTTTAAATTAAATAAAAAAAAAGAGAGAAGTCAACAATACAACAAAAGAGAGGACATTTTAGTTTTTTCAATCAAAATGGTACCAAAAACTTATAGTTTTATGAATGAGTATATAGAACTTATCAATTTTATGCTTTGATATTAAAAAATTGATTCCCACATATATATAGTATATACTATATTGTCACCTGTTGGAAATAACAGAAGAACGGATAAAAATACCCAATATAATTTCGGTTCGGGTATTTTTGGGTAATGCAAAAAAAAATGAGGAAGTATACCCGAAAATTTTAATTCGGTTCGGATAATGGGTACAACTTTTTTTACTCAATAACTGAAAGTCCCAGTCCTAGTAAAACCTATCAAATATCATTAAAATTTTAACTAAATACAACTCGAGAGTGTGTTTGCATACCGAACCTTTTTCTTAAATAGATTCGAAATATAAACTATCTTATGATTTCCATGTATAAACTAAGAGGGATGTATTCAATTCAGATTTTGGTGGACTAATAATAATCCATGGATTTTTAAAGATTTTGGCGGATTAGAAATAATGCATGAATTATTAATAATCATCGTAGAATTTTATAAAGTTGATGGAGAGTATTTCAGATTTACAAATGGATTTTTAGAAATTCTTCAAAATCTCATTGATTTTGGTGAGATTTCAAAACTTACAAAAAAATACTAAAAAATCCATCAAAATCCACTATTTTAATAAATCCAAAAAAATCCATGGATTTTGAATACCCCCGATTTTAATGGATTGTTTTAAATCCAGATTGAATAAACCAAGATTTTAAATAATATTTTAAAATGCTAATTGAATACACCAAGATTTTAAATGACATTTTAAAATTTAAATTGAATACCTCAAAATTTTAATATATTCAAAATAATTCAAATCGAATAGTATGATATTTCTAAAATTCAAAAAAATACCACGAAATCCTATTGAATACGCGCACATCAATAGTGGCTCCACCATCCCCGTAGTGGCTCCAAAGCTCAAAACCCTTGCAAAAACCGCAGAGCCGCATTTCACATGGAAACACGCAGAGACCACAGCGCCAGAGGAAAAATGGAGAAAAAAGAGAAGCAACAGCAAAAACCCACAAAAGATAACAGCAAACGCAGAGACAAAAAGCAGGAGGAGCTGCTGAAGACCCTTGGAGACTTCACTAGCAAAGAGAATTGGGACCAATTTTTCACCATAAGAGGCACCGATGATTCCTTCGAATGGTACGCAGAGTGGCCCCAACTCCAAAGCTTGCTCATATCGCATCTCTCAGTTCAATCAACACCACCGTCGGAATCTTCTGGAGCGCCCCCGCCTGCATTGCAGGCTGCCAATGTGAATATTTTGGTGCCAGGTTGCGGCAACTCGAGGCTCTCGGAGCATTTATACGATGCTGGTTTTAAAAAAATAACAAATGTGGATTTCTCAAAGGTGGTTATCTCGGATATGTTGAGGAGGAACGTCAGGGAACGGCCCGGGATGAAGTGGCGCGTTATGGACATGACGTCTATGCAGGTAAGTCTTGCAAGCTTCAGCCTATTTAAGTTCGTCTGTCACTAAGCTTTATCTCTATCAAAGGAAAAATTGACTTTGACTTATATATTTGACTAGCTTCTAACCATTTGTCTGCCCAGTCGAATTCAGAAAATGAATTTTTGGCAACTGTAAGAATTTAGTTATGACACTGTATCGAAATATGTGTGCTTTTTTTGCTGAAGAAAGGAGTAGGGTTAAAAAAATCTAACGATTTATGCAATGCTGTTATGCCACATAAAGAAGTTTTTGTTTTATAGTGTGGAAATGTAAAAAGAAAAATGATCTTTTACGTGTGTGTAAGAAAAATGATTCTATCTTTGTGTGTGTGTAACCCCTTGTTTGTGGCATTGGAAGTTTCCTCGTTTTTGGCAGTTGAATCTTCATTGACTCCATCAGAAATATATATAATTTCCTTGTTTGTAAGGAGGAACTCTATTGAGCTATGCCTATGGGCATGAATGGTTTTCAGGATTGAACTTATGTTAAAAGAAAACATGCTTGCAAGTAAATTATGATTACCTATGCTAATTTAGTGATGTTAATGGAAGTGATTACCAGTGAAGTGCTTTACTTGATTGACTATTTATTAATTCTGTTTTTTTTCTGGAAATAGCTGGAAGAGGACGTATTATTCGGTTCACAGAGTAGATTAATGATAGGTTTACCATTGAAGAGTAATGTGATTGTTTCCCCGGTGGTGTCTGTTATGATTTGGAAGGCCTTTTTGTTGTCAGGTGGCTAAATAGCGTCATTATGCCACCCTGTCCATGACATGGATAGTCTTTGGTAGGCCTTGGACTTGTCGGTTAGAAGGGGAATAATAAGGAACCGGAACCGAACTGAAGAATTTTTAATCTGTTCGGTTTTACAATTTTTTTTTCGGTCACAACTCCCTACGAACTGAACGGGCAAAAACCTGGGGTTTCTCGGTGCTGTGAGACATGGACAGAAATGTCTATACGTTGATTTCGGTTCGGTTCTCAGTTCTATTCTCGGACCTGGATGGCGGACCTGCAATTGGATCACCAACAAGTAACAGAACTGTAGCAGAAACAATGGAACAAAAATTGGGTAGCTTGTCATTCTATTCCAGTGTGTCCACCTCTACGATTAATCTTGTTCCTGCTCCAAACGTATGCAACAATCACCTGGAAGATGCCACCAAACCAAGCCAACAAGGAAGTCGGGGATCCGGTTTTTCGTTTTTGTCGTTTGGATGGGAAGACGAGGATTTCGATTTGGATTTGTAGATGCAATATGGCAAGAGAGAGAGGTAGCTTAGCTGTGATTTTTAGAATTATTATAGTACCATAAATATAATAATAATTGTATTCACTATTTAATATGAATACTTTGATTTCGGTTCCATTTCCTGTTCGGTCGGTTTATATGGTCCAGTCGGTTTTAACGGTTCTTCTTTGGCAAATTAAACAGGAACCGCGAACGAACCACCTAAAATATATCTGGACTGAACCACACGTCACATACAATTTGCTTTGTGAGAACTGAACCGAAGTGGCGGTTCAAGGTCGGTTCGGCGGTTCCCAGTTTGGTTAGTCCCAAGCCTAGTCTTTGGGGCTTCAATGTGGCAAAGAAGAGGTTTACTAGAATTAACTTTCTAGTTGACTGACTGAGATTATCGCTGTATGGGCGAACATAAGAGCGAATGTAGTTTGAAGCATGGCTTTGCTCGACATCAAGTCCAGTCCATTTTGTAATTTTGGGTCACAAATGTCATTAAGAGGCGAGTGATGATAGGTTTCATCCAATAGTATCTTCTTTTAGGATATGCACGATTACGTTTAATAAAAGTAGCAAGCTCCTGATTTTCTTATTCCTCTTTGTGCATGAGAGATCATGTGTGTGATAGTGAAGTAGGAGGCCACCAAATTGGCATTTCATTTATAGAAACACAAGAGAACTAATTTAGAATATTCAGTTAATCTGGAAAAGTGCTGGATGTGATTGATGGCACATCTAAGGTGCTCGTTAGATGTATCCTCTTCTGTATTCTTTAGCATTTAGTGGGTTATGCTGTTTTTAATGGACTGTTGTTTCTTCGTTGGAAATTGGAGACAATTTATGATATTATTGCATTTGTTGATTTACACTATGGAGCGAATTTGGATTTCTTTTGCTATTAGTGCATGCAGAAAGTGCCATTGTTAATAATAACTAATTTTATGTGATCCAGCTTATAAACATGTACTGTTTAGACATAATTCTATCCCAATCACTAAAAAGAGAGTCGGAAAAGAATAAGAAGATAATGACGTCATGTTGTATTTTAATTCGTACTATCTGGTTTGAACAATACTCCACTTATGTTCATATGTTAAGTAGAAGTCTGTGATACAAAAATACTCTGATTAAGTAGAGAGGCAGAGATGATCACTGTTGATGGAAAAGTTATTCAAGGATTTGTGTTGGAATATTTATTCCACACATTATTTAATTTATGTTTTGATGATTAAAGTTGCTAAACTACAAAACAACATCGAGGCGAAGCAAAACGGCGAAGCAGACGAAGACGCAAAAATTGCAATCTGGACTGCATTAGCGCACGCTAAGAGACATATGTTAGCGCACGCTAACGAGGAGTCAGCTGCATTCCAGCCTAGTATCGAAGTAAGCTGCAGTGAAGTCAGCAGATGGATAGCGCACGCTACACTCTATTATTAGCGCACGCTACCCTCTATTATTAGCGCACGCTACAAAGGATGATTAGCGCACGCTAAGATGTTTGAATCTAGTCAATCCGAACGTTGGGAAAAGCAGGTCAAAGTCAGCATATCAAACGGTCACTTTGACAATCCATGCAACGGATATATTGGATTAGCGCACGCTACAAAGGAAGTGGTAGCGCACGCTAATCAAGGCGAGCTACCGGATGAAATATAAAGTGATTAACGACGCTACATGAAAGCCTTTACGTACGCTAGAGCAAAAATGTGCGATAGCGCACGCTAAGAAGGAAAAGGCTAGCGCACGCTAGCTAGTCAACCGGCAAAGAACGGCTAGTAAGGAGGAAGAAGGCTATAAATACCAAGGAGTTGGTATTATTCCATAGAACAACATTGAGCAAAGCATACATACGTGTTATATCATTGTAAACATTATAGTTGTTGTTCTTGAGCTTAATTAAGAGTGATTGAGTGTTATACACAAGATCATACACGAGCGATAAAAGAAAAGATACGATTTGATTCGGTGTTATTAGGATCAAGATCCGCATTGTTAGAATCACAATCGATATCTAAGTGAGGTCTATCTAGTACCCATAGAAAGCTAGAGTGGTTGATTCCTTATCCAATAGAAAAGGAAAACGGTTTTACTCGGACCGATAGAAGACGAGCTTGTAAGCAGTAATCCTCGACCGATAGAAGAGAGGCGTAGAGGTTTTGATCTTAAGCCTAAGGAAAAAGATACATCGAGAGAGGACGTAGGCTTCGTTAATAGCCGAACCTCTATAAATCCTCGTGTCCTTTATTTTCCGCAATTTATTTTCGCTCCGCATAAAACGGCGCAAATATCCGATTTGGTACCCAACAATTGGTATCGGAGCGGTACTCAATACGCGGCTTAACATCCGAGGAGAAAAGATCCAATGGCGTTTCCAAATGGCTCCGGTCGAAGGCCTTGCTCTCAACCGACCACCATTTTTTGATGGCGCAAACTTCATGACATGGAAGAAGAAGATGTCGATATTCATTCGAGCTTACGACATCGAACTTTGGAAGGTGATTTGTCTTGATCCCAAAATCCCGACGAACTCAAACGGAACTCTCAAAACCTTTGAAGAGTATGACGATGCGGATTGAAAAGCGACCATTATAATTGCAAAGCGACGCAATTATTATATCGCGGCTTTAAATCCTAAGAACACAACCGGATATCATCGTGTGATAGTGCCAAAGAAATCTGGAAAATGCTTGAGGTAACACACGAAGGTACGTCTCAAGTCAAGGAGACGAAGATAAACATGCTCCTTCACGATTATGAATTATTCCAAATGAAGGGCGACGAATCCATCTCGATTATGCTTAACCGATTTTTAGTTATCACTAATGGATTAGCATGTTTCGGAAAACCACTTTCGAGTAGTGAGAAAGTAAAGAAAATTCTCCGATCACTACCTCGAGAATGGGACGGTGCATTTACGCAATAATGGAATCAAAAGATTTAAATACTCGATTTTAGTGCTCTCGTTGGTTCTCTTATCAACTACGAGATTGTTCTAAAATCTCGGAATGCCAAACCGAAACCGAAGGAGAGGTCGATAGCCTTCAGGCTAAAATGTCAAGAAGAAAGAAGAAACCCGGTGGACGAAAGTGACGAAGAAATGGCATATTATGCCAAAAATATTAATAAGTTCCAACACTTATTAAACCGGAGAAAGAAGGACATTCAAGCGGCGAACCTAAGAAATTCGACAACTCTTGTCGATTATGTGGTAAACCGTGCCACTTTGCTAAGAAGCGTCGAGTAAAGCAAAAGGAGGTTCTAATCGCAACATGGAGCGACGAAGATCCCGATGAAGATTTTCTTGAACAAAATAATCTCGCGCCATGGCCGGAGTTCATTCGACGATAGCGGCGTCGAAAGCCAAGTAAGTAATTTACGACGAACTTTTTGAAGCATTCGAATTATTACATACGACTATCAAAATGCTTTAAATGAAATTAAATCCCTCAAGTCTAAATATAAAACTTTGGAAATTGAAAATTCCAAAATACTTGAAAAAGGGAAATTTGTCGAAATTGATCATTCGAAATGCCTTGAAAATGAAAATATTTTGAAAAATGATCTTTTAAAAGTTCAAGATGAACTAAAAATTTTGACAAAGAAATTCTCGTAAGAACGATAAATTTGAACAAATGTTATGTGTTCAAAAATATACTCTAAATAAAGAGGGTTAGGATTCAAATCACGTTCGAAAAACGAATCCGTTAATTTCAATATACCCCATTGCGAAAAGTGTCTAAAAATCGGGCATCACATTTCAAATTGCAAAAGCCCAAAACGAACGATAAAAATTAAAAGGATTTGGGTTCCTAAAGGAACAAACGTTTCAAACATCGTCTATGTCTCAAAAGAAAAACCAACTATCGGTTGGATCCCCAAAAATAAATTTTGACAAATGATATTTTACAAAGGGGGAGAAGGAAATAATATTTTCAGGGGAGTTTATACCCTTATTAATGCATAAATTGGTATCATGCATATTTATATTTCATTTGGTATCCTTTATATTTTTTTTTTACTTTTTGATGAAAACAAAAAGGGGGAGAAAGATATGAATTGAGATAAAAATGATAAAAATGAGAAGGAGATGAAGAGGAGATAAAAATGAGAAAAATCGAAGAAGTTGAAAAGAAAAAGAAAGCATACAAAAAGGGGGAGTTAAAACGAAGGAAGGAGTTGAAAAATTGAAAAATGAAGAAGTCGAAAAAGAAAAGGATTGGAGAAACTAACGAAACGATCAAAGCCGAAAACTTTGATTCGTATAAATATCTGAGATATTATTTTTACAGTTATCGATTCAAGGGTTGTTTTGTAATCATCAAAAGGGGGAGATTGTTGGAATATTTATTCCACACATTATTTAATTTATGTTTTGATGATTAAAGTTGCTAAACTACAAAACAACATCGAGGCGAAGCAAAGCGGCGAAGGCATTTAAGACGCAAAATTGCAACTGATCGCATTAGCGCACGCTAAGAGACATATGTTAGCGCACGCTAACGAGGAGTCACCGCATTCCACTGAGTATCGAAGTGAGCTGCAGTGAAGTCGCCGGATGGATAGCGCACGCTACCTCTATTATTAGCGCACGCTACAAAGGATGATTAGCGCACGCTAAGATGTTTGAATCTAGTCAATCCGAGCGTTGGGAAAAGCGGTCAAAGTCGGCATATCAAGCGGTCACTTTGACAATCCATGCAACGGATATATTGGATTAGCGACGCTACAAAGGAAGTGGTAGCGCACGCTAATCTGGCAAGGCGTGAGCTACCGGATCAAATATAAAGTGATTAACGCACGCTACATGAAAGCCTTTACGTACGCTAGAGCAAAAATGTGCGATAGCGCACGCTAAGAAGGAAGGCTAGCGCACGCTAGCTAGTCAACTGGCAGCAACGGCTAGTAAGGAGGAAGAAGGCTATAAATACCAAGGAGTTGGTATTATTCCATAGAACAACATTGAGCAAAGCATACATACGTGTTATATCATTGTAAACATTATAGTTGTTGTTCTTGAGCTTAATTAAGAGTGATTGAGTGTTAT
This sequence comes from Orobanche coerulescens, assembly GCA_033398695.1. Taxonomy (NCBI): domain Eukaryota; kingdom Viridiplantae; phylum Streptophyta; class Magnoliopsida; order Lamiales; family Orobanchaceae; genus Orobanche; species Orobanche coerulescens. Next base: position 176,833,508 of record CM065802.1, on the reverse strand, counting down.
ACACAAGATCATACACGAGCGATAAAAAGAAAAGATACGATTTGATTCGGTGTTATTAGGATCAAGGATCCGGCATTGTTAGAATCACAATCGATATCTAAGTGAGGTCTATCTAGTACCCATAGAAAGCTAGAGTGGTTGATTCCTTATCCAATAGAAAAGGAAAAACGGTTTTACTCGGACCGATAGAAGACGAGCTTGTAACGGTAATCCCTCGACCGATAGAAGAGAGGCGTAGAGGTTTTGATCTTAAGCCTAAGGAAAAAGATACATCGAGAGAGGACGTAGGCTTCGTTAATAGCCGAACCTCTATAAATCCTCGTGTCCTTTATTTTCCGCAATTTATTTTCGCTTCCGCATAAAACGGCGCAAATATCCGATTTGGTACCCAACAATTTGATTTTTTTTTCGTTATCTTGGATCTATTATTCAAATGGATATAGAGTTAAATTGTGATGTGGCTCATAGAATTAAGGCGGGTTGGTTGAAGTGGATGGTTGCTATGTGATCCAAGCATGCCTCATAGACTAAAAGGTACATTCTATCGCATGAAAATTAGACTTGCACTGTTATATGTCATCAAGTGTTGGGCGGTAAAACAGTGTCAAGTTCAGAAGATGCATGTGGCAGAGATACGTATGCTGCAGACTATACAAGAAAGGATCCCCAAAAATGAGGTTATTAGGGAGAAGTTTAGAGTTGCGTCTATAGAAAATAAGATGATGGAGAATCGGTTACGATGGTTTGGCCATGTGAGAAGGAGACTTGTTGATACCCCAATGAGGAGGCTTGAAGATTGGAAAACAGATAAAATTGTAAATGGTAGAGGAAGACCCAATAAGACATGGATAAATGTGGTTGAAAACGACATGAGGTTCCTTGGGATTGGAGAAGATATGGCAATGGAGAGGACAATGTGGAGGGAAAATAAACGGGTGGATGATGGAGTTTGATTCTTTTTTTATTATTTATTATTATTATTTTTTTGGTTATTTTTTATTATTCTTTTCTGTGGAGTCTATTTGATTTTTCGTCACACTTCGTGTTTACGTTATTTTTCTTTTGCTATTAATTGATTTTTTTGGTCGTTGAGAGTTTCAAAGGATGATTCACGTTGGCTGAACCCAAATCATTTTGGGATTAAGGCTCCGATGTTGTTGTTGTATAGTTGTAGCCTTGTAAGGAGATTGTTCCTCCCTTTTATACGGTTTTATGTGATAACTGAATGGGGGAGTTGATGGGTATGAAGGAAGTGGGTAAGGAAGAAAATTGTTTGTCTGGACATGATGTTAAATTGAAAATCAGAATCTTTTTGAGTAAATAACACTGATTTGATTGGTAATCTAGGTGCAGTAACTTGTTCATCCTTACAAATTGTTGGACAGCGGCATCACAGATCTTTTGAAAGACTCCAGTTTCTCTGGTGCTCATCACACTGGACTGCTTTTGCTTGTAATTAATAGTGTTGATTGTTGAGATGTGGATGGATGAGAAATGGGTTCATTGTGTTTATTCCATGCGTATAAAATGATGTGTAGTTATGTATTTCTATAAAACATAAAAAGTTGGGCTACATAAAGTTAGGGTCTATCTTTTATTCTATTTCTCGACAATTATGAAAGAAATCGTTTCTAATTTTGTTAAGTGCAACTCTCTTTTTACCTACTTCATTTTTTAATAATTAGAACTTTTGGTTCAGTTTGCAAATGTGGCTTTTGACGCCGTTGTCGACAAGGGAGGATTGGACGCTTTGATGGAGCCCAAGCTTGGATCTGGATTAGGAAACCGATATTTATCGGAGGTGTATGATATTCTTATTTGGAAATTGTACTAGCTTAGATCTTCTTGTTGATAGGTCCAAAACCTGAAATTTTCTAAGTATCCTTTCGTATGTTATCAGGTTAAGAGGCTGTTAAAGGCTGGAGGAAAATATATATGTCTCACCCTAGCTGAATCTCATGTATTAGGTATTTAAACCCTGATTTTGTCAAATTGGTGAAAGACTTCCAGTTCTTTGCACTTGTTGTTGCAAACATGCTCCTCTCTCCTCTCTCTCTATTTTTTTGGTGTATGTGAAGATATGTTTGGATACACATTGAATATCCTGTATCCTGATGCTACTTCCATGATCCAAGTTTGTATTGTTGTATGCAGATCTTAGAATTGATATTTTCACACCATGACTTTTCCTCAGATCTACTTTTTCCCAAGTTTCGATTTGGGTGGAAAACGAGTCTCTATGCCTTTGCTCAGGAACCATCATCCGGAGGCCCAAAACTGCAGACTTTTATGGTTGTTGCTGAGAAAGAAATTTCTACTGTTGTTTCTGAGATAACAATGATCATGGATGAATATCCTGTTCAGTTTCATGGTGATCAGGTAGAAAGCATTTCACCTTTTATTTTACTCCTGCACTCCCTTTTACGGATCAGTCGTGGTCTTCCAAACTAATGGTATGGACGAATTCTTCACTTCATCCAAATGTGTAAAAGATTATAGTCGCACTTAAAAGCCGAGTACTCTACCATTGAATTAGCAACCCATATAAAATAGAGATTAAACAAAACTTCAAATAAAAACTAAAGAATGTATAGATACAATCGATAAAAATAAATTAAATTTAAACAAAGAGAAAGAAGATTCGACAAGTTAATCAAACAAAATGCTAAGCTAATAAATCGACAAAAACAGGTTTTCTAAAATATTCGAAACATCAACTAAAAATGATTAGAGGAAAATACAAGAAATTCTCATATAAAATAAAAAAATATACATAATTATGTAAATTGATAAAGTACCTTGTGTTATTTACCCCTTTTAAAAAAAACCTCTTGTATAAAAAAGGATCATTTTTTTAATTTGAATAAAGTAAAAAACCTACGGAGCAGAACTAAATAGACTTGGTTCACTTAGTATAATGAATTATATTGGTTTAATACACTGTTGTCAGTATAAACAAAAAGAATACAGTTTGAAAATCGTATTTAAATATTCTTTTAATCTTTGAATTTCAATTTAATAATGAAAGTATTATTATTATTTTTTAGTTTTTAGTGACGCTATATATCTAATCTACATAGATAGAAAAAATAAGTAAATGGAAGAATAAAATTGAAAAACCTATCGGATTTTTGAATTTCATAATCTATGTGTAATAAGCAAAGTGAATTCTTTGTTAGTTAACCAAGTTACAATGAAAACTACACAATTTAAGGAAATGTCTAAATTTGATATTTATAAGATCTATAAATATTTTGTCGTTCTACTCCCTCGAATTCAACATAAACAATGATAAATAAATACGAATACAGCAGAAAAAAAAAGAAAAGGAGGGGGGGATAAAAAAAACAAGTAGAGAAAAATTATATTAAATTATATACAAGTTTCCTTCGAATGGATTAGATAATCATAACAAAGGATGCATTCATTTGATCGGGATTACAAACAATCTGACTTCACATTATTTTCATTACAATTTTCGTGTTCTACTCACATGCCCATCATATGCTATGCTAAGAGCTTTTAATGCTCTTTGCTAGCTTAACTGATCATTATATTCTGCCATTATCATTATCTAAAGAAATAAATTTAATTTTTAACATGTTTTAGGCTCGTCAACTCTATGAAGCACTTGACAGAGAAAATCGAGTTCGCTCAGAATGCTCCAGTGGGTCTGATATATTGTACTCGCTTGAAGACCTGAATCTAGGTGTGAAAGGAAACCTTACAGAGTGTGAACCAGGGCGTAGGATAAAGCTTACTTTAGGTGAACCTGGAGTATCTCGTTTCATTTATAACGGTGTACTTCTTGATGCTCAGCCGGATTCAGGACCTTTTTCCTATCACTTTGGTGTATTCCTTGTTCCAAAAGTTGGTTCCTTGCTTTCTCCTACTTTTGAAGTTCCTAACTCATGGCTTTTTTAGAGGTCTTTGTACTTGTCACTTTACTTATAATTTGAAATTTAATTGTTGTTTTAAGAAAAAACTGAAAATAGTTGATACATAAATTGATTTAGAAATTTTGTTTTCTGAGTTACAAGTCAAATATCAGCATTCCCATTTGAGGCCTATAAAATAAATTATTCCGGAAAAATAACTTCTACAAATGGCTTTGGTATGTTTCTTGTTTCAAAAGATAAAATTCCTGTGGTTCTCCATTTCCTGTGGTTTTTCTTTATCTTCCTTTTCGTAGTTTTTGCCATGTTTGGGATTTGGCACCCCCGAATAATAGTAGTTTTTTACTTCATCGTTTGTAAAATTGGCTTTGTAAGGGAATAGGCCCCCCTACCCTTGTTTGATTTATAAGTATGAACTTTTTAAAAAAAAAAATGTCTGCTTCTCATCTCTTTGTACTTGTCATTTTACTTATACTTTGATGTCATGCTTAATTTGATTAAAAGATTGTCCAATCTAAGCTCCACATCCCCACTAGGGCCTTGTACAACATATTTTTTCTGAAAAAGTTGAACATTTTAAAATGACAATGTTGCGACTTCTTTATAAGTTTCATGAATTTATTTTCCAAAGAACCAACATCTGAGTTGGTTTTATTTATCCATCTCTATAATTAATGCGTTTGGTAATGCCTAATAATGCTGCTTCAACTATCATATCTCGGTTCAGTCGCTGTGCCCTTTGTCTTATACTGTTATACATTTTCTTGGCCTATCTTTTCATACTTCCTATATTTCAGTTTCAAGTATTCCATGCCTGGGAACTTAGTTGTTTCTGATTTGTTGGCCATTTGAAGGTGTCCCCTTTTTTGCCTACTCTCAAGCGTTGGTGTAAGGTTTACCCGTTACGCTTTTTATCCAACTGGTATGTGACTGAAGTCTATATTTCAGATGCGAGCTCATGAGTGGCTCTTTTCAGCAGAAGAAGGACAATGGCTCATTGTTGTAAGCTCAAAAGCTGCTAGATTGGTGTTGGTAAATCTCACTAGTCACTGATGAGTTTAATATTTTTTCTAACTTCATCTAGTCTCTTTCCACCCAATATTTTAATATTAGAATTGTTCTTGATTGGTTTCAGATTTTACTGGACTCCAGCAATTCTGATGCTGCTATGGAGGATATCCAGGTAATATCCAACTTCATTTCCTGTAGTTGGAAGGGTCGGTCTGGCTTCCTTGCTGTATATTTGAAGTCTCAATAAATTTGATTTTCCTTATTTCAGAAAGATCTTTCTCCTTTAGTCAAACAATTGGCACCAAGAGATTGCGATGATGGAGTTTCAATTCCGTAAGTATCCGTCAACCTCTACTTATCCATTGAGAAGATATATAGTCATATTTTAGTTGAACAATGCTTTTAGCTATTGCTTTTATCTTGATATGCAGTTTACATGTGAAGAATCATTTCAACATAACTGTTGGTGTATATTCTGTTTAGTCGCTAACTAGTTATCATGAGTTGATGGTACTGTTGTGAGGAGTTCACAATTGTCAATTTTTTGTTGGCTCCGTTGCCAATGTGACAAGCCAATGGCCTAAGGCCTGCCGGCCTAGTCGACAAAATGCGATGGACGGGCCATGCCGCGGGACAACAACTAGAAAGCATGTTATATACTTATATTCTTCTAAAGATCAGCTAAAAACATACTACTCCCCCGGTCCCAAATCAGTACCCACTTTTTCTTTTCATTTTTATCCCATATAACACACTTTCTCTTTGTTTCTTGTTAAACTCTTTATCTTTTTTTTTTTTTTCCTACTTGACCTTATTTTATGTGCATCAATATTAATAAACATGTATTGTCACCATTTAATATAGGGATATATTAGACACAAGTGAAACTTATTTTTTTAACATTATAGTTTCCTTAAACTGTGTGACAGTCAAAGTGAGCCTATTGTTTGGGACGAAGGGAGTAAATGATATCAAGCAATAATAAACTATCAAACAGCAATATTACTCATCAAGCAACAAAAACACAAGTCAAATAGTCAATATTGTCAGCACAACAGCGCCACAATCAGCAGTCGCCTTTCGCCCCTTGAAAGGCGACAATGAGGCAATAAGCCAATGTTCGCCTAATTGACGCTAGAACAACTATGCATGCATAAGTTTTCTTGATGTAGGATCTTTAATATTCAGTGGTTAAACTTTAAACAAACAAGTAAAGAAACTGATTATGATGAGAAATAAGGAAGAAAAGCTAGGCCTCACACCTAGATTGCTTAGGTCTCACACCCAAGGATGATAATATAACTTAATTCATTCAAAATCCGCCTTAAACACTTGTGGTTACATGTATTTATAGGTCCATAAGAATATTCTAGTTACATGACATAAGAACTAATAAATTCTAGGGACCTTTTAGCTTCTAGGACACTTTAATTAATATACTTTGACCATACAATGAACCTGGCCATTCCCTGAATTCACTGAATTTAGAATTCTGAATAATCAGCTTCAAGTATATTCTGGAGCCTTCTTGAATATACTTTTCCTTTTCCCCATTTATTAAAATTTGCATCATTTCTTGAATGGTATGACATCTTATGTGGCTCCACCGTGCCTTTTCCTTGTTGCACATAATGAGAATTAGCATAAATGAGTTGAAATGCATTGGCTTATTTGTTTCAGAATTTTCTTCTTTTGATTTGCTAGAGCTTATTAGTATGAACATTTTGTAGGTTTATGGCTGCAAGTGATGGGATTACACAGCGTGAAATTGTGCACCAGGTTGAAGACTATTCTTTTTTTTTTTTTTTTTGATAAGAAACATAAATTTAATTCTCTACTTTTTTCCCTCTTTTTCTCCTTTTATGTTATTTATGTAACGATCATTGACGGTTTCAAAACTTGATTCATGTTAGCCGACCCCAAATCATTTTGGGACTAAGGCTTAGATGTTGTTGTAAGAAACATAAATTTAGTGCACTAGAAAGTAATGCTGGGATTGGGTTGAAATTTGGGAAAAAAAGCAGAACCCGAATCCGCGGAGTGTATTTTTGGGATCGGGTTCTTTGCAAGACAGAACCCACGAAAACCCTAACCCGAGATAACAGGATCGGGTTCTTCGGGTTCTCGGGTTGAGTTCTTCTGCTTCAAACTGATATAATATTTTATGAAATACACATTCATATTGTATAAAATACACATTCCATAATCAGATTCTTTGGTTTTCGGAGAAAAAAAGCAAAACCCGAACCCGGCCCATGGATTTCAAAATAGAACCCGAAATGAAGAAAAACAAGAGCAAAAAAATTACAACCCGGCCTAACCGGACCCCAACCTGACTTTTCGGATCGGGTTTTTGGTTATTCGTGTTAAGAGTCCCAGCCCTAGTAGAAAGAGATAAACGTTCGAACAATTATACATTTAGAAGACATATCTCCAATCCCTCACTAAGGGCTTGTTTACTTTTTACTTAATGACCTTAATCGATCAGCTATATTTTGATGTTTACCTTCAACTTAATGATCTTAATAATGTATTTTTCATTAAGCAACTTTTGGGGTGTCCTTACCATTAAGCCAGAAATACTTCCCCAATATACCAAAATTACCCTCTCTAATAATAAAAGAATTGAGTATATATAGTATAAATTATCATATAATCTTAATTATAATTGAGTATATATAGTATAAATTTAAAATATATATTAATATTATATATTTAAAATTCATAAAATATAAACTATTTATTGATAAAAAATTTAATATAACTATATATATATATATATTAAAAATATAACTTAATATATTTATAAAATATTGTCTGATTATTTAAATATACCTGAAAATTATAATATGATTTATGAATATATATATATTATAATATAAATTAAAATATATATTATGTTATATTATATAAATTGATTTTTTTTATATTGACTATTAAAAAAATTAATATAACTATATATATATATATATATTAAAATATAACTTAATATATTTATAAAAATATTGTCTGATTATTTACATATACCTAAAAATTATAATTTGATTTATGAATATATATTATAATATAAATTAAAATATATATTATGTTATATTATATAAATTGATTTTTTTATATTGACTATTAAAAAAATCAATATAACTATATATTAAAATATAACTTAATATATTTATAAAACTATTACTAATTATTTAAATATATCTGAAAATTATAATATAATTTATGAATATATATTATAATATAAATTAAAATATATATTATGTTATATTATTTAAATTGATTTTTTATATTGACTATTAAAAAATTAATATAACTATATATATTAAAATATAACTTAATGTATTTATAAAAATATTGTCTGATTATTTAAATATACCTGAAAATTATAATATGATTTATGAATATATATTATAATATAAATTAAAATATATATATTATGTTATATTATTTAAATTGATTTTTTTATATTGACTATTAAAAAAATTAATATAACTATATATATATTAAAATATAACTTAATATATTTATAAATATATTGTCTGATTATTTAAATATAGCTGAAAATTATAATATGATTTATGAATATATATTATAATATAAATTAAAATAAATATAATGTCATATAATTTAAATTGATTATATAAACTAAAATGCTCAATCCGTCCTTTATCAAAAAGGACTTAATTCATATTGAGGGGTAAAATGGTCATTTCTGTCATTCAAATAGTTCATTCAGAAAAGAAAGAAACAACAAAATATTTTTTCAATTAATCCACTCAGACAGCTTAATCCATTCAGATATTAATGGAAAAAAAGTAAACAGCCCCTAAGTCAGAAACTAAGTGACCTTTGAATAGCCTATGATTAAAGGACCTTATGGCGGCTCTATACCTTATTCTAGCCCACACATCCTCTGTGGTTTCGTTATAATTTTCTAAAATCCTTTTATTCCCCTCAGCCAAGTAGACCAAAATACAACAGGGACAATTATTCTCCATCAATGTTTTAAAACCGAGACTCATACTTGTCGACTCGTGAGTTGAGACGAGGCGTAAGAGAAACGCCTTGAATCGAAGGAGTCAGATGAAAAATAGAAATTTACTAGTCTTGAGTATGAGGGGCACGAGTCGACTCTCGGTTATGAGTCGACTTGTACGAGGCGGCCGAGTTAGACATCACTAACAAATTGTGAACATGATATTTTCGTCCAAGTCCTCCATAGAGATGATCGAAGAACAGTTTGATTTTTAGAACTGCATGTGTGAGGGAGGGAAGGAGGGAGGGAGGGTTATTCACAATTTAGGGTTTTCATCCGCTTTAACCTCAATTATTTAATTTGATGGTTTTATTTAATTGGAATCATTGGATTGTGCCTGATTGCCTAGTATTATTTAATTAGGCCTTCTATTCTTTATCAAAACCCATAAAAGTTAACAACTAAACCACAAGTATACAACTTAATTACGAAATATAAAATTAAATATAATATGAAAGTGTAACATTATATTATATTACGAACATTTAAATGAAAATAAAAACCTAGACAACTAAAAAAACCTTTTTGTATGTTACAAGGCACTGGACATCATAATTTTTTTATAACTTCTGTCAACTAATATTATTAGTAATTTGTTTTTTTGTTTATGGGTATGTTTGGCAAAACTAGTCAGTAGTCGTATGTCGTAAGTCGTAAACCGTATGGTCAGAAATCAGTAAAGTCCGTTAACATGAGATGTAAGCTGTATTTTTTTCTAATAAAAGTGTTTGGTAAACTAGCTGTTAACTATAATTATAAGATGTAAAATGACATAAAAGGACATATATATAATTGTAAACAAATGTAAAACATACAAATAATAAACTAAGTATATTACTAATAATCTTAGTAATTTATGACAACATGCTTGTAATAGTCATTGGCGACGTGCATTCCATATTGATGTAGCAATATCATCCCGGATTCGTTTCATCTCATTAGATGCTCCTTGAGAGACATTTTCAGTGTTTGTTTCATGGCCACTAACATCTTGAAGTTCATCAGGTGGTATGTAATTTGGATGTTGCTCAATCGTAGTAAACATCATATCTTCTTCATCACTATTACGAATGTAGTTATGCAAAGCAAATGCGGCCATGATTACTTCAATTTGAGTTTTCACACTAAATTGGGGCATTGCACCAAGTATTTTCCAGCGTTTCTTTAAAATTCCAAACGACCTCTCAATATGGCTTCGTAAAGATGAATGAGAACGATTGAAGGCTTCTTTCATGTTAGTAGGCGGCTCATTTTGAAACTGAGACTGATGATATCTTGTCTTGGAATACGGAACAAGATATCCATTTCTTTCCGGATATCCTTTATCAACTAGATAATATTTACCTGTTAAAATGGTAAAAAAGATGGTTATTATATGATAGCTTGTATATTTACCCAAACAATAACATCTCAAATATGTATAGTCACCTTCAGGTGGTTTTGGGAAGTTCATTGATTGCGTGTTAATCGCATGAAGAAAGACACGTGTGTCGTGTGCTGATCCTTCCCAACCAACCGATATAAATGTAAAACACATATTAAAATCGCATGTCGCCATTACATTAAAAGTAGGTATCCCTTTTCTACCGATATAACGAACTTGTTGAGCCTCTGGGATACATGCTCCTATGTGTGTGCCATCAATACATCCAATGCAGTCCTAAAACCAATTTAAATAATCTAAATGATAACAATATGATGTTTAAAATTTAAATAAGTAAACTTAAGATAAAAAAATTAATACCTTAAAATACGGCATGTATCTGTTGTCATTCAAGATTTGAGGTGGTATAGGAAAACTTGAATCTTTTGGCCTAATAATATCACTTGCTAGACCATGAAAATCGTTACTTTTAGCAGTTATTGCCTCTAAAACGTCATGAAATGCTCTACTAATAGTCTCTCCAGAACGTTGAAAACGCTCCCCAACATCCCTATTCGATACTCCTAATGCAAGTGTGTAGACAAATACCCTTAACTTTTCAAGAGCGGACATTTTATCACTTGACTTTAATCCGTAATTTGATTGTAGTTTCCTACACAATTTCTTGAAAATGTGTGGATGCATTCTAAATGCATTTACACAACGAATAGAATTACCATTTAAAACATCATTCATCCAATCCTCTCCTTTTTGTTGTGAAGTCATGCATGGTTCCTTATACATATGCTTATAGTAGTACTCAGCAACTATATCAGTGTCATTAATCATATCTAATAAAAAATCTATAAATTGTAGTTTTTCAATCTTCTTTTGTTTTTCAATATCCATAGTAATCCTGTACAATTGAAGAACATAAAAATCAGATAATAACATATATAATCAACTTCTAAAAATATCACAATTGGAAGACATTAAAAAAATCCATAAAATGAGTGTAATAGCATATATCAAATTAAAAAACAAGAACACAATAATTATCCAAACAAAAATGATGAAATCACATAAAGAAACAAAAATATTTTCTTGATGAGTCGCCAACTACATAAAAAACAAACTCTAGGTGCTCTTGTTTTGCTTATGTTGCAGCCAAGTCATCCTACAATCATCATCTGGCATACTCATGAACATTTCTCTCTTTACCGGATCTTCAAACAAGTCCATTGCGAACAACCACAACGTACTACCTTTTACAATTAGTTTTGCTTCTATCAAGTGATTAATGACACTTGCAACAGCATCAATACTAAACTTATTACTTTGATTATTGGTAGATGTTTCTGACTCTAAGTATTGTATGACACGTTGTTGAGTAGCCTTACTTTGAGCTAGATGTTCTTTAAGTATTGCAGATCCCCCTGATTGTCTTCCTCTACGCTTCATATTAATAATTTTAGGTTTGGTGTTTGCTTTGGTAGGCTTATGATTTTTTTGGGGGATGCCACTTTGGTTTGGTGGTGGTGTTGTGTCAGCTAGATTGACTTCATCTAAGAAAGTTTTAAAGAAACCAGGCCCTTCATTCTCTAACTTTTCCATCTCAGAATTCTTCACTTGTGTACCATCTTGACTGCCATCTAGATCATCATCACTTTCAACATTCTTATCAACATTTTTATGATGTACCTCCTTGAAAGCCTTTGCATCCATTGAGGTTGACACACAATCGTCACCACCAGCAACAGCATCTCCATAAAGTTGATCCCACGCATATTGTAACTCTAAGGATGGTTGTTTTTTTTTAAGTTTTTTAAAATTCGGGTCCTCCTACACAGTTTAATGGTAACCCATTAGATCCCAAAATGATTATAGCAAGAATATGGTATTTTAGTTCTAAAAGGGCTATTATTAGTTTACCTTAATTTTCATGTCCCACCACTCATCTGAACAATCAAGTTTATTTGCATTTGCATCCCATCCTAGACCCGTTTCGCCATTCTTTAGCGACGTCCAGAGATTATACTCTCTCTTCATTCCGTCGAACTTGTTCTTTAAAGCCTTTTCGCTAACGAATTTGCGTTTAAAAAGTGTTGCAAATTTTGGTTGAAGGTCAACCCATTTAAACTGGACATGTCGACCATGGTCGTTTACATATTTGTTCAGAAATTCATACAAGGCTAATGTTTCCTCTTCTGACCATTTGTCTTTTTTCGCCTTTTTATCACTTGGAGCCATCTAGAAATTTATTCACATAATAGCAACATATTAAAGAAAACAATAAACCCAAGCTAAAACCTATTACTAATCAAATGAGATCATGGCCAACGCACAAACTAAATCCTATATACAACCACATCATGTATGTTTAAGCCATATCAAGTATGTTTTAACTTTTAGTTATGATGCAAGAGGGAGACACAGTTAATGGACATTGAATTATTACTACATCATGCTACAACATTTAAAGTTCATAGGACAACTGAAAATGGCACTATGTTTAGATGACCTTATTTGAGTGAAATAAGTGACATAATGGTGGGAATTGCTTAGTTAAAGTACTTACTACTATCCTAGAACTGCTTAAATATAGGGAAGTACTAACCTGCATATTTGTAAGTGCTTATTTGATTCTACATTTAGCAGATAAGCACTTAATTAAGCAATCTCATTCAACCACTTAATAAGCAACTTAACACTGTTTATTCAATAGAAAAGCTATTACTCTAATTATTAACCAATCCCAACGCAATCACTAGACGTTTTCTACATAAAGAACTTCTACATAACCTAACGAAAATCAAACACAACTACTGTCAATTTTAAAATCCTCAAGTAAGGTACCTTAGATCAATAAACCAAAATTATCTTTAACTGAGCTAACTGTTTGAAAAGCATCTTTAATTAACCAATCTACATCCATGGTTCCAATGACTTTTGAATGCTCGAATATAAATATACGAGCATTGAAAGTGTTGTCTAATTAACATATGCAGTCAATGACTAATAAAGTATAATATATATCATAATAGGTTTTCACATGCATGTATATATATAAATATAACTACAATAGTTTTTCATTCATACAAAAATATATGTAGATGCAGGCATCGCAAGATGAGATTTATGTTAGAATAATAGTAATGTAACAAATAAGACATTATAAATGCAAGGAGTCAATTACAGTCCCCAAATCAATCGATCATATTTTAATAACCAAGTCAAAGAAACATATGACATTTTGTCTCAAAAGATTAGCAAAAACTTTCTTACGTAAAGATAGAAGATCAGCAAAACTATGGGGAAAACGAAGACACACCTGGTGATCAACTCTTTTGGATTATGTTATAATGTGATTTTTTTTGCAGTTGTTGAAGAGAACAAATTAGGGTTGTGGGGAAGATGGTTTTTACGTGATTTTTATACAAGGTTAGAGGGTATAGGGGTAATTTAATTTTTTAACAGCTCTTCAATGTTTAGAACGCTCTTTCTTGGAGCTGTTTATTTTGGAGCTGTTATATAGAATTAAAAGCTTATAGCCTGCATATCCAAACCGAGCTATTAAATATGAATGAGCTGTTTATTAGAATTAAAAGCTAATAGCTCTTAAAAAAGCTAATAGCTCCCTCAAAAAGCTCTTACCAAACAGGCCCTATGTATGTGTTTGATGAATGAATTATGGGATTATCTTGGTGTTGTTATTCTAGTTTGTGTTGAACTATTACTATTACTGTTGGATGTTGTGTTGGTTTATAATAATATTATTTTTTTTGTTTTCTTTTTCCCAAAAAAGTTGAGGCTTACGCCTCGTTCCGCGTCGAGGCGTACGCCTCCCCTCATTCAAGCAAAACGCCTCGAATACGGGTCGCGAATTTTAAAACATTGTTCTCCATAGAATTTTACTTCTCTTGTTAAGAAAACCCCCCATGTTTATGTTGAGCAATTCTGAAACAGTTTGGGGTAACCCAATGTAGACCCAATTACAAAAGCACCCTACTTCACAGATGATGAACGAAAGAACATCGCACGAACAAGTGATTAGATCCTCTGAGTGACGCCTTGCACAGAACACACCAATTTGGAGACAAAGGGCAATTGGGGAAACGTTTTTGCAAAGAATCACAGGTGGGTAACTTCCCCAAAGCTATCAACCACAGGATCAATTTGAACTTTTTTAGGAACTGGAATCTTCCATATGAATTTGAACCAAGGGAAGTGGCCCAAGTTATTATTAGAACAAAGAACCGTGAAAAAAGACTTGCTCATAAAGGATTGGGATTGATCTGCTACCAAAAGCCTAAAGTCATCCCCTGCCTCACTCAGCTTAACGTCCTCTAAAAGTATGAGGAGCTGCCCTAACTCACAACCTCGTCATCTTTCAAGTTTCTAAAAAAGTGCAAGTTCCACGATAAGGGGTGGGGGAGTTTTGATAACCATTAGCGGTGAAGAGCTTATAGGCTCGTTATGGATAGACGGTAGCTGATGTAAAGAAGGGAACCTACAAGAAAGAGAGTTATTACCTAACCAACTATCTTCCCAAAAGCGAACTTTATTCTTCTTTCTCACACCGACCGCAGTCAATCGCAAGAACTCCGGATTGACTCCCAAAAGCTCTTTGAGTGGATTACTTCCTAGCGGTATGCCAAGATAAGAGATTGGCCATTCTTCGACAGTGCAGCCCGCTACCGACACTTCTAGATTATTAATATTCATCAATGTACTTTTCTCCATATTAATTTTCATCCCGGACATGCTGCTGAAAATTTCCAGAATCACCATCAACTACTTAACAGCACTATCATTGATAAAGAAGAGGGTGTCGGCCGCAAATTGTAAGTGAGAGACCTCGACCTTATCTTTCCCAACTACCAGCCCTTTGGACAGAGCTGCCATCTTAACCTTGTCAATCAATCTACTTAGCCCATCTGCCACCATATTGAATAGAAAAGGATACAAAGGATCTCCCTCTAAGACATCTTGATCCCCTGAATTTTCCCCTTGGTCTACCATTAATCATCACTGAGAAGCTAGCACTATGTAAGCAGCCCTTAATCCACATTCTACGTCTGTCTCCAAATCCTTTCCTACTTAGTACAAAGTTCAAGAATCCCCAATCCACGTGTCACATGATCATATGCTTTGGCGAAGTCGAATTTAAACACTAATCCTCTCATCCAATGGCTTCTGTAATCTTCAACCACCTCATTAGCCACAAGTGCTGAGTCCATTATGTTCCTTCCTTCCATAAAGGCATTCTGTAAACAATCAGTTGTCTCCTGTAACACTTATTTTAATATGATGGCGAGTGTCCCAACTATGATTTTGTATAGACTTGTGTTGACGGAGGCGGAAATGGTTGAGGAAAAGCTGCTGGAGTTAACTGTAAACGAGGGATCTGAATTGTGGCTGGGGCGTTCATGGCCTTCAATGGCAGCCTATTTTGGAGCAGCTCAGGGATTTGCTGGAACGACCTTTCTCGGAGGGGGAGATAAAAAATGCTGCTTTTTGGTGTAACGAGAACAAAGAACCTGGCTTAGACGGCTTCTCATTAGCGATCTACAAGGAGTGTTGGGACACAATGAAGGACCTGATGGAGGTCTTGAGGATTTTTTCTTTCATTTTATGGGATGTCTAAAGACTGTATTGATTAAAATAACTACTAGACTAAGGTATCTGATTACCATAATAACAAGTTTATCTGTTTATAGTTTGGTAGACAGTACTGATAATTCTGACTTCTATTGGAGTAATATAAAACTACTCGCTGATCTTAATATGTGTTGTATGGTAGAAATTGTCCATATATACTTTTTCATTGGCTTGCATATATTTCACTCTCATACCTCATTCTTCATCTTGTGAGATGTTAATTATCATTTTGCTTTCTTATTCTGTGGTAAGTTCATATTTGGGTTCTAGGTATCGTAGTTCTCTAACTACAAAACTTATGTGTTCATGCTTCAGATGTGATAATTTTGATATTTTATGGGGTATGTCGGGACTATTGTTTTGAATTCTTTCATTTATATATGCTATTTGGTACACGCTTTGAATTCTTTCATAGATATATGCTATTTGGTACACCTTACATTGGTTGACACTGGGTATGCATATATTCTTGCTCATTCGCTTGCATATATTGAATGCTACTATTTATGTTCTCTCATCTTCATGGAGACTTTGAAGTCACCAGGAACTGCATCTAAAAGATATTTCACCTCATAATAAACTCTTTTTAGGTTTGATGTTCAACTATTTTATGTATTGTAAGCATCTCTGGCCGGTTCCTCTTGCAGTCTAATCTGTGAAAGTTACCTTTGGTGCATAACCTTTTAAATACGTGTAATGGCACCTTAAATATGCAAGTTTACATGTCTCTGTGGGTCAATGTGTAAGCTAGCCAGGTAAAGGCTTTACATGTATTTGTAAACAGGGCAACTGTTTCCTTATGTTTGTTGATGGATTGTAAAATTTGTTTATAAGAGCAAATGGTATTTGGTTACACCATGTTGGATCATAATGGTTTAGTCTATGTTCCATTAATAACACAAGGAATTTGATAGATGAAGCACAATCACGGAAAAAAGGAAAAAAAAGATACTAACCAGATGTTCACCCTGGTCCTCTGAGGTTACTGAATTTCATGGATTTCAGAAGAAGTATATGCAAAGGAAAGGAAAGAAAGAACCATGGGGGTTTGGATTGAGAACTCTACCGATCTCCTGTGGTTTCAGGGGATCCAATGACAACCCCTTCTACTTGGGTGTAGCTTGGTCAAATATGAGGGGAATTATTTTCTCTAAAATGCTAATCTGCAACTCTTTCTTGATATATTATCATCTCTTCCTTTTCATCAATTTTTTCTTTTGGTGAATCCAGGTTACATCTGCCTTGACCGGTCCAATAATTGTAGATGATGTCATCTATGAAAGGATTGATGATGATCTTAATCGTCAGTCCCTATCTAAGGAATTGATATTCCGTCGCCTTACTTTTCAAAGAACCGAAAGTTTGGTGCAATCTGAAGCTCTCTTAACAAAAGAAGGATCACATGGGCATTCTAGTGATGGAGAGAATAAGAAAGTCCAGGCAGTTTCCAGAACCCGAAGAAAAGGAAAGCCGAGAAAATCTGATTCTCGCACAGGTGAGGGTCTGATCTTTCACTTTGTTGGTTAACTTTTGATAATTTGTCTTTGAGACATCAAACTGCTTTACTTAAATTCTAGTATGTATTGCAAACTTGGAAAAAACACATAAGGTTGCATTCTGTCTGTTTTCTAATTTTATTTTCATTTTCAGGAACAGAAAATTAGTTGTTTCCATTTTTAGTTTTGCAAAAACTAAAAAGTGCATTCGATTAGTTTGTTTTGAGAACTATTTTTGAAACGAGAAAATGAAAAACATGTTCGATTTACACTTCTAGAAAAGTAAAATTCGGAACAACAAAATTTATAAAAAAGTCCCAGAATTTTTAAAATTGTTTCAACTGGTCCTCTTCTATATGACCATACCACCCGTCCTGCGGTGATCGATGGCGGTGGTTGTAGGTGTTTGCTCGTGGTTGACGGTAGTGGTCGGTGGTGGTGGTTGGCGGTGGGCAACAATGGGTTGAGGTAGTCGGCGATGGTTGGTGGCAGTGGTCGCTGGTGGTTGGTGGCGGTGGTTGGTTGTGGTTAGGAATAAAATATCTACAAATGAAACAATTTGGACTCGAATGTAGTAAATGTAAAGTTTAAAATCCGACAGTGCTGTTTTCCTGTTTTCACCATTTAACAGAAAAAACGTTTAAAATGTTTTGCCGTTATCTAGCTTTCTGTATAAATTTTCAAAACGTCTTTGAAATCAATTTTCAAAAGTATTTTAAAAGAACACATTTTTCATGTTTTTGGGATTAGAAAACAGGTGGAAAACCGCCAAAAGAACGCACCTTAATTGTTTCTTAAATTTAGTTTCTGGAATATGGTGCATCCTTCAGTTCATATATGCTATGCTATTGCGAGAGGTTAGAAAAATGAATCTTGTTGGACATTTCCCTTCACTTTCCTCTTTTAGCCTAGTGATCAGGTTTCTTCTTGAACTGGAAAAATTAATTGTAGAAACCCTGTAAGGACTTGACAAGTGTATCTTGGTTCAACTATAAGCCATAATTAGTTGAAATATTAATTCTTAAATGAGTGTGTGCAACTTATGGTTTGTGTTTGCTATTTACCATCCTCATACTTTAGCGTTTAGATTCTCTTTAGTTGCGACTTCTTGTTGTGGGACATTGAACAGAAATATTTCCCGCGTCTTTCTGGTACAGTCGTTTTTCATTTGTTGATTTAGGCTCATGTTTATTAGCGACTCATATGATATAATCTTACAGATTATAATCTGATACCCCCAAAATGAAGCATTCATGGATTTGACTTGAGATCAGCTAATTCTCGTTAGAGTTCCAATTCAAACAGTTCAGACTTTAAACAAATATTTAATGTGATATTTATAGAGAGCTTGGTTTATCAATGTCCTATTTGTAGACATAAGTCAATATACTGCCAGGTTCGTGATAGTAGGAAAACAATCTCCAAGGGAATGGGTAGCACCGTAGCCTAAATTGGAACGTAGTGGGTAAATTGTCCGCCAAGATTGTATTCAAGCTCAAATAACTATGCATTTTCAATGTTTTAAATTTCGCGACTAGTATTCGAGACGTTTTGTTCGCATGAGGTGAGGCATACACCCCAAAGGTGAAACAGGGCGTAGGCCTCAACAAAACAACCATGGTTGTCACGTCGACGACTAGTCGCCGACTAGTCGAGAAGTCGCCCTGGCCGAAATAGTCGATGCCCGACTTTTGTATTAGTCCTCCGTGGGTTGTACCCCGGGCCGACCCGCCCGGACCCGCAACCCGCGACCTTTCATTAAAAAAAAAGTTTCTACTTAACCTACCCGGCTGCGCGACTTTTCTCCTGTTCCCGACAGTCCGCGACTTTTCTCCTCTTCTCACCCGACAGCGGCGCGACAGACCACGACTATCTCCTTCGGCGACTTCAACGGCGGCTTCATCTCCTTCGGTAAGTTCTCTCCTCTCCTGTCTTCCGACTCTTTCTCTCATCTTTTCTTCTCTTTTTCTTTTTTTTTCTTTATTGGGTGTATAATATAATATTACATACATTTTTATTTTTATTTTTCAATTTTTTCTGTTTTATTTCTTAAAATTAATTTTTGTTTAATTTTTAAAAATTAAAAATTGAGCATTCTGCATACGTTTTTAATTTTTACTGCTCAGTTTTTTTTTTTAAAATTGAGCATTCTGCATACGTTTTTTATTTTTAAAAATTGTGCATACGTTTTCAATTTTTACTGCTCAGTTTTTTTTTTTTCATTCTGCTCGTTTTTTTTTTTTTTTTTTTTGGCATTCTGCTAATTTTTTTTTTTTTTTTTTTGCATTCTGCTCATTTTTATGCATTGAACATTGAGCATTCTGCACTTGAACAGCAAATTAATTTTCGGTTTATTTTTAAAATTAATTTTTGCATTCTGCTCTGTTTTTTTTTCATTTTTTTCCATTCTGCACTGCATCTGGTGTTCACTGATCATGGAGGAATTAATCGGTATTCACTGATTATAGCTTGTTTTTGTGCTGAAAAATAAGCAATGGAGAATGAAAATATTGAAACCGAAAGTTCTCGGAGAGAGTTAGCTAAAGATCCTAAAAGAAAAGCTAGTCGATCAAACGATACGGGATGGAAGTATGCATATTATCCTAATCCCGAAGGCAATAAAGATGTTGTTAAATGTATTCTTTGCGGGAATCAAAATCATGGAAGAATTAATCGGTTTAAACAACACTTGATTGGGGGATATTCGGATATTTCTAAATGTCCCAAAACTAGCAAAGAAATTGCCAAAGAAATGAGCGAGTATGTGCAAAATAAGAAGAAGAGTAGAAAAAATGTGCAGATTGAAGAAGAGAACAGCGATGATGATGTTGAAGAGATACCTTCCACAACAACTTCTAATACAATGCAGAGCTCAAAATCTTGTGCTGGCACAAAAAAGCAAGGCTGTCCAACCTTTTAATTTCAAACTGCCAGCAGCTAGTACTAAATCTGCTGCTTCAATGAAGTACATGAGAAACCCGAAACAAGTTGTTGAACAGAGGCACGCGATGACTTTGGAAAATCGATTGAGAACTCCGGAAGAGAAGGAAAAAGTTCATATGCACATTGCAAACTTTTTCTATGAAAATGGTATTCCTTTCAATGCTGCACACTCTAGGAGTAGAGATGTTAAACGGGCTCGGGCCCGACGGGCTGGCCCATTTAACTCGCCAAAAAACCGGGTTAGGGTCGATATTTCCTAGCCCGTTTAAATCCGGGCTTTTTTGGCCTGGACCGTTTAGCCCGAAGCCCGTTAGGGCTAGCCCGAAGCCCGATATATATCTATATATATATATATTGTTTCAACTTACAGTAATACTATATTTATATAACATATATTAATATTATATATAATATATATTAATATTATATATGTAATATATATTAATATTATATATAATATATATTATTACTGTATTTGTTAATATAGTGTATATATATATATGTATATAGATAAAAGTGTATTTTTTGATATATTTATTATAGTATATTTGTTACTATATATATAAAATATATTGTTACTGTTTTTTTTTTTGGTTTATGACTTACAAAAAATAAAAAATAGATTTTTTAAATATTTAGCCCGTTTAGCCCGTTTAGCCCGAAACCCGTTAGGATTAGGGCCGATATTTCCTAGCCCGTTTAAATCCGGGCTTTTTTGGCCCGGACCGTTTAGCCCGAAGCCCGCTAGGGCTAGCCCGGAACCGCTAGGGCTAGCCCGTTTAACATCTCTATCTAGGAGTTATGAGGTGATGGTTGAGTCCATTGGCCAATATGGACCGGGTTTAAAGCCTCCTTCATATCATGAATTGAGGGTGCCATTACTTAAAAAAGCAAAAGAGGAGACTGAAAAATTGAAGGAGAAGCATGAAAAGGCTTGGAAGAGGTATGGATGCACTCTTATGTGTGATGGGTGGACGGATAGACGAGGAAGGAGTCTCATAAACTTCCTTGCTAATAGTCCTGAAGGTACTTTCTTCTTGGGTTTGGTCAATGCGTCAAAACATGATGCACAAATGTTGGCCAACTTGCTTGAAAGCAAGATAAAGGAAATTGGTGAGAAAAATGTTGTGCAGGTTGTGACTGATAATGGGGCAAATTACAAGCTAGCTGGTTAGATGTTGGAGGTCAGGATGCCAACTTTGTTTTGGACTCCTTGTTCTTGTCATTGTGTTGATTTGATGTTAGAGGACATTGGCAAAATTCCTGCCTTTAAGAAGGCAATCAACCAACTCTGCCTTTAAAAAGGCAGTGCGAAATGCCCGATCAAAGGTCAATCAAGAATTATATGCAAGATTAGATACTAAAGAAGGGGAAAAAGATATCTATAAACTTGCTCGAATGAGAGAGAAGAAGACGCGAGATATTGGAAAAGTTAAATGTGTAAAAGATACTGACCAAAAAGTTTTGGTTCAAGATAAAGAGATAAAAGAGAGATGGAGGTCATACTTTGATACCCTATTCAATGGCCATCAAGAACAAGATATGGGGAATTTAAACATCCCCTCAAGTATGGTTAACCGAGAGTTTAAGAGAAGAATCCAAAGGGTGAAGTGACAATTGCATCAAGAAGATGGGGTCAAAGAAAGCGAAGGACCGGATGGTATACCTATCAAGTTTGGAGGTGTTTGGGGGAGAGAGGGATCGAATGGGTAACTATGCTTTTCAATAAGATTGGAGAAGCAATAAGATGCCGTCGGCATGGAGGAAAAGTATTCTCGTCCCTTTGTATAAGAACAAAGGTGATGTTCAAGATTGTTCTAATTATCGCGGAATTAAACTAATGAGTCATACCATGAAGTTGTGGGAACGAGTGATTGAACAAAGGATCGTGAAATGTGTGAAGATAATGAGAAAATCGGTTTGATTTATGCCTGGAAGATCGACCATGGAAGCAATTTATCTTATCCTATAGTTGATGGAACATTATCGAGATAAAAAGAAAGATCTCGCATATGGTTTTTATTGATTTAGAGAAGGCGTATGATAAAGTACCAAGAGAAGTACTTTGGTGGGCCTTAGCAAAGAAGGGTGTATCGCGGAAATATATTGACATTATAAAGGACATGTATGAGGGAGCTAGTACAAGTGTACGTACTAATGTTGGGAGGACGTAAGAATTCCCTATTACGATCGGTGCATCAAGGATCTCTCTTAGTCCTTTTCTTTGCCATAGTCATGGACGAATTGACAAGAGAAATTCAAAATGACGTCCGTGGTGTATGATGTTCGTAGAGGATATTGTGTTGATTGATGAAACGAAGGTTGGAGTGCAAATGTAATGGAACTTTGAGGGATACTTTGGAAGCTCGAGGCTTTAGCCGAGCGTATAAGATCGAATATATGGAGTGTAGGTTTAGCAAATTGAGGATAGAGAGGCGGGATGATCACATTTGATGGGAAAGTTGTTCATGGATCCACTTTCTTTCGGTATCTTGGATCTATTATCCAAAAGGATGGAGAGCTAGATGGCGATGTGGCTCACGAGAATAAAGGCGGGGTGGTTGAAGTGGAAGAGTGCCACGGGGGTTTTATGTGATCCGGCATGCCTCATAGATTAAAGGGTAAATTTTACCGCACGGCAATTAGGCTGCTTGTTATATGGCACCGAGTGTTGGGGTCAGAAAGCGGTGTCACGTTCAAAAGATGAATGTGGCGGAGATGCGTATGCTACGATGGATGTGTGGTCATACAAAAAGGATCGGCTCGAAATGAGGTGATCGGAGAGAAGGTAAGAGTTGCGTCTATAGAAGACAAGATGATGGAGAATCGATTACGATGGTTTGGTCATGTGAGAAGAAGACTATTGATGCCCGGTGAGGAGGCTAGAAAGTTGGGGAGCAAGTAATGTTGTGAAAGGTAGAGGAAGACCCAAGAAAACTTGGATAAAGATGATTGAAAATGATATGCGGTTTCTTGGAATTGGAGAAAGTATGGCGATGGAGAGGCAAATGTGGCGGGAAAGAATACGGATGGTGGATGGAGTCTGATTCTTTTTTTTTTTTTTTTTTTTTTTTTTAATTCCTATTTTGTTTTATTTCATGTTACCTTTCTTTTTTTTTTTTTTTTTTTTTCATTCATTCTCTTTTTTTATTTGCTTTTTTCTCTACTTTTTCCCTCTTTTTTTCCTTTATGTTATTTATGTAACGATTATTGACGGTTTCAAAGTTTGATTCATGTTAGCCGACCCCAAATCATTTTGGGACTAAGGCTTAGATGTTGTTGTTGTTGTTGAAGAAGGCAATCAACCAGACAAGAAGATGCACTACATTCATCTATAGGCACAGGCGTGTTCTTGATGCTATGGGGGAGAAAACTAATGGAGGGACCTAGTCAGGACCGGAGCTACGAGGTTTGCCACTGCTTTTCTTACATTGGATAGTTTGAAACAAAATCAAGAACCATTACGTTACTTGTTTTGTGGTTCGGATTGGACCAAGTCAAAGTTATCAAAATCAGAAAAAGGAAGCAAAGTTTGTGACACTGTTCTCTCTTCAGTCTTTTGGAGTAGTGTGAATGATTGTGTAGATGCAACACTGCCACTTCTTCAAGTGTTGCGCATTGCTGATGGTGATGAAAGGCCTGCTTTGGCAGAGATTCCAGCTTCTATTGATTATGCAAAAGATGAAGTCAAGAAGAAATTTGGAGGTAGAAAAATTGCAATTCGGAATAAACTATTGAAAATCATTGAGGATCGTTGGAATGGTCAAATGGGAAAACCATTACACGGGGCTGCTTTGTTTCTTAATCCAGGGAAGTACTTTGATCTTCTTGAGAAGGATCCTGCCTATGCCTCCCGAATAAGAGAAGACTTCAATGATGTGCTTGAGAAGATGGTCAATGATAGGGATACAAGGAACAAAATAAGCAATTCTGCCGATGCCTACAAAAATAGTCGAGAAGGCTTTGCAAGGGAGATGGCAATTGAGCATAGAAAGATAAAAAGTCCTCGTAAGTTCATTCCAAAACTTTGTGAATTTCATATTAGTAATTAGTTACTTGGCAAAATAAAAAATGCTTAGTTTGTGTTATTCTTATTTTTATGTTAGTTGATTGGTGGGATGCATATGGAGGCCGTGCACATGAGCTTCAATCATTTGCGAAGCGTATTGTTGGTTTGTGTGCCTCATCTTCCGGTTGTGAACGCAATTGCAGTACATTTGAGTTCGTAAGTGACTAAGTGCCTACTCTTTTTCAAGTAATTATTGTCAATTTGCAACCATTGTTGGCCTAATTAAATTTCATCAATTTAGATACATACGAAGAAGAGGAATAGGTTGGAACATCAACGTTTGAATGACTTGATGTATATCCAATACAACCGGAAGATAGATTCAAGATTCAAGAAGAGACGTGAGCTAGGAAAGAAATTTGATCCACTTGTACTCGAGGACTTGGAGTGGACTAATGAGTGGACCGGCATTGAGCAAAGGTTTTGGGAAGCGGTGGATATAGCTTCGGGTGCATCCGAATCACTTGAGGGACGCAATCTTCCAAGGAGAGCTAGAGGTGGTTCCACCTCCATTCTTACCTATACTCGACGCAACACTAGTTCGACACAAGAACAAGATCCTATTGATGAGGAAGGGGAAGATGAAGATGAAGATTTCGATGATGAGGAGGATGTGGAGGATGACTATGGTATACCACCCGAGGAAAATACTCAAGAGGAGATGGAGATGATTTCAGGATGGAAGAATTTGATGCATGATTGTGTTTGTCTAGTTGATTTGACTATTTAATTATGTTTTTATTTGCTTATAGATGTTTGACTTTGAGTACTTGAACTTATTTTCTATTAGTTTTTATTTGAACTGTGAAATTGAAGTATGTTTACCTATATTATATATTATAATTACTCTAAATAGGATATTGTAGACTATTTACGACTAGTCTGGCGACTTGTCGACTAGTCAATTCCACGGTAGTCAAGACTTAACAACCTTGAAAACAACCCAAAGTTCAATTTCAGTGATTAATAATACAAATAGTTCAAATAAAAACATCAAAGTCATCCCATGATTAACCATCAAACACCTAGAGAAGAACAAAACAATCGTCTTCAAACCAACAAGTATAAAATAAGTAGCACAATCAAGTTTGGCCCAGTAAAATTTGTATTTTATTTTTTCATTGTTTATTTGTTTTTTATTGAACTTCACAAATGATGCTAATTTTTTATTAAAAATCCTAACTAAACTTATATAAACATTTGTTCCATTTTATGTTGCGAGTTCTATTTTTTGACCAATTATTTAATGGAAATGTTCTGCCCAATTACCTCATCTAAATCTGGATAAAAGCAAAGTAGGAGGCCCTAATTTAACTTCCCCTTCCTCTGCTGCTGTAAAGTCTCTGTCTTCTTTTTTGCGCTGCTGAAATTTTATGATGCCACTATACACCTCCCGTGTCCAATGTTAAGTTTAAGGATGTGGGTATGATGATTGATGGCTAACTGACCCGAGCAACATAGGTGAAAATGCGTCTTTTGCTGACCCGTTATCCTCATAGGAGTCAATTAGGTTACAAGTTGACTCATCCACCTCACACCCAAGACTCGTAAGTTCTTAATTTTCCTTGAACTCGTATGAGTTAGTACACTTCTCTTTCGCATGTTGACTCGTATAAGTGGCTCGTTTTTTTAAAACATTGATTCAATTCGGATCAATCAGTAAATGATGTCGTTGAAGGTTGACCAACAAAGCAATAAAATTTCGAGAAGCTACTAACGAAAAAAATCTAACCTTGGGGGATCGATAATGTAACACCCCGATATATTCAGGATTATTACAACGCCGTAAATCCTTTATGTAAGAATTTACTAGGCTAAGAATATAAAACAACATTATTAAATACCAACAGTAAAATTTATTATTACATACCGAGTTTCAAAAGGACAAAAAGACCATCACCAAACAGTAAACAATAAAATACCATCCAAACAATACAAAGCAACAACGTACTCGGTACTTATTAAAACACAACTAAAAGGACTCTCCGGACCGTTAACATCACTCAGCACCCCCGTCATCGTGAAGCTCCTGTGGTTGTTTCCCGGCTCTCCTGGATCCTGAACATAAAACACATGTCCACCCCGAAGGGGTTAGCACCACGATGCTAGTACAAGTACGATAATTCTACAACACGGGTTATTCGACAACACATGAAAATTAACGCGGTATCAACAACTCAACAACGACAAGCCTCTCCACGAGAAGACTATCAATGCATTACACAATATGACAATTACAACATACTCATGGTAATCCAACGATCCAGCGCGCACAACATAGATGCCCACGATGATCCCGTCGGGCCAACACGTGGTGGAAAACCCGTCCAACGATCCATCAAACACATCATAGATCCCAAGATGATCCCTTCGGACCAACACGTGGTGGACAAACAACTACAACACATATGCATAACGACATAAATGACATCAACACGGATAATCACAATTAAAGTACTTGCCTTAGATAGATGACAAGGATTAGATACTTCAAAGAACGTCAATACGCTCGAAGGTCACCCCTTCGATCAATCACTTTGCAAAGCTCGGACCTCATATAAAAGGAAATAACAAAGAGTTCAACTTACGTCACAAAACTAACGTATGAACATCTAACGTCCTAAACTATGGCCGAATTAACATCCCATGTATAGCCGGTTCACGGTTTAACTACTCAACGAATGCTAAGTCGAACTAATAACATACTCATGCGAATCAAATGATCATAATGGAGATAAAATGTCGACGTCTACAATTCAAGGATATGCAAGTCACCATAATCCGTATTCCAATCTCGATTATCAACTATAAAGTATGGTTCGATTAATCTATGATTCGTAATACGGATGGACACAATCAATCGAGTTCTAGGTTAATTCATCACAAGGATTTCCGTTCTCCAACGAAGTTGTTTTCCGTACTAGGGTTCTACATTCAAAACGATTGTCACTTAACATAATCACATCGTTCTAACCATCCATATGAAGATTATCGAATCCAAACAATCCTTACAAGACATGAATATACTTTGAAGGACATCCTCTACCTTTATCTTCATGATTTTCTCTAACATAGGTGATAATATTAAGAAGTTGTTCAACATGTGAATATCTCGGAATCATCATCAAAGGCATATTACAATCTCAGAAAACTTAATCCCGAGGTTTGGCATAAACAAGGCTCAACTTATATCAACGGGAAAACCTAAGTTCATCCATTCCAATCCTCCTAAATCTGGTGTTCGATTTCGTGATAATAATAAACTCAATAATCTCAGTAACATGCTCATAACATCATTAAGAACATGAATTCCAGCTGGGTGAAGTATCAACATCCTTAATACGGAGGAAACGACGAAACAATCGGTAGAACTCAACGCCGGATGCTTGAACACTACCCCAAGATGTCTTATGATCTTTAAAATCCGATTACGAGGCTGATATAGTGGTTATATAAGACTGGGAGGTCTGAGAGATGGGTGGAATTCGGCCAAACGAGTGAAAGAAATGAAAGGGGCTGTTGTCCTATTTATAGAAAATAACCTTTAGCGCGCGCTATCCTACTCTTTAGCGCGCGCTAACGGGCTCACAACACACTGTTTCTATCTGTCCTCGGCCTTACGTACGTTATACAACCATTACGTACGTTAAGTGCTATGTTTTAGCGTACGCTAACCCTCATCGTTGCGCACGCTAAACACCGTTGACTTAATTTTCCAAAAGCCGTCCAGGTTCATTCCGACACATCCTCATCAAATCCGTGATCTGATCTCACCTACTGATCTTGTCTCATTCACGTTGACTGCACATAGCGCGCGCTATCATAACCCATAACGTACGCTAATGCTCACGTATAGGGTATGCTAAGTCTGTACATTAGCGTGCGCTAATTCATGCAAACACATGCATGAATTAACATCCTTTACAATATACATTCATGAACACTGGATTATTGATACGGAAAATCATACTTTTGATTAATTGTACGACAAAATCAAATACCACCAGATTCAAATACGGATGAATATACATGACAATATCCGAGTATACATACTCCCTCTCTAAAAAGAAGTTTCATCCCGAAACTTAAGATGAAAATAATTTTGGGTATCTCGACTTCATACTATCTTCAGTCTCCCAAGTTGCTTCTTCGACTCAATGTCGTGACCATTGAACTTTAACCAAGGAGATGGGTTTATTCCTCAATTGCTTGACTCGACTCTCGAGTATCTTAATTGGCTTCTCGTCGAACGTGCCATCATTAGCTACTTCGATCTCGCCGAAATTGATGACATGACTGGATCCGGTACATACTTCCGTAATTGGGATACATGAAACACATTATGAACGTGACTCAGTGATGGAGGTAAGCCAACCTGTACGCCAACTCCCCAACTCTTTCAAGAATCTCGAATGGTCCAATATATCTTGGACTCGGCTTTTCTTTCCTTCCAAAACGAGAAATTCCTCGAGTAGAAGAAACTTTAAGAAGTACATGATCCCCAATTTCAAATTCTAGCGAGCGACGGCGCACGTCATCATAAGACTTCTGTCGTCTCTGGGCAGTCAACAATCTTTCACGGATTAGAGCTACCTTTTCTTGAGTCTGTACTATCAGTTCGTGTTCTGTCCCAATTAAGTCAGATGAATCATCCCAGCATAAGGGTGATCTACATCTTCTCCCGTACAACGCTTCGAAAGGTGCCATTTTAATGGAAGCATGCCAACTATTATTGTAGGTGAACTCAATCAATGGCAGATGGGTTTCCCAATCGGTCGACCAATCTAAGGCACACGTCCTCAACATGTCTTCTACTGTTTGAATAGTCCTCTCAGACTGTCCATCGGTTTGAGGGTGGTAAGTCGTGCTAAATCTCAACTCGGTTCCCAAAGCCTTATGGACTACTTTCCAAAAATGCGACACGAAGCGACCCTCCCGATCCGAAATAATGGTCTTCGGTGTTCCATGCAATCAGACTATTTTCGCAATAAATACTCGCGCCGGTCTCTCTGGTCCCCAAGTATCTTTAATGCCTAGAAATTGAGCCGATTGGTTAAACGATCAACTATCACCCAGATCATATTCATTCCCTCCTGGTCTTCGGCATGTTGGTGATACAATCCATCGATATATCTTCCCACTTCCATTCCGGGCTTAGAAGTGGCTTCAACATCCCAACGGGTCACTGATGTTTGATTTTAACCTGCTGACAAGTCAAACACTTCGAGACATAATCCGCCACCTCTTTCTTCATGTTACCCCGCCAAAAGTTCTGCTTCAGATCTTTATACATCTTACTGTGCCCGGTGAATTGAATAAGGCGTGCTATGAGCTTCTTTCATGATCGTTTGCTTCAGAACATCATTATCGGGACACAAAGTCGACTTTGAAATCTCAAAATCCCGTCTTCATGGATTACGAAGCCTGGGGCCTTTCCTTTGCTTACTTCATCACGTAAACGAATCATTAGAGGGTCATCTAATTGCTTAGATTTGATTTCATCGTCCAATGATGAAGTTAATTCCATCACGCATAGTTGTCCTGAACTCCTTGTAACCATACTTCAATTCCCCCACGAATCAACTCTCGTTGAATGCTGGACTGGGATGTGAGCATCTCGAGCATTCAAATGAAAGCGGGTTTGCAGCTCAGTGCGTCAGCTACCACATTCGCTTTGCCTGGATGATAAAGGATTTCCAAATCATAGTCTTTAATCAACTCTAGCCATCTCATTGTCGCATGTTCAATTCCTTCTGACTAAAAATGTATTTAAGAGTCTTATGATCTGTCAAGATCTAACAATGAGTCCCGTACAAGTGTCCATATCTTCAGTGCAAAGACAACTGCTAATTCCAAATCATGTGTTGGGTTAGTGTTGCCACATTTTAGCCGGAACCGGCGGTTCCGGCCCGGACCGGCCGGTGGTCAACGGGCCGGTCCCGGAACCGGAACCGGTATGGCGCACGGTCCGGTTACAGGGCGCAATTTCTGGGCCCGTGAACCGGCGGTTCGGCCCGTAACCGGCGGTTATGCCTAATTTTTTTTTTTCAAATTCAAATTCAGATTTCTCCCAACTCCCACTCAATTTTATCTATAAATACCCCCCTTCTTCCACCTTTAAAACCACCCCATTGTGTTAACAATTCTACACTCTTTTCTCTTCCACTTCTAATTCTCCTCCATTCTTTATGTGCTATTGTTCCTCTTAAATTGCTCTTGCTCTTGCTCTAGAATTCTATTATATTAAATACTAAATACTATCTACTATAGTAAATACTAAATACTATCTACGATACTATCTACTATACTAAGTAGTAAATACTATCTACTATACTATATACTATCTACTATACTAAGTACTAAATATTATCTACTATACTATACTAAGTACTAAATATTATATACTATACTATATATTACTATCTACTATACTAAATACTAAATACTATCTACTATACTATATACTATCTACTATTCTAAGTACTACATACTATCTACTATATTATATACTATCTACTATACTAAGTACTAAATACTATCTACTATACCATATATTTCAATTACACTAGCACTACACATACTTGCTTTACTTTGTTGTTCTTGCTTTACATTATATTACTACTAACTAGTGACTACTAAATACTATATAATACTATATATTTCAATTACAATAGCACTACACACACTATTGCTTTACATTATTGTTCTACACTCTTCTCTATTTGTTTATTAGTATAGTGAATTTGTTAGTTTACTTATTCAATTTTAAAGATTGTATCCTTGTAGCAATTCTTTTGTACATAGATAGAGTCATAGAAATCAATAAAGATATCAATTTTTATGCATTATTTTGATTATAAATATTTTAGAACTATTTTTACTTTATTGCATTTCAAAATTTCAAATTTTCAACACAAGTAATTTAATTTCAAAAAAAAAAAGTCATAAAAAATATTACAAGTTACTATAAATTACATAAAAAAGCACAACATAAAGAATTTCTAAATTTCTAAATTACCTATAAGTAATTATATTTTTATTAAATTAACTTAAGTAATTTCAAAATTTCAACACTTGTAAATTAAAAAATTTAGAAATTTCAACACATATCATTTAATTTAGAAAAAAGAAACAATATTACAAGTTATTGTAAATTACATAAAAAACACAAAATAAATAATTTCAACATTCGAAATTTCAACACAACTACACAATTCATTTAATTTCATACAAAAAAAACGAAGAACCGCCGATTCGGCCCGGGAACCGCCGGTTTTCGGCCCGGTCCTGAACCGTCGTTTTGGGGCCGGAAACCGGCCTTTCCGAAGAATATCCGGGCCGGTTACGGTTCACCTTTTCTGGTGAACTGGAAATGTCGGTTCGGGACCGAAACCGGCAGTTCACGGCCCGGTGGCAACACTATGTTGGGTAATTAATTTCATATGGTTTCAACTGCCATGAGGCATAGCGATTACCCTATCATTCTGCATTAGTACACAACCGAGAGCCTATTTTGAAGCATCACTGTAAACCATGAACCCTTCAGTTCCCTGTGGTAGTGATAAAATTGGGGTTGTCCTCAACCTCTTCTTGAGTTTGTCAAAACTGACTTGACACTTCTCGTTTCATTCGAACCTTTGGGTTTTCTGCAACAATTTAGTGAGTGGGTTAGAAAACCCTTCCACGAACCGACGATAGTATCCAGCAAGTCCCAAGAAACTTCTAGCCTCTTTCACATTTTTGGGAGACTCCCATTGTGTCTTGCCTCGACTTTTTGCTGATCTACTCGAACTCCCTCCAGTGACACCACATGACCAAGAAACATTACTTCCTTCAACCAGAATTCACATTTAGAAAGTTTGCCGTATAACTGTTCGTTTCTCAAGAGGTTCAACACAGTCCGTAGGTGTTCCGCATGCTCGTCCAGACTCTTTGAGTAAACCAAAATATCATCGATAAAGACAACTACAAATTTATCCAAGTACTCTATGAACACTCGATTCATCAATTGCATAAATACGGCAGGCGCATTGGTGAGACCGAACGACATTACCACAAATTCATAGTGCCCGTAGCGGGTTCTAAATGCTGACTTTGGAACATCAGATTCTTTAATCCTCAATTGATGGTATCTCGATCTTAAATCGATTTTCGAGAATACTGTCGCTCCGTGCAGTTGGTCCAACAAATCATCAATTCGAGGCAACAGGTACTTATTCTTAATCGTCGCTTTATTCAGCTCGCGGTAGTCAATGCACAACCGAAGTGATCCATCTTTCTTTCGAACAAATAGTATTGGTGCGCCTCAGGGAGAAATACTTGGCTGAATATAACCTTTGTCTAGCAATTCCTCAAGCTGCTTTTTCAACTCATACATTTCAGTGGGTGCCATACGATACGGTAGGGCTGGCAATTCGTACGTGGCGGGTCGATACACGACACGATAAGGCCAAACACAGACACGACCCGTTAAGTATATGCCCGACACGAACATGAACACGACACGAAAGATTGAAACACGGACACGAGACGAACACGACACGGACACGATATGACACGATATTTTTCGTGTTGACATGACACGATAACGACACGATACGATACAAATCGATAAATTCAAATAAAAAAATTAGAAAATAAACTAAAAATATTTAAAATGATAATAAAATTAATGCTAAAAATATATAAATATTATCGGGTTACACAGACACGACACGACACGAATACGAAAGTTATCGTGTTACACGAACACGACACGAACCCAACACGAACACGACACGAAATTAGCGTGTCCTTATCGTGTCGACACGATAAGGACACGAACACGATAAGACCAAACACTAACCCATTAATATCGTGCGTGTTCGTGTCGGGTTATCGTGTCGTGTCGGAAATTGCCAGCCCTACGACACGGCGCCTTGGAAATAGGTGTGGCCCTCGGTTCCAATTCGATGGTAAACTCTACATCTCGTTGCGGAGGTAATCCAGGTAATTCATCAGGGAACACATCTGAAAATTCATTTACAACAGGAATAGACGAGAGTTCTAATATTCTTTCTTCTTTCTTCATTGCATAATACCAGTGTCCGGCACAACCCTGTTTCAGCAGTTTGATAACCTTCATTGCTTTAATCACTTTCCTTGAGCTTCTAGGTCTCCACCCTTTAAATAGGACTTCAAGGTCTCCACCCTTTAAATAGGACTTCAGAACTGTCTTCAGCTTTCATCGAAATATTCCTCTTCCAGTAATTCATAATCGCTCCATATCGGTTAAGCCAATCATCTCCAAGAATGAGGTCATCTCCTTGAATTTCTATCACGATCAGATTTGAAGGCCAATCTTTGCCTCCGATTGATACAGGAAAATTCTTAGCTTCTAAATTCCCCACAATTCTTTTCCCACTTGGCAAATCCACAATACAAGGCTCACATTCATGAAAACAAGAAATTTTTAAACGATTTACTCAATACAGTGATATAAACGAGTGTAGCTCCGGTATCGAACGAAACGCTAACTGGGTGCGAAAGGATCTGAATCGTACCTGATGCAACCGCTGTACTCTGATCATCTGCCATCCTCATTTCATAAAGGCGCGGAGGAACGGACGCAGCACTCGATGCTTCCTTCCCGTCATACTGTCCTCTGCCTCTTCCCCGGCCAAAACTCTAATGTGGCTGAACACTCTGCTGAGTTTGAGGGATACTCGCCTCTTTCTGACTCGGTTGTGAAGTATGAGCTCCATAAGATCTAGTAGCATCTCTGCAGAACATTGCCCGATGCCCTTCTTGTCCATATTCATAACACGTTACCAAAAGAAGTGAACAGTCACGCCAAAGATGCCCTGATCGACAACAGTTGAAGCATTTCCTAGCTGCATCATTAAAAGCGGGCGCCGACTTGGAATTCTTTCCTCCTTTAGATGGATGCAGGGGCTTCCTGAATGAGTGAAAAGACGATTGGGTTTTACGGGGCCCACTACTCTTGTGCTCTGTGAAACTACCAGAAACTTTCTGCTTCTTAGTCTCGGAAAACTTTTCCATAGCTGCTTCTTTCATCTCGTACGCCAGAGCTTTATCTTGATATTGACGGAGAGGGGTGCATTCAAATCCCGACATATACTTCTGTATCTTCGGCTTCATTCTCATATCAAAGTGAATCATCATCTATGCTCGGTCCTGACCAGGTGTCGAACAAATGCCAGTTGTTGATTGAACGTCTTAATCGCTTGAGCCACAAGCACATCTGAAGGCTGTATGCAGAAAAATTCTCGAACTTTGGCTTCCCTCACCGGACAAGGGCAGTACTGAGCTTCCCTCATAAGTTTGAACTCTCTCCAATCGGCATCATGATTAATAGGTCGGATAGCTTTCCACCATTCGGACGCTTCTCTGATCAGAAAAAATTGGGCGATAGGGGTTCTTCGACCGTCCGGACAGTTAATTCCTGCAAATATTTTCTCTAACTCCCTTAGCCAATGATCCCATGTCGGCGTTTCAGAAAAACCGTCAAACTTTGGCGGATGCATTTTCGCCGCCTCTTGGAGCCATCTATCTCCTCGATTTCCCAAATCTGGGATGCCTTGCTGTCTCTCTCCTGGCGGCAGACCTACCGCCACCTGGTTGACCACTTGACGAAGTATGTCGGGAACAGCAGGATTATCATTCATCTCTACAGTTGGCTCTTGATCATTGTTGACAGACTATTGTTGTTCCCCCGAACTGTTGTTAGCCTGATTTGACAGCGAATCAGGGACAAAAGGTGAAGCTTCTCTCTCAGTATTTCTACGTCCGCGACCACGACCACGACTACGACCGCGTCCACGTCCTCCCCTCTCAACATACTGTGAGCATACATACTCAATATATAGGGAACAATGTCATTCTAACATTTAATTATCGAAAAGGACATAACATAAAAGAATTATGATAGAGTTTAGGAAACTTACAACAACGGCTCACATGAAGACGTAGGCAGTGCAGTGATGTTATTCATGGCCGGTCAACCAAAAGACATCTGGACCCTAAATTAACCGAACAACCAAGATATCCATAATCTTAGCTCCGATACCATATTCTGCAACACCTCCATATATGCAGAATTATTACAGCGCCGTAAATCATTTATGTAAGAATTTACTAGGCTAAGAATATAAAACAATATTATTAAATACCAACAGTAAAATTTATTATTACATACCGAGTTTCAAAAGGACAAAAAGACCATCACCCTGCGAAGCAGGGATTCGCCCCTCACCCCGCGTACTGCGTAGGGGATACGTAGGGGTGCGGGGTGCGGCGGGTGCGTACGGGGTGCGCCAGGTGGCGTATCCCCGTATTTTCAAGCAGGGGTGCGGGGGGGTGCGGGAGGGGTATAGACCGTAATTTTATGGTCAATTAGTTGAAGATATTAAACAAAACGGGTTTACCTTAATTGAAGCCCTAGTTTTCCGCTATCAATAAATTGAAGTCTTGAAGGCGGCGAGTCGGCGACCCATCGACCCATCGATCCATCAGCGGCGACCATCAACGGCGGCTTCGTCTCTTCGATCCGGTATGCTTCGATCTGTCTTCTGACTCTTTTTCTTCGATCTGTCTTCAGAAGACTCTTCTCCTTCGATTTGGGTACGCGGGGCGAGGGGTTGGGGCTGCTTTGCAGTATATTATATATAATATAAGTATATAACTGTGTGTATATGTTAGTGTTATCAGTTATCAGTGCAATAGGATATTGTGTGTATATATATATATAATTATATATTAATATCACTATAAATATCTCCTATTATATACTTCTGTTGTTTTTTTTTTTTTTTTTTTTTTGTAAATTGTGTTCTATTATGTACTGTTCTGTTATAATGTTATAATGTTTTAAGATGTTTATTTTTATGTTTTAAACTATTAAGGATGGTTTAAGTTATGCTTTGCACTATTTGTTATTTTAATGAAACTCTTCACTCTTCCGTTCTAATGTTTTTTTGTTACATCTAAAATCATATATATATATTTAAAATATTTTTATATATGCCGTATCCCCCGCACCCGAATCCCCATATTTTCAAATTTAGCGAATCCCCGTATCCCCGTACTACACACCCGCACCTGCACCTAGGGGTGTTCAAAATCTACTATCCGAATTTTCGGATATCCGAACCGAATATCCGAAATTTCGGATACGGATATCGGATATCCGAATATCCGAAAAAAATATAAATTTTATTCGGATATCCTTATATTCGAAAAAAATATTCGGATTTGGATATCGGATATCCGAATATCCGAAAAAACTCGGATATGGATATCGGATATCCGAATATCCGAATACTTTTTATTATTTAAAATATAAAAAAATAAAAATTTTAGGATTTTTCGGATATTTCGGATATCCGGATATCCGATTTTTAAGAAAACTACTATCCGATATCCGAATCTGAAGTTTCGGATATTCGAACTTCGGATATCCGAATTTTTGGATATCCGGAACTTCGGATTTTCGGATATTTCGGATCGGATATCGGATATTTTTGAACACCCCTACCTGCACCCCCGCACCCGTGCTTCTTAGCCATCACCAAACAGTAAACAATACAATACCATCCAAACAATCCAAAGCAACAACGTACTTGAGTACTTATTAAACACAACACAACTGAAAGGACTCTCCGGACCGTTAACATCACTCAGCACCCCCATCGTCATGAAGCTCCTGTGGTTGTTTTCCGGCTCTCCTGGATCCTGAACATAAAACACATGTCCACCCCCGAAAGGGTTAGCACCACGACGTCAGTACAAGTACGATAATTCTACAACACAGGTTATTCGACAACACATGAAAATTAACGCGGTATCAACAACAACTCAATAACGACAAGCCTCTCTACGAGAAGACTATCAATGCATTACACAATATGACAATTACAACATACTCATGGTAATCCAACGATCCAGCGCCCACAGCATAGATGCCCACGATGATCCCGTCAGACCAACACGTGGTGGAAAACCCGTCCAACGATCCAGCGAACACATCATAGATCCCAAGATGATCCCTTCGGACCAACACGTGGTGGACAAACAACTACAACACATATGCATAACGACATAAATGACATCAACACGGATAATCACAATTAAAGTACTTGCCTTAGATAGATGACAAGGATTAGATACTTCAAAGAACGTCAATACGCTCGAAGGTCACCCCTTCGATCAATCACTTTGCAAAGCTCAGACCTTATACAAAAAGAAATAACAAAGAGTTCAACTTACCTCACAAAATTAACGTACGAACATCTAACGTCCTAAACTATGGCCGAGTTAACATCCCATTTATAGCCGGTTCACGGTTCAACTACTCAACGAACACTAAGTCGAACTAATAACATACTCATGCGAATCAAGTGATCATAATGGAGATAAAATGTTGACGTCTACAATTCAAGGATATGCAAGTCACGATAATCCGTATTCTAATCTCGATTATCAACTCTAAAATACGATTCGATTAATCTATGATTCGTAATAAGGATGGACACAATCAATCGAGTTCTAGGTTAATTCATCACAAGGATTTCCGTTCTCCAACGAAGTTGTTTTCCGTACTAGGGTTCTACATTCAAAACGATTGTCACTTAACATAATCACATCGTTCTAACCATCCATATGAAGATTATCGACTCCAAACAATCCTTACAAGACATGAATATACTTTGAAGGACATCCTCTACCTTTATCTTCATGATTTTCTCTAACATAGGTGATAATATTAACAAGTTGTTCAACATGTGAATATCTCGGAATCATCATCAAAGGCATATTACAATCTCAGAAAACTTAATCCCGAGGTTTGGCATAAACAAGGCTCAACTTATATCAACGGGAAAACCTAAGTTCATCCATTCCAATCCTCCTAAATCTGGTGTTCGATTTCGTGATAATAATAAACTCAATAATCTCAGTAACATGCTCATAACATCATTAAGAACATGAATTCCAGCTGGGTGAAGTATCAACATCCTTAATACGGAGGAAACGACGAAACAATCGGTAGAACTCAACGCCGGATGCTTGAACACTACCCCAAGATGTCTTATGATCTTTAAAATCCGATTACGAGGCTGATATAGTGGTTATATAAGACTGGGAGGTCTGAGAGATGGGTGGAATTCGGCCAAACGAGTGAAAGAAATGAAAGGGGCTGCTGTCCTATTTATAGAAAATAACCTTTAGCGCGCGCTATCCTACTCTTTAGCGCGCGCTAACGGGCTCACAACACACTGTTTCTATCTGTCCTCGGCCTTACGTACGTTATACAACCATTACGTACGTTAAGTGCTATGTTTTAGCGTACGCTAACCCTCATCGTTGCGCACGCTAAACACCGTTGACTTAATTTTTCCAAAAGCCGTCCAGGTTCATTCCGACACATCCTCATCAAATCCGTGATCCGATCTCACCTACTGATCTTGTCTCATTCACGTTGACTGCACATAGCGCGCACTATCATAACCCATAACGTACGCTAATGCTCAAGTATAGGGTACGCTAAGTCTGTACATTAGCGTGCGCTAATTTATGCAAACATATGCATGAATTAACATCCTTTACAGCATACATTCATGAACACTGGATTACTGATACAGAAAATCATACTTTGATTAATTGTACGACAAAATCAAATACCACCAGATTCAAATACGGATGAAAATACATGACAATATCCGAGTATTACCGATAATGCCCAAATATAATTCCATCAACCTTGCTCACAAACATTTTCAGCGAGTCAAAACCACCCATGGCTAGCATATAACCCGAATTTAACGAATACAACCTTTCCTCTCAAAATGCTAGAATCTCCTATCTGACCTCACAATTTCATTAAGGGAATCTTAAGAATTTCATCTACCCCAAAGGATGGAAAAGCAGCTCCAAAGAAAGTTTCATTTCATCTTCGGCCTCTCAGAATAAATGATGACATTCATGAGTAAGCCAATATTGCAAACCGTGACAATATTCTACCCTTTCTATGCTCTCGTACCCATGCCTCACAATAGACATGAACCTAATCCGTCCTCCACACGCCAGGACAACCCCTTCTCGAAGAACTCCATATTCCAAAGCAATGAACGCAAAAGAAACAACAAATTATTTATAATCTTGACATCCACCATGTCAAAAATATCATCTCTTAAGGAGACGGACGATATGAGAATCCGAGTTTGACACCAAAGCCAAACCTGCTTTGCGAGGAGCCCGGTTAAATTCAACCAGATTCTGAAAATCAATCCCGCCCCAATTCTTTGGGCGACAAAGTTCCTTCCGGGAAACCTATTGCATAATTTCCTTCTCGGCATTATACCCCCACTACCAGAAATTCGCTCAATAGAGTTCCAATTATGTGCAAATTGAAACCAAAAAAAGAAAGCAAGATATGATATATAGGTAGAACCTATAAAACTACCTTAATCAACACCTCTTTGCCTACTCTAGAGAAATTTAGACTTCCTAGAGACCATCTTGACAAAACCTTCTTAAGAAGGTAATGAAAATAAACAGAAAGTAGGGAATTTCATCTCATTTCTCCTTCATATGAAGGTTGCGATAGGAAGGACATCCGGCGTAAAACTTGTCCACATTGTCTTTTGCATGAATTGTAGTGTTAACTAATTTTCGACAATTAATTGACACTATAATTTTCATGCCACCGACTTCAACATCGTTGGTATTAAGGTGCAGTTGATGATGATGATGATGATTGAATACCTAAAAATATAAACTCTTGCTTTTTAATACTCACATTGTTGTACTTGATCATCAAAGAGAAAGAGTACCACAATGGAAGCATTATTAGATGAGAACACGAGTGCCGCAACATGAGCATAGTCATGTGGGGTTAAGTTAATCAGGTGATGGTAATTGGTATTTAAGTTAATTAGGATATTTTTATTTATTGGAATATTTACACAGAACTGTATTTTGAATTTGAGGAGAGTAATCTTGCAGAAATGAAGTAGCTAAGAATTATTTCAAAAAATAAAAACTCAAAGGGAAATATAAAAGAAACCTGTTTCTACTTGCACAAACAATCTCGTCAAATCAATTTTGATATGCTTCCACCAAGTAAGTGGGTCTTTAAAAGAGTTGTAGATGTATGTATTCCCTTACTAGCACATATTTTGTCCGAAATCACAGAGGATTCAGAACAAACACTACTCCAATTGCAACATCACTAACATGCAGTTGATATTTAGCTGCAGGTCACTTGCCTTTACGACGTTGCGCTAGTTCGCTGTTTTACAAGTTCACTGTAAGCCTCATATATCTCAAAAGGAGTACATTCTTTGCATATCGAGCATTCAAAATTATATACTTTTGGCTTAAACACCACAGGAAATACCAAATCGGGCCTGTTATGGTTGTTATGTATATTCATTGGTATTTATCTTTTCAGTCAAAATTATGTAATTTAGAATACTGAGTATGCAAAGAACCTACTCACTTTGACATTTATGAGGCTTACAAGATGATCATATTTCAAAATGATGAATTGGTAAAGCAATGGATCAAGTGCATCATCTTAGAAGTATGTCATGTGTACATCCGAATATCAACTACATATTTTAAAAAATTTAGGTGATACTGCAGTTGGAGTAATGTTTGTTCATGGATTCTTTATGATCTTGGACGCAGTATGTGTTGACCTCATGTATTGGTATACGTCCATCTACAACTCATTTAAAGAACCCCAAAACTGGTGGAAGTATATCGAGATTCTTTTGAAGAAATTGTTTGTGAAGTGGCATTTTTTTTATCTATTTCTGAGTCTCTATTTTTGGGGTATTTGCTATTTTGTCTACTCCTCCAAGATTACTCATTTCAAATTTAAAAAATATTGTTTAGTAATCCTAATAATTGAAAATACCTGAATTTCTAA
Organism: Orobanche coerulescens; assembly: GCA_033398695.1. Classification (NCBI taxonomy): domain Eukaryota; kingdom Viridiplantae; phylum Streptophyta; class Magnoliopsida; order Lamiales; family Orobanchaceae; genus Orobanche; species Orobanche coerulescens. The sequence continues at coordinate 176,792,100 of CM065802.1, read as the reverse complement.
CTTAAATACTCCCTTAATCTTCATCTAGTTATATTATTTAATTATAACATTATAGTATACTTTAATAATAATCAGATATATATTGATTTTTCTGATTATTTTATAAATTAAATTCCGGCGTACTGTGAATAATGAATTCGCGTACCGCATCCTAAAAAAGCATGCTGACTAAGCCTACCCCCAGCATAACGCGTATCGCGTAAGCAACATACCACGTCCTGGTACGTGTTCCGCAAACCGCAACATATCGTGAACCAGGTAACGTTGAGCCACCACAAACAGATCAGGAAGTTTCTACCAGGCCTACCAGAACCGCCTCTCCACACTCAAAAAAAAAAAGATCGACCCGTGCAGTCGCGAGTCGCCAGAAGGACGTGTCCTTCCAAAAGTGCTTAGAAAAATGACAAAGAAAAGACTATGAGAAGTTGTACCAAGATGAGATGTGAGATGGGCATGTAGCTCGATAGCATGTTCTATCTTGGGTTGTAAATTTCAGTATAACTGATTCTAGTCAAGCTTTGTACTACTAGCAATGGGGTAACTAGCAGTTCCGGTTAGTTTCTTACAGATGCCACCACCGTCTCACCTATTATATTTTGCCTAAAGACTCAATTTTGCAAAATAGATGTGAATAATTTGGTTTGATTAAATCTGGATCCTCATTTGACATAAATCAGTCACGTTAACTCTCACAAAGAAGTGTGACAAATAGTTACAATTCTCTAGTATTTATCTGCTTTTTATATATATTAGCTGTAGAGTGCAGAATAAATGTGAACAGTTTGGGTTTGATTAAATCTGGATCCTCATTCGAGATAAATCAGTCACATTAACTCTCACAGTTCAAAGTGTGACAAATAGTTTATTTTATCTGCTTTTTATACATTAGCTGTAGAGTGCGGAATACTAGAACGTTATGCGGCGTTAAATTGACTTCAGAATTCCTAAGCAGACCCATAAAATTTTCTATATGGCGGAAGGTACCTCATGTAAAACCAAATGTCACATGATCATTAGGTTTCAGATTAGTCCTTCACCTATAAATAAGAATACACGGGTACAATGCCCTTGATACTTTCCACTCATGTTCTCTTTCTTCTTGCTTAAATCACTTTATAATGGAATTTGTGCGATTATGGATTTAGAAATTCTTACCCACCAGTGATGTATTAAACTTGTGCATGAGCAGTTGAGTTTCTTGTATTTTTATGCTACTTAAAATATGAAGTCCATTCGTTTTTATTCTTCAATGTTTTTCTACATTATCCGCCTATATCTGAAGTTCTCAGTTTGATGGACTTCCAATTCATTTGGAAAGGGATTCTTTGAGGATGTGCTTGACCATGTATTTTGTCTTTTGCTAGCCCAAAACATTCTCTACTATTGACTTTATAGATTCCAGTAGCAAGCATATTATGAAATGCAACTTAGTTGCTGATGTGCAAGTAGACAGGGGAACGGCTTGTAATAACGTCCTTATGCCATAACTCAAGTGTGCTCTTTGCCACTTTTTTATAATTGATGTTGTTTTACTAAGAAGTAGAAATTACAGTATCCATTTGTCTTTTTCATTAACTGGTGTATCGTCTTTCTCATCTTGTATGGAACAGCATCAAATGGTGAATTAAAAGTTGATTACAACTATTTGGCAAGTTCATACCACAACGGGATTATTTCCGGATTAATGTTGGTTTCTTTACAACTCAAAGGATGTAGATCAGCTGGGATTATGGTGAGCCATCTACTTAATATTGGAAGCACCCACAAGTAACACTACCTCTTTTTGTTTAAAGGTTTCTGAACACTGAGGCAAACCCACCTATATGAGTGTCCTGCATTGTTGTTACGGCGGTAAGTCGAGTCGAGTCGGCGGAGGTCCGGCATGGCGAATCGTAGACTAGTCGACTAATTATAAATAATAAATATAAATAATTTATATACATAGTACTTATTATACGTATACCAATATATATTGATTATATAATATATACTGATTATATAATATATACTCCCTCCGCCAGTGAATTAAATTCCCGATTCCCTTTTAATTTTTGTCCGTGAATCAAATTCCTGTTTCACTTTTTGTACCACCATACCCTCTCCCTTTACACAAATTTACCGCCAAATGCCATTGGTGGACCAACTCAAAACAACTTTATCCCACTAAAAACAAATTTATTCCACTTTATCACTACCCCTACCTTCAAACTTTTACCCTACATTATTCCACTTTAACACTTTTCTTAATCAATGTGCCAGTGTCACTTCGTGAATTTGATTCCCGGACGGAGGGAGTATAATATTTATATACATACACATATATATATAAATATACATATATTAATATATATACAGCAAATCGAAGTCGGACTTTAGTCGTCGCCCGGTCGACCCAAGTCGTCGACTAGGCGACCCACGTCAGTCAAGTCGGACGAAATATCTACACCAAGCGAGTCGGAGTCGAACGACGACGATCCTCCACTGCATGGTCGACTAGTCGAGCGCCGTAACAACAATGGTCTCCTGTAGACTGTTATTTTGTTGTGGTTTGGTGGGAGTTGGGGGGGGGCTGTAACACCCCAAGATATTCGGAGTATGTTACAGCGCCGTGGACCCCTACATGGGACCCACCAGGCTACAACAAGCGGGTACCCCTCGACTAACCATCTCGGTTAGCGAGGATACACAATCAAATAATGCATCATATGAAAATACACCCGAAGCAACCGACGAAATGAGCAACAATCGACAATGTAGCAATTTAAAATAATACAACACGGGGTTTGAATTGAAAAGCCTAAGTACTCGCGAGTACCGTCTATCAGTTTATAAATATAGGAAACAACCATATCGAAGTGGACAAAAGAAATAAGTAGACCCAAGTGCACATGTCAACGACCACAGCCAACATCCTCGTGCGACCCGAGCTCGCTCGTCCGGATGATCATAACACGAAATCCATAACAAGAATTTCCCCACAACGGGTCCCCAGAAGGGTTAGCAATTACGCCAAGACAAGTAATCAAGGCAAACCAATCGCTTACACATTTCATAGTACATGCACCAATATCATTTCAAAACCAAAACCGGACATGTCTTTTAGGAAATAAACAATCAAACAATTTGCCGTGGGAATGTGGCTATACCATTGATCCGCTCCGTGATCCCTAAGGACCCTCCCGAGCCGCCATATTATAAAACAAATCACGCACACGCATCGCCTTGGGAATGTGGCTATACCATTGATCCCGCTCCGTGATCCCTAAGGACCCTCCCGAGTGGCTAGCGAAACAAACTCGTGAATCCAGGGCTATACCATTGGATTCCCTCCGTGATCCCGTCGGACCCTCCCGAGGTGAGCAATCACACACAATATACATTACCATTTCATGTTAAGCATAAAGGTTTCCAAAAATACTTGCCTTGAATAATTGACGACGCAACGAACGGAAAGGATAATCACCGACGAACGCTAGGAATCAACGGAACCGAACCTAACGATTCGAAGAATACAATCACAACCATTTCTAAATGAATACGGAATTGGAATACACCCGAAAACCCGCCTACGATTCATGTATATTCGTATATAAACAACAACGAGGGTGGACCACAACCAATCCCTCTCGATTCCGCAAAAACTACGAAACATACCATGAATCCGTAGGGAAACTAAGAATACCAACAAGATTAATCATAATCATCATGAATCCATCAACAAAACGGAACGGATCGGAAGAAAATCCCAAAACCCCCAAATCGCCCAAAAGTAGGGTTCTAAGAGATTTACCTTGAATTGATGATGAAGAACACAAGTAGGTGTTGTTAATCTACTTCCAAAACTCGAGGTAGAGGATGCCTGAAATAATCGAAGGGAAGAATCGCTCGGAAATCGCCTGGAGAAGTTCTGCGTCGCAGGGAGGAGAAGAAATGAAAATAATGTGTTCATCTGGGTCAACTCCCTGGTTTATATAGCCAGGGAGTGTTAGCGCGCGCTAATCCTCAAGGTTAGCGTGCGCTAACGGGATAAAATTACAGGCCAAAACAGTTAGCGTCCAGTCCAGTAGCCAGACTCCTGGCCGTTAGCGTGCGCTACCCCAAACGTAGCGTGCGCTAATAACCTCTCGGTAGCGCGCGCTATCGACCAATAGCGTGCGCTACGGACATCGGCCGAGTCCGTATAAGCAGCTGTCGATACACACTGATCCGGTTAGCGCGCGCTTATCGACCAAACATAGCGTCGCTACAGGCATCGAGAGTCCGGTGGCAAAGCGTCGATCGACATCCGCACTAGCGCACGCTCAGGCGTCTCGGCGTGCGCTAACTCCCAACATTAGCGTGCGCTAGCTACGTAGCGTCGCTAATCCACCGATCCAGAGGACGGAATCAAGATCGCCACTCCCAGGGCTTGCCCTCTAGCGCGCGCTACGAAACGGTCGTAGCGTGCGCTACTAAATGACCCCTAGCGTGCGCTATGCAGAAAATATAGCGTGTGCTGGGTACGAGATAGAAACGGTCCAAAACACCGGAATATGAACGAAACGTTAAACGGAACATCTCAACAGGCATCATAACGTAGAATGGATCCACGGCAACCCCGAAACGGCGGTTCCGCACAACAATAACGGGAATCAAATCAATAGATAGTAGGAAAGATACACTGAAAGATACACGAGGGTCACTACTATCGTGAAATACGCCGAAAAAGAAAAATACAAGGGAAAGAAAAATGCGGATATTACAGGGGCATTGGTGTGGCCCGCAAAAATATGCATTTTCTCATATAATCTGTTCCTTTCAAAAATTGATTTTCTACTTCGAAGGGCTCTGCCTACGCCATCGTGTCTGCCGTCTCACCTTGGAGTAGTCGACATGTGGGCTAGTAGAGGCTTTTGTGTTCTGATGTTTTCAAATTGAAGGGGCGTTTTCACTCTGTTCCAGGTCCAAACAGTGGTTATTGGGCTTGGGGCTGGATTACTTCCTATGTTTATGAAGAATTGCCTTCCTTCTCTAAGGATTGAGGTATAATGAATTTTTCTAAGTTACTATATACTGTTTCTATTTGCTATCTTGTTCTGATGCAATTTTATTAATAATGCAGGTTGTTGAATTAGATCCTGTAGTTTTGGATGTTGCTAGAGAATATTTTGGTTTTTCAGAAGATGAACGCTTAAAGGTAACTCTTATTATATTAGATCCTGGTCTGTTGTTTTCACCATCTAAATCGACATCAAATGTTGCAAAACAGAGGTTTTTCTTTCACGATTTTCTACAAATATTGTGTGCAAGAAACTTTTTGAGTTTTTTCGGAAATAATACTCTACAGTGCATTGAAAAATAATACTCTACAGTGCATTGAAAAATAATCCTGGTGATTGGAAATAGAATCCAGAAATAATACTCTACAGTGCATTGAAAAATCTGAGAAATGTTGCGCAACTTTTTTATACTGTTTGGTCACAAAAGGAGTACTCACGTTGAATTACAATATGACGACACATAATATTTTATATTCAAAGGATGGGAGTGCATTGTTTTTGCCCTGCTTCGCTCTGTCATGGATATTGTGAGGGATAATTGGTAATTACAAAACCACCCCTGAGGTTTGGGGCATTTAGGTCTGATTGCGTCTTATATTTTCTTCCTCATAAGCAAAAATCTTTTTAGAAACCCCACAATTACATTCATAATTACCCCCAACCCAAAAAATATAAAACTAAAAATAAATAAATAAATGTAAGACAAAATCAGACCTGAACTTTTCTTTTCAATATACCCTTCTTTTCTTCCTCGGGTCTTTTTGTAACTTCCCCAAACCTCGGGTAGTTTTTGTAATTACCCCCAGTTGAGATTCCATCTTATAAACATAATTTTATTTTGTACTACTAGTTTTTCCCTGTTATATATAGTGAATGCATCATGATTCTTTTTCTTCTTTTCCTGTTCAGGTAAATATTACTGACGGGATTGAGTTTGTGAGGGCGAAAGCTGATTCTAGTGCAGGTAATGTATCATCAACAATAGGTTGTAGGAACCAAAATATTATTCTCAAGAATATGTAATTGAGTTGTTGCACTGTTGTTGATATGTAGAAGGAAAAGGCTCCAGCAAAGTTGACATACTTATAGTTGATGTGGACTCATCAGACTCAAGGTAGTGTAGCTTTCTAATTTAATCATACTGTCATCATTAGTCTGTGTCAAGTCTTCATTTATATCACCTGATGGATACTCTTACTGCACAGTTCTGGTTTGACCTGCCCTGCAGCAGACTTTGTTGAGGAATCTTTTCTTCTGGCCGTAAAATATTCACTTTCAGAACAAGGTTTATTCATCATTAATTTGGTCTCAAGGTCCTCTACTGTGAAGGGTGCAATATATTCAAGATTGAAAATGGTGAGTACACATGTGACAAACAAAATATGATTCTAAAATAAAATAAAATATCCTATTAAAGCTGCTGTTCCACAAGTGTTGTTCCCATTACATTTGTTCTGATGCTTGATTTTTTTCTCCTTGTGCATAAACACATATATATGTTGAAGATGTTTAGCAACCTCTTCTCGCTCAAGCTAGAGGAAGATGTCAATGAAGTGATTTTTGCCCTAAAAACGGACTCACTCATCGAGGAGGATCAACTTCCTGAAGCTTGTAATGCACTTGCAACATTGTTAGAGTTGGAAAAGCAGGTTTGGAGCCAAAGAGTCCTAGATGCTTCAAAATTAATCAAGCCTCTAAGATAATAACGAAAACAAGTTTTGTTGCTGAAACTTTGAGAATATCTTTAACATTCCTCAGAATATTTGACGCTGGGTAAGTTAGTCGTTGTACGTTTGCAAAATCTGAATGCAGCTAGATAGGGATTATTACAGTGATTTGGCTCCGTCAATCAACAATATATGGAAGCAAGTGAGCAGGTTGGTTCATATTTTAATTCTTGGGAATTCTACATAAACTAGCAGGGCCTAAGTGTCAGAATTGTGCATTCCAGCAGAACAGCCATAATCCTCACATTGCATGTATAAACGAAGCAGTCTAGTTCATATCGTCTAGCTTGATGTTTCTCGCATGCCCTCTGTTGGTACGATGTTGTATCTTGTATGTTCCCATATATGTTTGCATTTCGTTGATAAGGCTTTTTTGACATTTGAAATTAACATATGGGGGACGTTGTAGATATATTTCACTAGGGTACCAAAATTCCTCTAGCATCAGTCTTTGGGTGGATAAACTTTTAGTTTTGATTTTTGGGCATAACTAGAGGGCATTGTATACAAAGTGTTGGTAAACACTTGTGCTTGTGGGGAAATTGCCGTGAAGAAGCATGTAGTTGGGAATCACATGTTGGTACCATTTGCAAATAGAAGCGCACAATTTATCAAGAGAGTGTGATGCATAAGTTGTAAAGTTTTCTTTTTTCTTTAGGGTACAAAAATCATACTAAAAGCAGAATCAAAAGTCTAATACACCCTTCTTCGTGCTTTTAGATTCCAATTAGGTGAGATAGAGCGTAAGGGGGTGGGGATATATCTGGTGCTTAAGTCCTTCCGTAATTAAGTTGTGTTCAAATATACTCCAATACTAATATTGTTAGGTGAAAGAATACTGGAGTATTCAGATAACTATATGAATATTATTGTACTCATTTGACGGAGTACATGAGTACTTGTGTACGTATTTGGCCGAGTACATGAGTACTCGTGTGGCCATTTGACCAAGTGCTTAGTATTTGTATACTCATATGATCGAGTACATAAGCACTTGTGTACTCTTTTAGACGAGTACATGAGTACTCGAGTATTCTTTTAGCGAAGTTCATGAGTACTCCTGTATTCATACATATTATATGAGATGTATATGAGTACAATAATACTCATTTGGTCGAGTATACGAGTATCTAAGTACTCATTTTTTCGAGTACATAGGTACTGAAGTACTCAAAATCTTTAAGCACAAGAACGGAAATTTTAAGCATTGAATCCTTTCTTAGAGCGTGAAGTAGAAGTAGAAGTAGAACTAGAAGTAGAATCACCATTCGAGTCATAGGAGCGGCCTCTTGCCAATTTAATTGGCAAGGGAATGCTTGCCTCCTACACACCCTTGTGCTGGGACCCTTCCCCTAACCCTCGTCTTGCGGGGATGTTGTGGATAGATCATGGCAAAATCACGGGTTGTAAAACGAATGGTCCTCCCGCAATCTTGGAACCACGACTAATCCGACGGGATTTGATCACCCTCCAACTGACGGGCAATCAAGTGATGTAGGGCAGTATTTGTACTCTCATTTATCCTAACTTTAATCAAACACCCCAGGACCCCCTCGGTAAAGCTCTCGATAGCTTGATCACCAACTACAGAATTGCGGCCCATACTTCTTAGTGTCTCAATAATCTCTTTAAATATCGTCTTCCGTATGTAAAGATTCACTTGTTGTATAACAAAGTGCAATGTAGGTCTCTTCCATACGCAACTAGTCTGCAATATAGACATACAAATCATAATAATATCATAGAATTAAAAAAACGAAAAAAATGACACTGCTTGCACACGATGGCATGGACACGATCGATGCCCGTCGTGTGAAGACCATCGTGTGCAACACGACGACTCACACGACAGGCATCAATCGTGTGCAATGCAGAAGCCTTGGGTCTTCTTGCCCATGACGGGTCACACGATCGACGATCGTCGTGTATAAACCATCGTGCCCACGAAAGACCATCGTGCACACGATGGTGTCATCTTCTTCAGCACCATCGTGAGACGATGAACAACTATCGTGGCACGATCGTGTGTGAATAAATTACACTAACCGACGGCTCATTGACGAAAACCTCTTCAGATGGAGTGTCACTAGCGTGTGAGAAACTTCTGGCGTCTTCAAATTCTCTGTCGTAGTCGGAGTTCGACATTTTCTTGCCGGTGATAGGGTTTCACGACGGGGGTTATTGGTTTCGCGATAGTTTTTTGGAAGAGAGAGAGATTGGGTTGTGGGACCATTTAGATTATTGTTGTTTGGTTTTATAAGTTTTCTATTTTTTATGTTTTTTATCTTTTAGTGGTAGACTTTAAGGGAATAATTCTTTTAACACATTTTGGTATAATACTCTTATGAATGAGGATATATAGAGGGGTGATAGGGCAACACTCTGAATCACACTCCCATACACACCCCGTGCTTTATGGGTGTTGTACCGCTTGCTTTACAAATAAAATATTCATAATAATATTATAATAAAATTAATCGTAAAGCACGCGGTATAACACCCGTAAAACACGAATGTGTTTGGAGGTGTGATTTAAGGTGTTGCCCTATTATTTCTCGAATATATATTTTATGGTTTGGTACTAAGAAGAGAGTCCCCAAAAAGATTATGCCACACCAATTGATAGAATACATTGGGTCAGATGAAATCCAACCTTTTTTCTACCACCAAAAAAAAAAAAGATGAAGTCCAACTTTTAGTTTCTCAATATATATTAGTTCTTATATTTTTTTTCCAGTTCTCTTTGTATTATAATCTTTTTAATTTATTATTATTTATGTTTTATATAGTTTTGGAGCTTAGAATTGTTACTGAGTCGAACCTTTAAGGCTTACACACCTAAAAAATCTTAGTTTACCTATTACAAATAGGTGTCTCACGGACATTGTAAAATAGTTTGTGAATGAATTACAAAATATTGGGATTTTCTCATTTTGTATTTTTATCATTGTTCTTTTGATATTTTTGTTGAATCAATGTAATTAAACGTTAATCACAGTTGCATATTAATACAGGCATTCTCCGATGAACAGATATTTATGTATTTACGACGCTACTTGCTGCATCAGTTTTTATCTCTAGACGTACTTTTGTGAATTTAATAATTTTTTTTCTAACCCTTTTAGGGTTATTATTCATTGAATATAATGCTATTGTGCCTTATCTATATTGCTATTTTTATTTTTCATATTTTCTCAAGTTGGTTTGACAATAAAATTTTAGTTTGAATAACATGATTAAGCAAATATTTTTCAGTATTTATGTACGCTGGGCATACTAATATAACGAGATTACATTCCTTTATTTATTTTGTAGTTTTGTTTCAAACATTCTTAAACATCTATCTGACAGTAAATACCGGTGTTATTGTCTTTTTACATTGGTCTTACTATTATTTTATAATCCAATTATTGTAACTATTTTTATTGTTACACTAATTTTGTTATGTAAAACAACTCTCCCTTTTTTTGTATTTTTAGATATGAAATATACATCTTAAGTTATTAATCAGGAAAAGAATATTAATTTGATTTTTTTATATAAAAAATGAATGATGAATACATTAATCACTGTATTTTAAATAGATACAATTTATCTGCATGACCAAAAATTAATAGCTCAAATTTTCTTAGTGCACGTGTTCACATTTGATGTACATCCTCTACCCACTCTATTTCTATATTATATATATATATATAAGAATTTATTCCGGCGAGAATTTTTCCTAATGTGAGAATTAAGAATTAGTTTGAGCCATTAAATGATAAATTAAGAATCAATCTGAGCCATATTTGGTAGTCATAGAACAGATCCATATACTTGCGTATAATTCACTAATCCCTCATATTAAGATGGAGCACATGCATTCCGACTCCCTGTTTTCTTTGTTGATGATTATGATCTCTGAAAGATAAGAATACAGGCATACATACCATCTATCCACGACGACATATGGAGCATTATTGAAGAAGGTCCTATCATCTACATGAAGGACAACACACTACTGAGAAAAGCACAGCTGGGGAACCAAAGCAGATTCGCAAGACCGATGAACGGAAGTTGGCCAGTCTTGACAACCGGGTCAAAGATTCTATATCAAACCCTTAATAAAGCCACCATGGTGAAGATCAAAAATTTTAAAAAGGCCAAAAAAATCTGGGACATATTAGCAATAACGTGTGAAGGAACAAAACTGATCAAGGAAAACAAGTTATCAATTGCTACACAAAAATTTGATAACTTTAAAATAAAGGATGGAGAAACCATAGACAATGTGGATACCAGATTCATATAAATCATAAATGAGATCAAATCTCTCGAATAAACTTATGGCGACCGAGAGATGGCACTAAAGGTTCCAAGGTCTCTTATCCCAGAGTGGAGCATGAAGGTCGTAGCTATGAGGGAATCAAAATATCTTAACAGAATAAAGATCCAGGAGCTATTCTCAGACCTCAAGGCATTTGAGTTCGACTCCCTTGCTCATCATCCAGTGAGCCAGCTCCTAATTGAAGTTATTCCTCTCACTCTCCTGAACTTTGAGGAGGAAATGACATTCATAATGCAAAGATTTGGAAACTTCAGAAAGAATTACTCAAAATATAAGAAGAACTACAAGGAGAATCCCAAAAGAAACAAAAAGCTGGGAAAGGAATTAGAAGGTGGAATGTTCCAACTGCCATAAGACAGGTCATATTGAATATGACTGTCCTGACCTAAAGAAAGAAGAAGAAAAGAAAGACACAAGCAGAAGGAAAGACAAAAGAAAAGCTCTAATTAGAGAAGACCAAACACATGAGATTGGAAAAAGAGATCTCGAAGAAATTTTGGGATTCTTATCGAAAGATGAAGATGACTAAAGAGTCTGTTCTAGTTCATAGTTTCTCTTGGCTATATATGGTTTAACCAGGAGAGATTGAGCTTTTTAAGAAATAGTGAATGGTTTCATCAATACACATGTACAACTCCTATGGAAGTTTGATTGTGCTCATATTCATCATACGGATTGGACTCATGAAGTATACGACGGCTCGAACTCGCGACGTTTTCTTATGGTTGATTACAAGGAAAATATTTACTTCTAAAGCAATCAAAAGGGATTTTTATGCAAGGTTCTAAAACGCACGATTCCAGACTCGATCGTTGAGGTATGGAGTTTACAGTTGCTACGCGATTAATCAAAAAAAACTGGATAGAATATATTTTAATGTAAACACAAGGGGCCCAAGATTTCCATGAAAATCCAAAGCATTGAGAAAATATAAAATTAAGAACCTAAACATAAAAGACATAAAATAGATTATTTTAACATTCATTTTTCAACATCTAACCAAGAAAACATGTATATCAAAAACTCAAGGGGTGTTCCTATTATTCTAAAAGCTTAAAATGAAGGAAAATTTACATTAACTGGTACATTTTAATTTAATATTACATATATAACATTACTAAAGAATATTCACACAACTAACAACATGTGGAATTTTTATTACGTGTAGGTTTTAGCTTAAATTGTGGAAGCACCGCCTAAATTGTGATATCTTCCCAATTCTTTCTTCTTGTCCATTATTTTCTCTTGCGGCCGTTCATAACTTCTCAAGCAAAGATCTCGCCGCGGCTTCCATCACCTTTTGTTCCTGCACGAGAGTCGTCCCACCAGTTCTGAGATCCCGACCGCCGTCTGTGTCCAACCGCTTTCCCAACGCCCTGCCATCCTCCTCAGGAGTTCTATTTCTCATTGCTTGATTATTTTTCTGCTCAAGTTAACTCAGAATCCCCATTGCGGTTGCATCCATGTCATTTTCTTCCACATACATGCTCTCTATTTTTTTTTTTTTTTATATTTTTGGATATTAACTTTTCCGCCGGACTGGAGAACGTGGCGGATTTGGGATGTGTTTGATAACAGGCAGTTTGAATTGAAGCTAAAGTTTCAAATACAATGATTTTTTTTTTGTTTACATATTATATTCAATTAGATTACCCTTCTGAAATAAATCTGGTATATATATATAGCTTTGTTGATCGAGTCGATATATTCACACTCATACTATAGTCTTGTAGTGGCCGTTCTAGTAGAGTTGGCCGAAAAATTGAGAGAGAATTTGGAGGTTGTCGGTCATGGTTGACTTTTGATGTTAAGTGAGTTCGTGAAATCTGGTTACTTCTTGAATTTGGGCTTGTACTGGATTTTTACATGTATGTTATTATGTATGATGGTATCCCGAGATGTGTAGTTTAATTTGATTTTTGGTATTCAAGTATGTTTTTTATTTTTTGAAGTATGTTGTTGTTGAAGAAGTATGTTTTTTATTTTTTTCCTCCAAAAACCAGAGAACCATAATTAGGATTTAATGTTTTAACGTGAACAATAATTCATGATATAATTAGGGGTGAGCACGGGGTGGTTTGGTCCGTTGTTTGGCATAATTCGAATCGAAAACCATAATTTCGGTTTTATTATAACAAAAAGCCATTCGGTTCGGTTTGTCCTTCGGCTTTGGATTCGGTTTTTGTACACTGTTCGGTTTTAGTTTGGATCGGTTCGGTTAATAAACCGAAAATGGTTGGTTCAATTTGTTTGTAATGGAGTTGGTAATGGAGTTTAGTTTGTAATGGAGTTTAGTTTGCTCGATTTCTTCATACTGAGGATAGTCAGCCTCCTCATACCCCACCTAGAACAATGCTCTTATTAGTCATGATGGCTCTTGTGGTGGTTGTTGAAGGGGTTCTTGCTGTGGCACTCTAGGTGGTTCTCGAAGAGGACGGGACCACTCGTGGTTCTTGCAACTCTGAGTCTATGAGGTGGGAGTCTAATGTGGTGGAGTGTTACTACATCATGAATAAGGGGTACTAGGTAGAACTCCATCTTTCATCTTTATATTATGAGTCATGTCAGTTTGCTAAGCATTCTCGTCTTTTGTAATATATATATATATATGAATTTCCATTCCCCAAACTCTAATTACCAACGGTTAGTTCATTAAAATATATAAGAACATATTCACCAATTTTAATGATAATTAACAATAAAATAAAAAAAATTCTTCTTTTCTCCAACGGTCATAAACGGCTATATTTCAAAAATCAAATCTATAAATACTCATATTATACTCCACACTTATTAATCATCTCCAAAATATCTACCTATTTTTACAAAATGGGTAAATATTTTATGACTTTCTTCACTCTTATTACATTTTTCAATTTCATCATTTGCTACACTCAAGTCGATTGCTTTAGTGAGATATATGTGATCATCATTATGATGGTCACGATTCTTGTTTTAGTTTTTAGTTGGTTTGTTGTGTTTAATATTTAAGCATGAATGGTATTTGTATTGAGTAATAATTTCAATTATACTTTTGTTTTAGCTGACATCATTAAATGTAATAGCTATGTGTTAATTATATTTCAATCTTATGTTTTGTAATAGATAACCATGTCCAATCTTAAGCTCGATTTCGCTCCCTTGAATCTTAATGGAGACAATTATATGGGACAAATGATGTCAAGACACATCTCAGATGCAAAGGACTCGAAAATATTCTAACAAATAATGTGTCAGATGCTACGAAAGAAAAGGAGATAGATGAAAAAGAGTTTTCTATGAATAAAGCAAAAACATTAAAATGCATGAGGCAACATCTTGATGAAGGATTAAAACTAGAGTACATGAACGTGGATGATCTCAAAATTTTATGGGACAATCTTAAGAAGAGATTTGGGTATCAAAAGCAAGTGTTATTACCCGCACTAGTTGATGAATGGAACAAGTTAAGATTCCAAGATTTTAAAAGTGTGAGCGAGTATAATTCTGCTATGTTCAGAATTGTATCACAACTAGAGTTTTGTGGTAAAATCATAACAGAAGGTGAAAAATTGGAAAAGACGTATGCTACATTCCATACGTCACATCTAATATTGCAACAACAATACAGAATGCGGGGATATACCGAATACTCCGAATTAATTGCAGCTCTCTTACTTGCTGAAAAGAATAATGATCTGTTGATAAAGAATCATCAGTCTCGTCCTACAGGGGTGATAGCGATTCCTGAAGCAAATGCCACAACTACTAATCAAGGACGTGGTGGTCATGGTTGGTTTAGAGGTCGAGGTCGGGGACGCGGTCGCGGCCACTTTCGTGGTCGAGGTAGAGGTCGTGGCCGTGATTATGGAAATTACTTTAGGCCTCCCAAAAATGAAATGATTAATAAAAACCAACAAGACAAAGATAAGTATGTTCAAGAAGGTTCATTCAATAAAAATGAAAATTCTTGTTTCAGATGTGGGAAAAAGGGACATTGGGCTAAGACATGTAGAACGTCAGGCCATATTTGTAAAATGTATAAGGCATCTCTGAAAAATAAAGAAAAAGAAGTCAATTTTCATGAACATGAACCTGAGGACGACTCAACTTACCTAGAAGCTGCAGATTTTACTGAGGATGCAAACGTGGACATGGACATGGAATAAAATAAAAAATAAATAAATAAATAAATATGTGATTTCCATGTTTGTTGCATCTTTATTGTACTTGTTTGTATTCTCTTGTTTGTATTCTCTTGTTTGAAATGTGTATTATCTCATTTGAAGTTTGTATGAAGTATTTAATAAATATTATTATATTAAGCTAACTTACCATCTTTTAGTCTTATATTCTTATTCATTAAGGAGTTTGAGTATGGAAGGTATTGGAGACATTTGCATCCCGGACAGTGGCACAACTCATACAATCCTCAAAAATAAGAAATATTTTACTGAGGTACAATCTACAAAAGCAGTAATAGATACAATTTCAGGTCCCGCGGACTTGATTGAAGGAACAGGTAATGCTAAATTCATATTACAAAATGGAACAAAATTTGTCATTAATAATGCTTTATTTTCTCCAAAATCTAAGAGAAACTTGTTGAGATTTAATGACATATACCGTCAAGGATATGATACTGAAACAATAACTGAAGGTAATATGAAATATATGTACATTACTGCTAATATTTTGGGAAAGTAACAAATACTGGAAAAACTACCACAATTATCTCGTGGATTACATTATACAAATATTCATGAAACTGAATGTAATTTGATAATAAAAGAGGATCCCAAAATATTGACATTATGGCATGAACGCTCCACGATGATGAGGAAAATAATTAATAGTACACATGGTGTAATATCCGCAATTTTCGATTTTTGGTAAATTTCTTTTTCGGACGGAGTCCGTTTTGACGACTCGCTCATGACCGTTTCTTCATTTCGAGAATGATTAATTCTGCACTTTTTGTCATCCGAGTTCGTTTCGGTATCGTTTTGTCGAGTTCCGAGATTTTTAGCGACTTTTCCGCACTCGAGTTCGATTCTTGCGAATCTCGTCCGAAACTGTTGTTTCGAGTTTCTCGTAAGTTCATTTAATGTTATTATTCATGTTGCGAGCTTTGGTTTGGTGTTTCGATCGCGTATCGTGATTTTCGGACGTTTTGGGCCATTTTCGTAATTTCCCAAAGTTTTGGGTAATTACTCCCGTTGTCGAATTCCGAGCCTTCGGGTGGTCGGAATTGTGTGTTCTCTTAGCTCTTAGATTCGTCTTTGCGAGTACGTCGTAACCGTATCATCGATTCGTATTCAGGTTCGGGTTTCGGGGTCGTTCGGGTCGTCGGAGTTGGCCCCGGCCGAGTCATGGCCGGGCAATCTGACCCAGGCCGGCATTGGCCGAGTTACGGCCGGTAGTGCTCGGCAGCTTCTGGCCGAGTTACGGCCGGTAGTGCTCGGCAGCTTCTGGCCGAGCAGGCCGTACCGTGGGCCGCGGCACATGCCGGCAGGGCCGCGGCACGCTCGTGCATTTTTTCGGCCAAACCGTCTGTACCTGGTGCCGCGGCACATGTCGGCCGGGCCGCGGCACACTGCCGATCATCGGGCGCAGATTTGGCCCTGTGCCGCGGCACACTCCCGCCAGGCGACACCGCGACACTTATTTATGGCCCTGCAGACGGGTTTTTGGCCATTTTTCTCAATCTTTCCTTTCTCTTCCACGATTGTGGTCTTGGTAATCTTGAAGCCATGTTGTTTAACAACAAATCCATGAAGTTCTTGAGGTTATAACATCAATCAATCATCCGTTATCATCCTTTGATCCAGCGAATCAAGGTAATCTTCCTTAGAACCCTAATTTCGTTAATTTGAGGGTTTTTGCATTTTTATCCGATTCGTTCCGTGTTGTTGATTAATCCATGATGGGTATGATTAATCTTGGTAGTATTCTTGTGTTTAACATCATTTAATCCATTGTTCTTCGTCGAATCGAAGTATATTCTTGATTTCCTTCGAATCGACTTTTTGGGGGATTTGTTCTCGATCTCGTTTTCCATCCGTTTTTGTTGGATAAATTGTGGTTAAATGATGTTGTTAAACATATTCCATGGATTGTATATCCATATTTCGACTTAGAATTCCGTTTTCGTGTTTTGTCGGGACGAATCGTGTTCTTGGCCGTTTTGGGGAAAACACTCGAACTTTCGTCATTCATTCTTTGAATTCAGCGGCTTTGGGTCGTACTTTGTAATTTATTTTCGTTGTTATTGTTTTCGTTCGTAGTTCATTGTTGCGGATTGTCGTTCGGTGGAGTCGGTGAGTTCGTAGTCGGTTCGTGCCAACCTACTTCGGCCGATTCTCTGCGTTGTGGTTATTCGAGGCAAGTATCTTTCCCATACATTACGTGTTTTATGGATATATTAGTTGGTAATTTACGATACGTGATTTATGAATGCCTATAATTAACTTTCAAAAGAATTGATATGTTTTTCAATACTTCCTTAAAAGATGACTCGTATGATTTCATTGTTAAATATGCTTGTCTAAGTATGTGTGGGGTATCGTGGGATTATGACGTTGTGGATTTATAGCTTAACCTTTCCTTGAGATATGTATGGAACGTATGCCTATTGATGATCCTGTCTCACTGTGTCGTTCGGCGTGGTTGGATAGGTATTTTCCCTCGTTGCTATGTTGTTGGTACTAGCTGCATCGTTGAAATTCTAGCATGAATCGTATCATTACTTGGTCGTGAGTATATGTTGGATGAACTAGCCATTCTAGTAAGGTACCTCGACTATATATACTGTGATTGACCTTCGAGGCTTGTGGTTTGCAACTGTGATTTTGGAACGTGTGTGTGTGTTGTTCCTTCCACCCGGAGTGTCCGACGGGATGTGTGGGGGTCGATACTAAGGGGTACGGCCACGGAAGTGGACTTGGGTGCGTGTGTGGATGAACTTCCACCCGGAGTGTCCGACGGGATTTCTGGGGGTCGATACTAAGGGGTACGGCCGCGGAAGTGGTTTCCCACCCGGAGTGTCCGACGGGATGTCTGTGTAATACCCGGTTGTAATTCAGTCATTATCATTCAGTAATTTCATTCGGTGATTGTCACTCTGTGGATTTTCACTCATTTATAATCATTCATCAATCATGTTCATTCACCCGTGTTCACCGTTCGGAGAAACTTCGAGTTGTGTATCGTTATTGTTCATTATTTCAACTTTCCTCATATGAGTTCGACTTTATTAGATCACCATTAATTTTTGGTAACTCCAAAAATTCTAAATCTTTGCAATATTATAGAGCATCGAGTTAGCTTTCCAATGGTTCAAACGATGAGTCAATCGGAGTCCGGACGAGAGAGTTATGGTCGTTTTAGCTCAACCGCTCACTTTTCAGTTATTGGCCGATCACTGCCGAACGAACTCGGCCGTGTCGTCCGACACGGCCCGTGCCGTACTCGTCCGGAAAATGCCAAAGTGTCTGCCTCAGGACCCGACCGTGTCGTCTGGCACGGCCGAGTCGAACCCTTCCGGATAAGCGAACCGATCGCCCGGACGCCCGACCGTGTCGTGCGCACGGCCGAAGTCATGCCGAAGTCGCTGCCGGACGGGTCATCGTCGGAAGGCCCTCGCGCCGCGACCGTCCGGGCAGACACGGTCGAGTCCTCGCCGGCCACCGCCGGTTGCAGCGACACGACCGTGCCGATCGGCACGGGCCGTGTCCGGCAGGCAGTCAACTCCCTTAAATTCGTTTTTTTTCAGCATTTCAGCCATTTCTATCCCTTTTCTTCACCTTCAACCGAGAGAGTAAGCTTGAGGGAGGGTTTTTCCTTCACAAATCATTTGGGTGTTTGATTTTCTTCATCTCCTTTCGATCGTGAAGCCCGGATAATCAATCTAACGCGTGTTCTTCGGATTAAAGTACTTGAATCTTCAAGAGGTAATTCCTTCAAAACTTTGGACTTCGATTTTGTGTTGAGATATGATGTTTTGGACGTTATAATCATGTTATATGAAGGGATATGTATATGATTATGGGTTTGTATAAGGATTCATTGGATTATTGAGGAATTATTCAAGAACACCTTGAATATCGAGTTGGAATTGGGGATTTTCGACTAATTGTTGTTATAATCACGTTTTTGGATATTCATATCGGATTATTGATCGTATTGGAGATGTTTTATTGGTTTGAAACACTTATTGGAGATTTGAGGTTGGTATTGTTGAGGTTTAGTTGTAAACAATCGGAGTTTGGCCACAACGTATTCGATATAATGCCCCAATGAACTTAGTTTAATCGTATCGACGTTTTGAATTCGTTATATTCGTGTTTAATTCGTATATTGATCGGATTGTCGGTAATTGTATTGAATTAAGGTTGTTCGTGCGACCGACACTTCATTTAGGACATTTGTTCGTGGAAGGACTTTCTTCATCGGTATTTTGTAAGTTAATTCTTACTCGGTTAAAAGGATATTCATGCCTTTTGTTGTTGTTCATTCATAATCATAACTCATTCATCATTATATTAACCGTATCAAAACTTGTTGTTGTCAATGAATTACTTCAGTCATAAGGAACGACGGTTCCAATCTTTTCATTGAGCTGTCATTTTTTTATTACCATTCCACCTCGGTGAGTCATTATTCATTTTCGATGTCACTTTTGTTATATCGTGGCATTCCGGGTCATACTGGCGTGCCGGTTGGTATGTGTTGGATTTTCATGTCGGGCACGTGATGGTCATGTATTGGGAGTGATACATCGACCTGCACACGGGTCATATTGTCTCGTGAGATCGATTAGGTACAAGACCACACGTGTATTTGATCGATACTCGTTGGTGGCTTGTGCACGGACACATTTCCATCCGGGCGTAGTGTGGCGCCACCCTTTGAGCCGCATCGTTAGTTGATTCATATAGCATGTTTGATTGCGTATGTTTCGACAAGATATTTCATAACTTCGTATATAATCATGATTGTGTATTTTCAACCCTTGAGGATTGTTGTTCTTTGTAATCGACCCGTTTGGGGATTTTGTTTTTCAGGTCATGGCAAGGCAAACGCACGGGAATAGCATGTTGATGTCGAGGAGTCCTAGTGATACTAGTAGGGGGCCCCGATCTTTCAGTTATTCATGTTATTGTCCTTTATTTTCCGCTGCAGACTTTCATTTGAATACTCCGTTTCATTCAGTGTTGTGTATTTTATCTTCATATAAAATACACTAGTATTCGGTATTGTCCTGGTGTGTTGTAACTAAACTCCTCATCGGAGTAATTATTGTTGTAATGTAGTTCGGTACTACATTTATCTTGTGTAATTCATTCATTTTTATTGCCTGGTGGGTCCCAGTTGGGGATCTACGGCACTGTAATATCCGCCTAGTTTGGGGTGTTACAGAGTTGGTATCGGAGCGTGGTTTTGAATACTACCCTCCAAGTCATGTCTCATTTGAAATCATCGTCATCGGACTAGTATCATTGGACTTTCGCGTCACGTGTGACCTGTGCAGATGCCGAGCCAATCAGACCGAAAGAACTGTAAGACTTCTAACGCCATGGTATAATTTCTGGCAATAGTCATTCATTCATCATTCATCATTTAACAATCCTCAAACATCATCATTCATTATGATCAGCACGATCATATTAACTCATCAATCACTCAATTCATTTCATTACTCAGTTAATAATCAGGACGATCATATTAACTCATCAATCACTCAATTCATTTCATTACTCAGTTAATAATCAGGACGATCATGTTAACTCGTTAATTACTCAATTCATTTCATTACTCAGTTGTCAATCTGGATGATCATATTATCAATCTTGTTAAGTTATTCAAAATAATCATTTCAAGAATTTCATCAGATAATCATGTAACTTCAGTAAATCATTCATATAATCACTAAGTTAGAGCATGTATACTCATTTTCATCATCTCATGACATAATCATAACGTGCTAATGATGCGGGAAATATAATCATTATGCGACCTTCCTACTTCCGTATGGAGAGAGCTGTCAGGGGATGCACGAGAAGAGGCCGCGGTGCGGACCGAAACCCGAGAAATAATCACTCGCTGTCGGGAAATCGTGCCAGGACTCGGCTCGATCAGAAGATGTTCGGGTTGATCCACTCACTTTTATGCAGGCCATGATGACCCATGTGCAGTTGCTCAATCATCATTGCGCCACTGACCGGATTAATCGAGAGAACTCTCCCGTATGAGACGGCCGCTAAGGAAAGTGTCTTGAACAACAACCTTCATCTTTCAAAGAAGAAATCAACGGCGTAATCAACCCAAAGGCGGTCACCAACCTTCAAGAAGCCTCGTGTGAGCCCTATCGCTTCGAACGACCTTCTACGGCGCATAATCGTGCGGGATCTCATTCCCGAGCGCCGATTCGCCATCACCGTTTCAATTGTGGAACGCCGGTCATTTCAGCACCGAGTGTCTCAAACCGCCCATCACGTGCTATAATTGTGGGAATTTTGGGCATAAGGCCCGTTTTGCCGAAAGGACTCCAAGTCGGCTCCGGTGTCATCTCGTGCCCCAAGCAACCAAAGCTTGTAATCGATCGCTTTATCATCGCTGCTTAAGACAATGGAAGCAAATAGAGTTGGAGCTCAGATTTATCGACGGAGCGTCCGGTTCGGGACCGCAAGTCCTGCATTCATATGATGAGGAGGATCGACGATCCGGTGGCCCGAATGATTTCGTATACTCGTAATTTTATTTCAACTTGTGTGTATCTTTTGATCTTTGGTACACCGCATTCATTCATTTTCGAATCATGCTTGAATAGACTTATTTCGGGATAGTCCTATTGCTTGTGGACCTCATACCATCGGTCTACCTGACGATGGAAGAATTTTCGGAATCATACCTAAGTAAGCTTAGTAACCGCGATTGGTTGGTGGACCTAATCGTGGTGAATTTATCTTAGGACGATGTATTTTCGGTATTAGTTGGCTTAACCATCTTGATACTATCCTCAGTGCTTGTTAGCGTTTGGTCGCTATCTTTCCGTCGTTGGTTGTCGAATGTGTGCTTCAGGGAAGTAATCCCCGTTGTTCCAGTAGAAATTTTATTATGGCGAAAGCAGAGAAATTCCGCAATCGAACTATCCAATCATTCATTGTATCATTTTCATCGATTGACCTTTCTAAGGCAATCGAGTTATTCAATCATTTCTTGTATCATTTCCATCGATTGGCTTTTCTAAGACAATCGAGTCATTCAATCATTCATTGTATCATTTTCATCGATTGACCTTTCTAAGGCAATCGAGTTATTCAATCATTCCTTGTATCATTTCCATCGATTGGCTTTTCTAAGACAATCGAGTCATTCAAACATTCATTGTATCATCTTCATCGATTGGCCTTTCTAAGGCAATCGAGTTGTTCAATCATTATTGGTATCTCTTTTTATCGATTGACCATTCTCGGACAATCGAAATGTTCAATCATTCGTGGTATCATTGTCATCGATTGACGATGTATTTCCGCATTTGAGTTATCTAGTTGCCTTCACATAGAGTAGGGAATTCAGGAGTGAGTGGGAGCCAGTCCCCATTTATCGAATGCACCTTATCGGATGGACACGACCGAAATGCGAGAGTTGAAGAATCAACTTGAGGAATTGTTCGAGAAACGTTATATCCAACAGAGTACGTCCCCTTGGGGAGCACCGATCTTTGTTTGTCAAGAAGAATGATAGTTCTTTTCGCTTGTGTATCGATTACCAGGAGTTGAACAGGGTGATGATCAAGAGTAGTATCCTTTACCTCGTATTGATGATCTTTTAGATCAACTTCAGGGAGCTTCAGTATTTTCCAAGATCGACTTAAGATCTGGATATCACCAGTTGCGGATTCGAGAGTCGGATATCGAGGACAGCGTTTCATACACGCTATGGTCATTATGAGTTCGTAGTTATGCCGTTCGGGCTAACTATTGCACCTGCGGTATTCATGTAGTTAATGAATCGGGTTTTCATCGATTTTTTAGATCAGTTTGTTGTTGTCTTCATCGATGACATTTTGATTTATTCTCGTAGCCAAGAGGAACACGAGGTACGTCTTCATCAGGTTCTCGACGTGTTGAGACGAGAACAACTTTATGGAAAGTTTTCCAAATGTGAGTTCTGGAGGTCCGAGGTGACTTTCTCGGACATGTAATTTCATCTGACAGAGTTCGTGTCGACCCTCAGAAGACGGAGACTATCCGAGATTGGCAACCTCCAAAAGATATTAAGTAAATCCGATGTTTCCTCGGATTAGTTGGTTAATTATCCAACCCACGGCCGGAACTAGCAACCGTGGTTTTCGCGTTGGAAATTTGGCGTCGTTACTTTTATGGCATCACCTGTCAGATCTTCACCAATCACAAGAGTTGAAGTATATATTTACTCAGAAGGAGTTAAATATGCGACAGAGGCGGTGGTTGGAACTAATCAAAGATTTTGATATCGAGATCCTTTACCACCCGGGGAAGGCGAATGTTGTCGCCGACGCCTTGAGTCGTAAGTCCGTTCAGGAGCAGATGCTTGCTCGTTTAACAGTTCAGAAGGAGCTTCAACAGGAATTCCTTAGACCCGAGATCGAGGTCTGGCTTCAGCGAGTTCAGGGACAGCTTTGTATGTTAGAGATTTCATCATCTCTTGAGGATGCAATCGGGAGAATCGTGGTTCGGACCCGGCATTGTTGCGCATTCGTGAAGATGTGGCTCGGGAAAGCCCCTGGATTCGTGGTCCACGAGGATGGACTTTTGAGGTTTAAGAACCGGTTGTGCGTACCGGCGAATGACGAGTTGAAAAACTCTATTTTGAGAGAAGCTCATGCTACCCCTTATTCTGTTCACCCGGGGTCTAGCAAGATGTATAAAGACTTGAAACAAAATTACTGGTGGAGTAATATGAAGCGAGAAGTCGCGGAATTTGTTTCGAGATGCTTAACTTGCCAACAAGTCAAGATTGAACATCAGCGACCGGCGGGTATGCTGAAAACTCTCCCTATTCCAGAGTGGAAGTGGGAAGACATTTCTATGGATTTCATCACGAGTTTGCCGAAGAGTCGTCATGGCATGAATACGATCTGGGTGATTGTGGACCGCTTAACTAAATCAGCTCATTTCCTTGAGATCAAGGATACGTGGGGTCCCGAGAGACTGGCCCAGTTATTCATCAAGGAGATAGTGAGACTGCACGGTACTCCTAAGAGTATCGTTTCCGATCGTGACGGTCGATTTGTGTCTCATTTTTGGAAATCAATTCATCGTGCTATGGGAACTCAGCTTAATCTCAGTACTGCCTTTCATCCTCAGTCCGACGGACAATCAGAGAGGATTATTCAGACATTAGAGGACATGTTGAGAGCTTGCGTCCTCGATTGGAAGGACGATTGGGAAGCCCAACTACCGTTGATCGAGTTCACGTATAATAATAGTTAGCATGCTTCCATTAAGATGGCACCTTACGAGGCCTTGCACGGTCGTCGTTGTCGATCTCCTTTGTGTTGGGATGACTTATCAGGATCAATCGGCACCGAGCCCGATATGCTTATTAGCCGCCCGGGAGAAGGTAGCTTTGATCAAGAGTCGTTTGTTGACATTTCGAGTCGGCGTAAATCATATGCGTATAATCGTCGTCGACCACTAGAGTTCGAGACGGGTGACCATGTTTTGGTCAAGGTATCCCCGAGTCGAGGTATTTTCCGTTTCGGAAAACGGGGGAAGTTGAGTCCGAGATTCATTGGACCGTTTGAAATTTTGGATCGAGTAGGCGAGTTAGCTTATCGATTGGCTTTACCTCCGGCTTTGAGCCGAATTCATAATGTGTTTCACGTCTCTCAGTTGCGGAAGTATGTTACCGACCCGAGTCACATACTTTAGTTCGACGTAATCGAGATCGCGGATGATCATTCGTACGAGGAGCGTCCTGTACGAGTGTTGGAGCGGCGAATCAAACAGTTGAGAAATAAGTCGATTCCTTTGGTCAAGATTCAGTGGTCTAGACACGGAGTCGAAGAGGCTACTTGGGAAACCGAGGATAGTATGCGGGAGGGTTATCCCGAGTTGTTTGACCCTTAGTTTCGGGGACGAAACTCTTTTAAGGGGGTGTATGTAATACCGGTTGTAATTCGATCATTATCATTCAGTAATTTCATTCGGTGATTGTCACTCAGTGGATTTTCACTCATTTATAATCATTCATCAATCATGTTCATTCACCCGTGTTCACCGTTCGGAGAAACTTCGAGTTGTGTATCGTTATTGTTCATTATTTCAACTTTCCTCATATGAGTTCGACTTTGTTAGATCACCATTAATTTTTGGTAACTCCAAAAATTCTAAATCTTTGCAATATTATAGAGCATCGAGTTATCTTTCCAATGGTTCAAACGGTGAGTCAATCGGAGTCCGGACGAGAGAGTTATGGTCGTTTTAGCTCAACCGCTCACTTTTCAGTTATTGGCCGATCACTGCCGGACGAACTCGGCCGTGTCGTCCGACACGGCCCGTGCCGTACTCGTCCGGAAAATGCCGAAGTGTCTGCCTCAGGACCCGACCGTGGCGTCTGGCACGGCCGAGTCGAACCCTTCCGGATAAGCTGTAACCGATCGCCAAGACGCCCGACCGTGCCGCCCGCACGGCCGAGTCATGCCGAGCCGCCATTGGACGGTCATCGCCGGAAGGCTCCCGCGCCGCGACCGTGTCAAGCGAGACACGGCCGAGTCCTCGCCGGCCACCAGGCGACACGACTGCGTGCCGATCGGCACGGGCGTGTCCGGCAGCACCAACTCCCTTAAATTCGTTTTTTCAAAGATTTCAGCCATTTCTATCCCTTTTCTTCACCTTCAACCGAGAGAGTAAGCTTGAGGGAGGGTTTTTCCTTCACAAATCATTTGGGTGTTTGATTTTCTTCATCTCCTTTTGATCGTGAAGCCCGGATAATCAATCTAACGCGTGTTCTTCGGATTAAAGTACTTGAATCTTCAAGAGGTAATTCCTTCAACACTTTGGACTTCGATTTTGTGTTGAGATATGATGTTTTGGACGTTATAATCATGTTATATGAAGGAATATGTATATGATTATGGGTTTGTATAAGGATTCATTGGATTATTGAGGAATTATTCAAGAACACCTTGAATATCGAGTTGGAATTGGGGATTTTCGACTAATTGTTGTTATAATCACGTTTTTGGATATTCATATCGGATTATTGATCGTATTGGAGATGTTTTATTGGTTTGAAACACTTATTGGAGATTTGAGGTTGGTATTGTTGAGGTTTAGTTGTAAACAATCGGAGTTTGGCCACAACGTATTCGATATAATGCCCCAATGAACTTAGTTTAATCGTATCGACGTTTTGAATTCGTTATATTCGTGTTTAATTCGTATATTGATCGGATTGTCGGTAATTGTATTGAATTAAGGTTGTTCGTGCGACCGACACTTCATTTAGGACATTTGTTCGTGGAAGGACTTTCTTCATCGGTATTTTGTAAGTTAATTCTTACTCGGTTAAAAGGATATTCATGCCTTTTGTTGTTGTTCATTCATAATCATAACTCATTCATCATTATATTAACCGTATCAAAACTTGTTGTTGTCAATTAATTACTTCAGTCATAAGGAACGACGGTTCCAATCTTTTCATTGAGCTGTCATTTTTTTATTACCATTCCACCTCGGTGAGTCATTATTCATTTTCGATGTCACTTTTGTTATATCGTGGCATTCCGGGTCATACTGGCGTGCAGTTGGTATGTGTTGGATTTTCATGTCGGGCACGTGATGGTCATGTATTGGGAGTGATACATCGACTGTGCACACGGGTCATATTGTCTCGTGAGACTGATTAGGTACAAGACCACACGTGTATTTGATCGATACTCGTTGGTGGCTTGTGCACGGACACATTTCCATCCCGGGCGTAGTGTGGCGCCACCCTTTGAGCCGTACTGTTAGTTGATTCATATAGCATGTTTGATTGCGTATGTTTCGACAAGATTTTTCATAACTTCGTATATAATCATGATTGTGTATTTTCAACCCTTGAGGATTGTTGTTCTTTGTAATCGACCCGTTTGGGGATTTTGTTTTTCGTGTCATGGCAAGGCAAACGCACGGGAATAGCATGTTGATGTCGAGGAGTCCTAGTGATACTAGTAGGGGGCCCCGATCTTTCAGTTATTCATGTTATTGTCCTTTATTTTCCGCTGCAGACTTTCATTTGAATACTCTGTTTCATTCAGTGTTGTGTATTTTATCTTCATATAAAATACACTAGTATTCGGTATTGTCCTGGTGTGTTGTAACTAAACTCCTCATCGGAGTAATTATTGTTGTAATGTAGTTCGGTACTACATTTATCTTGTGTAATTCATTCATTTTTATTGCCTGGTGGGTCCCAGTTGGGGATCTACGGCACTGTAATATCCGCCTAGTTTGGGGTGTTACAGAGTTGGTATCGTAGCGTGGTTTTGAATACTACCCTCCAAGTCATGTCTCATTTGAAATCATCGTCATCGGACTAGTATCATTGGACTTTCGCGTCACGTGTGACCTGTGCAGATGCCGAGCCAATCAGACCGAAAGAACTGTAAGACTTCTAACGCCATGGTATAATTTCTGGCAATAGTCATTCATTCATCATTCATCATTTAACAATCCTCAAACATCATCATTCATTATGATCGGCACGATCATATTAACTCATCAATCACTCAATTCATTTCATTACTCAGTTAATAATCAGGACGATCATATTAACTCATCAATCACTCAATTCATTTCATTACTCAGTTAATAATCAGGACGATCATGTTAACTCGTTAATTACTCAATTCATTTCATTACTCAGTTGTCAATCTGGATGATCATATTATCAATCTTGTTAAGTTATTCAAAATAATCATTTCAATAATTTCATCGATAATCATGTAACTTCATAAATCATTCATATAATCACTAAGTTAGAGCATGTATACTCATTTTCATCATCTCATGACATAATCATAACGTGCTAATGATGCGGAAATATAATCATTATGCGACCTTCCTACTTCCGTATGGAGAGTCAGCCGTGGATGCACGAGAAGAGGCGCGGTGCGGACCAAACCCGAGAAATAATCACTGTCGGGAAATCGTGCAGGACTCGGCTCGATCGTAAGATGTTCGGGTTGATCCACTCACTTTTATGCAGCCATGATGACCCATGTGCGCTTGCTCAATCATCATTGCGCCACTGACCGGATTAATCGAGAGAACTCTCCGTATGAGACGGCCGCTAAGGAAAGTGTTGAACAACAACCTTCATCTTTCAAAGAAGAAATCAACGGCGTAATCAACCCAAAGGCGGTCACCAACCTTCAAGAAGCCTCGTGTGAGCCCTATCGCTTCGAACGACCTTCTACGGCGCATAATCGTGCGGGATCTCATTCCCGAGCGCCGGTTCGCCATCACCTGTTTCAATTGTGGAACGCCGGGTCATTTCAGCACTGAGTGTCTGAAACCGTCCATCACGTGCTATAATTGTGGGAATTTTGGGCATAAGGCCCGTTTTTGCCGAAAGGACTCCAAGTCGGCTCCGGTGTCATCTCAGGCCCCGAAGCAACCAGCGTTTCAGAATCGATCGCTTTATCATCGCTGCTTAAGACAATGGAAGCAAATAGAGTTGGAGTCGTATTTATCGACGGAGCGTCCGGTTCGGGGACCGGCAAGTCCCAGATTCATATGATGAGGAGGATCGACGATCCGGTGGCCCGAATGATTTCAGGTATACTCGTAATTTTATTTCAACTTGTGTGTATCTTTTGATGCTGGTACACCGCATTCATTCATTTTCGAATCATGCTTGAATAGACTTATTTCGGGATAGTCCTATTGCTTGTGGACCTCATACCATCGGTCTACCTGACGATGGAAGAATTTTCGGAATCATACCTAAGTAAGCTTAGTAACCGCGATTGGTTGGTGGGCCTAATCGTGGTGAATTTATCTTAGGACGATGTATTTTCGGTATTAGTTGGCTTAACCATCTTGATACTATCCTCAGTGCTTGTTAGCGTTTGGTCGTTATCTTTCCGTCGTTGGTTGTCGACTGTGTGCTTCAGGGAAGTAATCCCCGTTGTTCCAGTAGAAATTTTATTATGGCGAAAGCAGAGAAATTCCGCAATCGAACTATCCAATCATTCATTGTATCATTTTCATCGATTGACCTTTCTAAGGCAATCGAGTTATTCAATCATTTCTTGTATCATTTCCATCGATTGGCTTTTCTAAGACAATCGAGTCATTCAATCATTCATTGTATCATTTTCATCGATTGACCTTTCTAAGGCAATCGAGTTATTCAATCATTCCTTGTATCATTTCCATCGATTGGCTTTTCTAAGACAATCGAGTCATTCAAACATTCATTGTATCATCTTCATCGATTGGCCTTTCTAAGGCAATCGAGTTGTTCAATCATTATTGGTATCTCTTTTTATCGATTGACCATTCTCGGACAATCGAAATGTTCAATCATTCGTGGTATCATTGTCATCGATTGACGATGTATTTCCGCATTTGAGTTATCTAGTTGCCTTCACATAGAGTAGGGAATTCGGAGTGAGTGGGAGCCAGACGTCCCATTTATCGAAGGCACCGTATCGGATGGCCACGATCGAAATGCGAGAGTTGAAGAATCAACTTGAGGAATTGTTCGAGAAAGGTTATATCCAACCGAGTACGCCCCCGTGGGAGCACCGATCTTTTTGTCAAGAAGAATGATAGTTCTTTTCGCTTGTGTATCGATTACCGTGAGTTGAACAGGTGATGATCAAGAGTAGTATCCTTTACCTCGTATTGATGATCTTTTAGATCAACTTGGAGCTTCAGATTTTCCAAGATCGACTTAAGATCCGGATATCACCAGCCATGGATTCGAGAGTCGGATATCGAGGACAGCGTTTCATACACGCTATGGTCATTATGAGTTCGTAGTTATGCCGTTCGGGCTAACTATTGCACCTGCGGTATTCATGTAGTTAATGAATCGGGTTTTCATCGACTTTTTAGATCAGTTTGTTGTTGTCTTCATCGATGACATTTTGATTTATTCTCGTAGCCAAGAGGAACACGAGGTACGTCTTCATCAGGTTCTCGACGTGTTGAGACGAGAACAACTTTATGGAAAGTTTTCCAAATGTGAGTTCTGGAGGTCCGAGGTGACTTTCTCGGACATGTAATTTCATCTGACAGAGTTCGTGTCGACCCTCAGAAGACGGAGACTATCCGAGATTGGCAACCTCCAAAAGATATTAAGTAAATCCGATGTTTCCTCGGATTAGTTGGTTAATTATCCAACCCACGGCCGGAACTAGCAACCGTGGTTTTCGCGTTGGAAATTTGGCGTCGTTACTTTTATGGCATCACCTGTCAGATCTTCACCAATCACAAGAGTTGAAGTATATATTTACTCAGAAGGAGTTAAATATGCGACAGAGGCGGTGGTTGGAACTAATCAAAGATTTTGATATCGAGATCCTTTACCACCCGGGGAAGGCGAATGTTGTCGCCGACGCCTTGAGTCGTAAGTCCGTTCAGGAGCAGATGCTTGCTCGTTTAACAGTTCAGAAGGAGCTTCAACAGGAATTCCTTAGACCCGAGATCGAGGTCTGGCTTCAGCGAGTTCAGGGACAGCTTTGTATGTTAGAGATTTCATCATCTCTTGAGGATGCAATCAGGGAGAATCAGGGTTCAGACCCAGCATTGTTGCGCATTCGTGAAGATGTGGCTCAGGGGAAAGCCCCTGGATTCGTGGTCCACGAGGATGGACTTTTGAGGTTTAAGAACCGGTTGTGCGTACCGGCGAATGACGAGTTGAAAAACTCTATTTTGAGAGAAGCTCATGCTACCCCTTATTCTGTTCACCCGGGGTCTAGCAAGATGTATAAAGACTTGAAACAAAATTACTGGTGGAGTAATATGAAGCGAGAAGTCGCGGAATTTGTTTCGAGATGCTTAACTTGCCAACAAGTCAAGATTGAACATCAGCGACCGGCGGGTATGCTGAAAACTCTCCCTATTCCAGAGTGGAAGTGGGAAGACATTTCTATGGATTTCATCACGAGTTTGCCGAAGAGTCGTCATGGCATGAATACGATCTGGGTGATTGTGGACCGCTTAACTAAATCAGCTCATTTCCTTGAGATCAAGGATACGTGGGGTCCCGAGAAACTGGCCCAGTTATTCATCAAGGAGATAGTGAGACTGCACGGTACTCCAAAGAGTATCGTTTCCGATCGTGACGGTCGATTTGTGTCTCATTTTTGGAAATCAATTCATCGTGCTATGGGAACTCAGCTTAATCTCAGTACTGCCTTTCATCCTCAGTCCGACGGACAATCAGAGAGGACTATTCAGACATTAGAGGACATGTTGAGAGCTTGCGTCCTCGATTGGAAGGACGATTGGGAAGCCCAACTACCGTTGATCGAGTTCACGTATAATAATAGTTAGCATGCTTCCATTAAGATGGCACCTTACGAGGCCTTGCACGGTCGTCGTTGTCGATCTCCTTTGTGTTGGGATGACTTATCAGGATCAATCGGCACCGAGCCCGATATGCTTATTAGCCGCCCGGGAGAAGGTAGCTTTGATCAAGAGTCGTTTGTTGATTTCGAGTCGGTAAATCATATGCAGATAATCGTCGTCGACCACTAGAGTTCGAGACGGGTGACAATGTTTTGGTCAAGGTATCCCCGAGTCGAGGTATTTTCCGTTTCGGAAAACGGGGGAAGTTGAGTCCGAGATTCATTGGACCGTTTGAAATTTTGGATCGAGTAGGCGGGTTAGCTTATCGATTGGCTTTACCTCCGGATTTGAGCCGAATTCATAATGTGTTTCACGTCTCTCAGTTGCGGAAGTATGTTACCGACCCGAGTCACATACTTCAGTTCGACGTAATCGAGATCGCGGATGATCATTCGTACGAGGAGCGTCCTGTACGAGTGTTGGAGCGGCGAATCAAACAGTTGAGAAATAAGTCGATTCCTTTGGTCAAGATTCAGTGGTCTAGACACGGAGTCGAAGAGGCTACTTGGGAAACCGAGGATAGTATGCGGGAGGGTTATCCCGAGTTGTTTGACCCTTAGTTTCGGGGACGAAACTCTTTTAAGGGGGGGTGTATGTAATACCCGGTTGTAATTCAGTCATTATCATTCAGTAATTTCATTCGGTGATTGTCACTCAGTGGATTTTCACTCATTTATAATCATTCATCAATCATGTTCATTCACCCGTGTTCACCGTTCGGAGAAACTTCGAGTTGTGTATCGTTATTGTTCATTATTTCAACTTTCCTCATATGAGTTCGACTTTGTTAGATCACCATTAATTTTTGGTAACTCCAAAAATTCTAAATCTTTGCAATATTATAGAGCATCGAGTTATCTTTCCAATGGTTCAAACGGTGAGTCAATGAGTC
The DNA here is from genome assembly GCA_033398695.1 of Orobanche coerulescens. Lineage (NCBI taxonomy): Eukaryota > Viridiplantae > Streptophyta > Magnoliopsida > Lamiales > Orobanchaceae > Orobanche > Orobanche coerulescens. The sequence goes on along the minus strand of CM065802.1, from coordinate 176,759,515 downwards.
CTGGACGAGAGTTATGGTCGCTTTAGCTCAACCGCTCACTTTTCGCTTATTGGCGATCATCGCCGGACGAACTCGGACGTGTCGTCCGACACGGCCCGCGGCCGTACTCGTCCGGAAAATGCCGGGTGTTCGCCTCAGACCCGACCGTGTCGCTCGCACGGCCGAGTCGAACCCTTCCGAATAAGCGAACCGATCGCCAGACGCCCGACCGTGTCGCCCGCACGGCCGAAGTCATGCCGAAGTCAGCCGTCGGACGGTCATCGCGGAAGGCCCTCCGCGCCGCGACTGTCAAGCGGGGACACGGTCGAGTCCTGTCGCCGCCACCGTCGGCGGTATGCGACACGGCCGTGCCGATCGGCACGGCCGTGTCCGGCAGCATAACTCCTTAAATTCGTTTTTTCAAAGATTTCAGCCATTTCTATCCCTTTTCTTCACCTTCAACCGAGAGAGTAAGCTTGAGGGAGGGTTTTTCCTTCACAAATCATTTGGGTGTTTGATTTTCTTCATCTCCTTTCGATCGTGAAGCCCGGATAATCAATCTAACGCGTGTTCTTCGGATTAAAGTACTTGAATCTTCAAGAGGTAATTCCTTCAACACTTTGGACTTCGATTTTGTGTTGAGATATGATGTTTTGGACATTATAATCATGTTATATGAAGGGATATGTATATGATTATGGGTTTGTATAAGGATTCATTGGATTATTGAGGAATTATTCAAGAACACCTTGAATATCGAGTTGGAATTGGGGATTTTCGTCTAATTGTTGTTATAATCACGTTTTTGGATATTCATATCGGATTATTGATCGTATTGGAGATGTTTTATTGGTTTGAAACACTTATTGGAGATTTGAGGTTGGTATTGTTGAGGTTTAGTTGTAAACAATCGGAGTTTGGCCACAACGTATTCGATATAATGCCCCAATGAACTTAGTTTAATCGTATCGACGTTTTGAATTCGTTATATTCGTGTTTAATTCGTATATTGATCGGATTGTCGGTAATTGTATTGAATTAAGGTTGTTCGTGCGACCGACACTTCATTTAGGACATTTGTTCGTGGAAGGACTTTCTTCATCGGTATTTTGTAAGTTAATTCTTACTCGGTTAAAAGGATATTCATACCTTTTGTTGTTGTTCATTCATAATCATAACTCATTCATCATTATATTAACCGTATCAAAACTTGTTGTTGTCAATTAATTACTTCAGTCATAAGGAACGACGGTTCCAATCTTTTCATTGAGCTGTCATTTTTTTTTATTACCATTCCACCTCGGTGAGTCATTATTCATTTTCGATGTCACTTTTGTTATATCGTGGCATTCCGGGTCATCTTGGGCGCGTGCAGTTGGTATGTGTTGGATTTTCATGTCGGGCACGTGATGGTCATGTATTGGGAGTGATACATTGGACTGTGCACACGGGTCATATTGTCTCGTGAGACTGATTAGGTACAAGACCACACGTGTATTTGATCGATACTCGTTGGTGGCTTGTGTACGGACACATTTCCATCCCGGGCGTAGTGTGGCGCCACCCTTTGAGCCGTACTGTTAGTTGATTCATATAGCATGTTTGATTGCGTATGTTTCGACAAGATATTTCATAACTTCAGATATAATCATGATTGTGTATTTTCAACCCTTGAGGATTGTTGTTCTTTGTAATCGACCCCGTTTGGGGATTTTGTTTTTCGTGTCATGGCAAGGCAAACGCACGGAATAGCATGTTGATGTCGAGGAGTCCTAGTGATACTAGTAGGGGCCCCGATCTTCAGCTTATTCATGTTATTGTCCTTTATTTTCCGCTGCAGACTTTCATTTGAATACTCCGTTTCATTCAGTGTTGTGTATTTTATCTTCATATAAAATACACTAGTATTCGGTATTGTCCTGGTGTGTTGTAACTAAACTCCTCATCGGAGTAATTATTGTTGTAATGTAGTTCGGTACTACATTTATCTTGTGTAATTCATTCATTTTCATTGCCTGGTGGGTCCCAGTTGGGGATCTACGGCACTGTAATATCCGCCTAGTTTGGGGTGTTACAGTCTGGGGATCGATACTAAGGGGTACGGCCGCGGGTTACCAGTTGTGGTTTTCATCTTGAGGATGACGTTGATGTTTTCGTTAATTGTGATATTGTTTGGAGTATCACAATGCTTTGTGCTCGGGGTCGAGAGACATTATATATCGAGTCTTGGTGCTTGGCTAGAATGGCATAAGAATAATGTGTTATGTGTAATGTGTCCTTGTAAGTGATTTGAAGTGGATGATCGGGTCGTGGACCCTGTGTTTTGTGACCGGAATGGTTGGGTCGTGGACCCCGTGTTTTGTTAACGGATTTGCATTTTGGAAAATGAACTTTGGGGCTGTGACCCTCAATGACTTTCGAGGAATTAAGAACTTTCCAATTTCTAATGTTTTCAAAACTCCCGAGATTTGGAAATGTTTTCAAAGTGCTTACTTGCTTCGTTTATACTTTCAAACTTGAACTATTTTTAATTAAATATATCTCGGGAAGTCTTTCGTTGTATTCTCGGAATGTGTTGTGTATGGCTCGTATTTGCACTTTATACTTGCACTAGCGAAACAGTGGAGTTTTGCTAACCCCCGAGTAATCGGGGGTGGATATCTGTATTGTGTCCAGGTACATGCAGGTTTTTGGGAGCAAGACACAGGATCGATGCGAGGGATGATGAAAGACGAATGATACTAATCACACGAAGGCCAATTTTGACTTCAGTTAGTCGGAGTCCATTGTATTGTCTTTTCCGCTGTCTTATTGTTCGTTGTTGCAAGTATTTTACCCTTGCATGTGTATGAGTCTGGATGAGTTTATGTATTTTGATTCGTAAGTCAGTGACGGAAGACCAAATCGGTCTATTGATTCGTTATTTTGATTCGTCAGTATGTAATGTAATGGGTTGTGTTGATGTCTAGCCTGGTGGATCCTCACGGAGAGGGTCTGCGGCGTGTAATATTTCCGGTTTGATCTGGGGGTGTTACACATGGTCACCCAATGAAAGGTGTAAAACTCATAAATAATAAACTATGTGAAGCTTGTTTTCTTGGAAAGTTTATAATAAGGCATTCACCAGGCAGCCTTGAAAAGGAATCACCTACATTTCTCGAAAGAATTCAAGGTGACATATGTGGACCTATTGATCCACCATCAGGACCTTTCAGGTATTTTATGATTTTAATTGATGCATCTAGTAGATGGTCACATATTTGTTTATTGTCAAGTCGTGATATGGCATTTGCAAGATTCCTTGCACAAATAATTAAACTAAAGGCACAATTTCCTGATTATACTATACGAAATGTGAGACTTGACAATGCTGGTGAATTCACATCACAAGTATTTAATGATTATTGTATGTCAATTGGAATTACAGTCGAACATCCTGTTCCGCATGTGCATGCACAAAATGGTTTAGCTTAAGCATTAATTAAACGCCTTCAATATATTGCTAGACCACTAATAATGAGAACAAAGCTACCAGTTACTGTTTGGGGTCATGCAATTTTACATGCTGCTTCACTAATAAGGTTAAGACCAAGTGCTAATCATAAATATACTCCATATCAACTTGCACTTGGTCAGGAGCCAGATGTTTCCCATCTAAAAGTTTTGGGTTGTGCAGTATATGTACCAATAGCTACCCCACAAAGAACAAAAATGGGACCTCAACGAAGGTTGGAAATATATGTTGGGTATGACTCACCCTCTATTATTAGATATCTTGAACCTCTAACAGGTGATATTTTTCAAGCAAGATTTGTTGATTGTCATTTTGATGAGACGGGATTCCCAACCTTAGGGGGAGGTAATAAACAACTGGAAAAAGACATAACATGGTATGTACCATCATTATTACATTTGGATCCATATACAAAATTATGGTAAGAAAATGTAAGAAAAATTGTACATTTACAAGGTTTGGTAAATGAATTGCCAGATGCATTTACTGATATGAAAAGAGTGACAAAGTCACATGTGCCAGCTGTTAATACTCCTGATCGGATTGAAATTCCAAAAGAAAATGAAAATAAAAGTACATCTAAAGCACGCTTAAAGCGTGGAAGGCCTGTTGGTTCCAAAGATAAAAATCCCCGGAAAAAAAATAGCCAATATAAATGAATGTGCTAAAGAAGCACAAAATGATAAAAAATATGATCATGTTGAAACACAAGCTGAGGTAAATAAGGAGGTCATTGAAAATGAAACTGAAAATACAAATGATCTCGAGATATCTATTAATTATATTAATACGGGGAATTTATGGAATAGGAGAAATAATCACATTGATGAGATATTTGCATACTCCATTGTGTGTGATATAATAATTGGAGATGACGATCCTGAACCCATATCTATATTCGAATGTCAAAATAGACCTGATTGGCCAAAATGGAAAGATGCAATAGATGCCGAACTAAATTCTCTTAGAAAACGAAAAGTGTTTGGACTGATTATTGTCACACCCAGTAATGTGAAACCTGTTGGATATAATGGGTCTTTGTAAGGAAACGAAATGAGAAAAACCAGATTGTAACATACAAGGCTCGTCTTGTTGCACAAGGTTTTTCACAAAGACCTGGGATTGATTATGAGGTAACATATTCCCCTGTTATGGATGCCATTACTTTTCATTATTTAATTAGTTTATCGGTATCTTATAATCTTAATATGCATCTCATGGATATTGTTACAACATATTTATATGAATCACTTGATGCTGATATATATATATATGAAAATTCCTGAAGGATTTAAGTTGCCTGAAACATCGAAACCCAGAGAAATTTATATAATTAAATTGCAGAGATCTTTATATGGGTTGAAACAATCTGGACTCATGTGGTATAACAGATTAAGTGAATATTTGAGTAAAGAAGGCTATGTGAATAAACCTATTTGCCCTTGTATTTTTATAAGAAAAACAACATCCGGATTTGTAATCATTGTTGTCTATGTTGATGATTTGAATATCATTGGAACTAATGGAGAAATTTTGGAAGCAATGAATTACTTAAAGAAAGAATTTAAAATGAAAGATTTGGGAAAAACAAAATTCTGCCTTGGTCTACAAATGGAACATACTAAAAATGAAATATTAGTATACCAATCAAATTATACAGAAAGGGTATTGAAAAGATTCCACATGGACAAATCAACACCTTTGAGTACTCCAATGGTCGGCAGAACACTTAATATTGAAAAAGATCCATTCAGACCAAAGGAAGAAAATGAAGAGGAAGTTGGTCCTGAAATACCATACCTTAGCACAATTGGAGCCCTAATGTATCTTGCTAATTGTACACGGCCGGATATAGCTTTTGCAGTAAATTTACTAGCAAGATTCAGTTCATATCCTACAAAGAGGCATTGGAACGGAATAAAACATATATTCAGATATCTACGAGGTACGATTGATCTTGGTTTGTTTTATTCTAACAATGCAAAACCAGTTTTGCTTGGCTATGCAGATGCAGGTCATCTATCTGATCCACATAATTTTAAGTCACAAACTGGATATGTATTCACATATGGAGGAACTGCAATATCCTGGAGATCTCAAAATGCACAATCGTGACTACTTCCTCAAACTATGCTGAGATAATAGCTCTTCATGAAGCAAGTAAAGAATGTAGATGGTTAAGATCAGTAACACAACATATTCAAGAAACATCAGGCTTGCCAGTCGATAACGGCCCAACAATAGTATACGAGGACAACTCTGCATGTGTTACTCAAATGAAGGAAGGCAACATCAAAAGCGATAAAACCAAACATATCCTCCCAAAGTTCTCGCATTCACTCAGGAACTTGAAAGAAATAAAGAGATCGACATCCAATATATTCGATCTTGTCATAATGCGGCAGATCTCTTCACAAAATCACTCCCTACGAATGTTTTCAAGAAACACATTCAGAATATTGGAATGCATCATCTTCGAGACCTTTAAAGAAGAACTACCCATGCTGGGTTGAGGGGGAGCATACAATCAGATTTCTTTTCCCTTATTAAGTTTTTATCCCACTGGGTTTTTCTTAATAAGGTTTTTAACGAGGCAGCTTGTGATGCTCCCAAATGAGATATCATGATATAAGATATTTCAAAGGGGGAGTGTTATAATATCACCAATAATGTTATGTGGGATCAACAATCAATAATTCAATCAATTATTGGATTGAAATATCTAATATAAAGACAATTATGTTGTATAATAAATAATATTAATTTGTTGTATAGCATGTAAACTTGAGCTATAAATAGAGCTCTTTGGTAGAGCTTTGGAGACACAATTCATTCTAATAAAAGCTCAATTTCTTTATCTTCTTTCATCCTCCTTTATGCTTATATTGTAGTAACATATATTACAATATATATAATATATATTGTGAAGTGATAAAATATCCGATTTTACAACAGATACCAATTGTGTATACTAAGGTAATCACAATATAGCACGATCCACAAATGTGTGATTGGAATTTGAAATCAAATACAAATTATTTGGTGTTCAATGCTTATGTTTAACGAAACAAATATCTGAAAGTATCCAAATGTGTGTTAATCCACCTTTTCTTGTTGAATATATTAAAAAATAAAGGAGAATGAATAACAAGTATCCAAATATAATGTTCAAATAACCAAATTACTACTCGCAAGTATTCACAATTTGTTGAATGACGTCGCAAGAGATAAGAAAAAGCACTAAGCGACGAATGATATTCAAATGTGTGTTCTAAGATAACCAAACAACTCATGATATTTTCCACAAGATCGTACTTATATTTTCTTACTAAATCTAAATAATTAACGAGTGTGAATGACTGGTATCTAAATGCAGCATTCGCGTAACCAAACTAATGCTCGTAATATCCAAATGTTTATAGTTGACATTACAAATTTAAACAGTCCAGTGTTCAATAATAAACAATATCTATATATATCGTCAAATAACGAAACTATATTTGATATTATCATTGTTGTACCTTATTTTTTCATTGTTAAATATAAAAAAAAATATTAAGTATGAGTAATTGATAATCAAATTTGCAAGTATTCACTTCCATGAGCATGGATCATTTATGTTTGGTCCACATTTGCCAAATGATGCAGATATGTATTCTAGGAACGCCATGTCACCAGGTTGGATTTCCAGAACAACTATAATGGTTGATGGTTGGGGGATTATAAACTTTTCCCTTCAAAAGTAGCAAATTTTAATTATTTTCTTCACACTTATCTTGATTCTAGTTTAAGAAAAATCATAGTAAATCGGATATGGGGAAACTGGATCCGTCATTGAACCATTGATGCCTTTGGTGCTTCTTCCGACGCTCTTCGTTCTCTACAGCGGCAAGTTTTTTTAGTAGAGATGAAGACAATGGAATTTTTGGTAAATGAATAAAGATCTTTTTTTTTTTTTTTTTCTCTCATTGAAGAGGGGAAGTTGCAGTCAGTTATTGAAAAATGGGATATTGACTTGTTCTCCCAGTCACTGTTCAAGTTGTATTAATAATGCAAATATATTTTTTTGTTTTCCTTTAAGAAATCGAAATCCTCGTCCTGGACCCCAACCTCGTACGACAATTGGTGCGGGAATTAAATCGTGGTATTTCAGCGGCTAGATGGGAGGAACGTTATGCAGTGTCATGAAAGCTATCCCCCATATTCTTTTGTTTTCCTACTATCTTAACATAGCGACCACCCTTTGGTCGAAAACATTTCCTCTCAGTTTAGCGCTTTTTTTTTTTTGGAGGTGGTTTCACGCTTCGGCCCTCTTCCACAAACAGGCGTCAAACTCTCCTTCTGTCACCAAAATCTTTTTCGTTCCTTCTTTTATTCACGCACGTCTATTCTTATCGCTCTCTTCCCACTTCGTTCTTCTTCATCACAAATATTTTCATTCTTAGGCTGGTGGTTCATGAGCTGCGAGGTGGCCTTCAACGATCAAAATGTTTTGGACGGAGTTCGTGGGGGTCCAGACCCGTTGCAATGGCTGAGGTGATGTCTTCTCGTATGGGATGTGGCTCGTCTTCAATTTCCTATCCTATCCTACTATCTTAAAAGAGCGATCGGTCTTTTGGTCGAAAACGTTTCCTCTCAGTTCAGCGCTTCTTTTTTTTGGAGGTGGTCTCACGTTTTCGGTCCTCTTCCACAAACAGGCGTCAAACTCTCTTTCTGTCACCAAAACCTTTTTCCTTTCCTTCTTTTATTCACGCGCGTCCATTCTTATCGCTCTCTTCCCACTTCGTTCTTCTTTATCACAAATATTTTCATTCTTAGGCCGGTGCCATGGGCTGCGAGGTGGCCTTCAACGATCAAAATGTTTTGGACGGAGTTCGTGAGGGTCCAGACCCGTTGCAACGGCTGAGGTGATGTCTTCTCGTATGGGATGTGGCTCGCCTTCAATTGAGGACTCCGCTGAAAAGCTTCATCAAAGCTGCTGGGGTATTTTTCCTTTTTTTCCTTTCTGTTTATTTCTCTCTCACTTTTCTTCCGTCTTTAATTTCAATACCCTAATTTAGGAGTGTCTGTAATTTTTTTTTAATAGTTAATGAACTTTTTGGATAAATCGTTGAAGGTTTTGGGAATTTGTAAATGCATCTTCTCCTTTTGCTTCTCTATAGAAATAATTGCTGGAAGCATAAAGTTATGCTAAAATAAAAATAAAAAGGCGAGGAGTATTATGTCCTCAAAATTGTTAAATCAACGATGAATCAAACCATTAATGGAACAAAGAATATTTGTTGTTTTCTCGAAGTGCTTTTTTGAATTTAGGCAAATATTCGAAAATAGTTTATCAGCTGCTTTAGAAAAACCCCAAAGGTTTCTAGTTCTTTTTTTTTCTGCACAATTGTGATTTCGTTTAGGATTTTGTTCAGCTCTGGTCAGGTAATGAACGCCCATCGGTCGAAATCGTAGTTCTCAATATGGCAACTTCTACTTTCTCTTTTTTCCTCTTTATTTATTTCTGCTGTGCTGACACGATTATATTTCCACTTCAGCTCTTCTGCTTCCGCCGATGCTTCCCATGTCGGCTAACAAAACGTGTCTTCTTTTCTCGTTCTCACCATTTCACTGCCACGTCCAGTTCACCATTGTTAGCAGTTTTCTTTTTTACTCCTTTTATTATTCCTCTTTCTTCCTCACAATTTATGCTTCAGTTACCATCCGCTACCACCCGCTCACAATTTATTATGTCCTCAAAATTGTTAAATTAACGATGAATCAAACGATTAATGGAACAAATATTGTTTTCTCGAAGTGCTTTTTTTGAATTTAGGTAAGTATTCGAAAATAGTTTATCAGCTGCTTTAGAAAACCCCCCAAAGATTTTTAGTTCTTTTTTTCTGCACAATTGTAATTTTGTTTAGAATTTTGTTAAGATCTGCTCAGGTAGTGAACGCCCATCGGTCCAAATCATAGTTCTCAATATGGCGACTTTTAGTTTCTCTTTCTTCCTCTTTATTTATTTCTGCTGTGCTGACACGCTTATATTTCCACTTCAGCTCTTCTACTTCCGCCGATGCTTCCCATGTCGGCTAACAAAATATGTCTTCTTTTCTCGTTCTCATCATTTCACTTCCACGTCCAGTTCACCATTGTTAGCAGTTTTCTTTTTTACTTCTTTTATTATTCCTCTCTATTTTACTTCTTTTATTATATTCCTCTTTCTTCCTCTTTATTTATTTTTGCTGCGCTGACACACTTATATTTCCACTTCACTCTTCTGCTTCCGCCCGATGCTTCCCATATCGGCTAACAAAACGTGTCTTCTTTTCTCGTTCTCACCATTCACTGTCACGCCCAGTTCACCAATGTTAGCAGTTTTCTTTTTTTACTCCTTTTATTATTCCTCTTTCTTCCTCACAATTGATGCTTCAGTTACCATCTGCTACCACCCGTGTAATCATGCGTTTAATTTTTTGAGAATTGCAGAAAAGTTTCCCTATTCTCTCTGTTGATAGCACATCCACCTTGGCATCCACGTAAGCACACCAGGCAGCTGAACCGGCCGAGCAGAGCCTGAAGCCGAACCAATTATGAACCCAATTTTCTCTCGGGCTTGTTAAAAACCGGAACAGGTAGAGACGTTAAAGCCGACCCGGTACCCGATCCAGAAGGGCCGAGCAGATCGAAGATAAAAATGCTCTGATTCAAGATTACAACAAGGCCGACCTGAATGGCAGGAAACCCGAGGACCGATCCCAGTGGATAAGCATCGCCAAAAGCATGCGCTCCGATTCAAGATTACAATAAGGCCGACCTGAACGGTGGGAAACCCGAGGACCGACCCCAGCGGATAAGCGTCGCCAGAAGCATGCGGGACAGGCCCGCATGCCAATTAACGCATGCTTTCATGTCCCTTCCCGAAGCAATCCTTAGAGGCCGCCACGTGTCTAAGACATATTTGCAGTCTGACAAGTGTTTTGGGCATATTCCCCAACATTTGCCAGCTGTCATCTCCTGACTGGCCGAGATTGCCTATATATAGAAGGAATATATAGCGAGAGGGGATCTTTGGACTTTTGGCATTTATGATAAAAGAGAGAAAAAAGAGAGAATTTGTAATAACTAAGAAAAACAGATAGACCGGTACAAAAATATTCAGCTCGGCTCTATTTCATATTAAGGTCATTAATAAAATTTACTGATCCAATCCTTTTTATCTTGTTTATTGTTTTCTACGTGGCTTCGATCCATTCGTCCAGATCAGCACACGTGACGTTGACCAAATCAGACGTCAACAGATTGGCGCTAGAAGGAGGACTGAACCTTCGATAAAAAAAATATACTGCTCACCGGAGATGTCTCACAACAGTTCAAAAAACCCTCAACCCGCGACGGAGGAAGAAAACCTCCGTAAGGTGGTAGAGTGCTTTAAACATCCAGCCTTCATCCAGGAAGAAAACCTCCGTAATGTGGAGGCGGAATCTTAGACGACCCGCCCAGCTGCCTCGGGATGAAACAAAAAGAGAACAGCCTCTGGGGTCGCCGGGGAAAGGGCGGAAAGCCATGGCGAAAGCTCACATCCCTCTCGAAAAAGTAGGCTTTCGCGCCCCATATCCGTGTTTGATCGCCTCGGGGCAGGGAAGAAAATCGAAAAAACAGCGTCGGATCCCACTATCCAGAGTCAGAGCCGTAAAGAAGAAAAAGCTCCCACCAGTCCCTAAATCGGACACAAGTATTACCTCCAACTCCCGGCGATAACTCGAGTGAGATCGAGTTTCTTAAAAAATGCCTTACGGAGCTCGAAAACAAGCAACTCCAGCCATCCCAAAGTTCGGAATGGCTTAACAGCCAGGAGAGTCCCCTGGCCCCTAGTGTTCTGGCGGAACCCCTCCCAGAGAAGTTCAAGATTCCTCAGATTCCGCCGTACAACGGGGAGACAGACCCCAACGCCCATCTTGGACATTATAATTCCTGAATGGACCTGCACGGGTCTCAGGACGCGTTCCGGTGCTGAATGTTCTCCTTGACTCTGGGGGAGAGGGCCCAGAGATGATATCGGACGCTGCCCCACCATTCTATTCAAACATGGGCCCAGCTCTCGGCGACGTTCCGATCCCATTTCATGGGGTCCCTTATGCGAGTCGCCCCGCGCTCATCCATTGCTTCCGTCGTACAGGGGCCGAACGAGTCCCTTAAAGATTATATATCTCGTTTCAACAAACGGATATTGGAGACAGAACCCATGTCGGACGATGCGCTGGCCATTATTGCCCAGGCCGGCCTTCTCAAAAATTCTTTCTTCCGCTGGACGGTGTGCTAGAATGTCCCACACACCTACCAGGAATTCTTGGAGCGCGCCAGCTCCCATATAGCTGCTGAGGAAGCTATGCCGGCACGAGTTTTAGTCATGCCCTCCGATCAGAAAGAGTCCTGCAAAAAGAAAGAAGATAGGCATGACTACAAAGAGGCCCGTCAAGAATCCCGCCAGGAGAATAAGACTCCCGCCTCTTCCTCGACAGCCCCAACAACTCAGAGCTATCGGGAGCGTAGGCCTGAGCTCATGGCTAATTTCGCTGAAATATATTCCGTCGGAGCCGCGGCCATATTCGATCAAATAAAGGACAAAAATTTGCTCCCGGTTCCTCGGCCCATCTATAAAGATCAGAAGGACATGGAACAGACCCACTTTTGTTAATATCATGAATCAGCGGGTCATAACACCGAATAGTGTTGGGACCTCGTCGCCGCCCTGATCGCGGTATGCGACGATACAGGCTTAAGGCGATTTACCTGGAACTCGCCCCGGGATCGCTAGGATGAGGCTGACCCGAAAAGGGCCAAGAACGATTGGGTGCCTCCAGCCCCCAAGTCCCCCCGGGAAATTCTGACCATTATCGGAACCACCGAGGTCGATGATCATTGATCAAAGCGGCAGAAAAAGGCATCCATTCGAGAGGATACCACCTCTTATCAACGGACCGAGCGCCGAGCAGAGGGGTTCCTATCAGTGGCTGAAGAAGCCCCCCAAAACCCCCAACTGGCAGTTACTTTTGAAGAATCCGATGCAGACGGCTTGGACCATCCCCACTCAGACGCCCTTGTCATCACCCTGCCCATAATGGGGATCCCGGTACACAGGGTGTTGGTAGACTCCGGGGCCTATGCCAGCATCATCTACCTTCATACCCTTCGCAGGATGAAGGTAGACCAATCTTATGTCCGGCCCTGCAACGAGGACATTAGGGGATTTGCCAACTGTCGTACCTCACCACTTGGGGAAATCGACCTCGCCTTGGAGTTCGGTCAGGGGCCGATCAGAAGGACGATGATCACTACCTTCAAGATCATCGATGTGCACAGTGACTATAACGCCATCATAGGCCGACCTGTGATGTCAAGGCTGAGGGCCACTCAGTCCACGTATCACCTGTGCATGAAGTTTCCCACCCCGGATGGCGTCGGGGTACATAGGGGAGATCAAAGGGCCGCCCGGGAATGCAGTCTCAGCATCCGGGCTCACGAAATTAACGCCGTCGAGGGCGTCCCGGAAAATTTATCGGAAGAAATGGGGGCCACCAGCTCCGAACAGCTGGCAGGGGGCACCCCACTCGAACAGGAGACCGAGGGTCCCGGGGCCGCGCAAACCATTGAAATGGAAACTGACCAGGAAGCGGACTGGGGCCGCAGGCCCGGGAAGGAGCCAATCCTAGAAGAGGATCCTGTCGACCCGCGATACCAAAATTCGAAAGGGAAAATTTGCCATGCTGAACCAACAGAAGAGTTGGACCAGGTCGACATGGACCCATCTGATCCCGTCCGACGACTAAAGATCGGCCACAACCTCCAAGAGCCGATCCGCTCCGAGCTGTTGTTCCACCTGAGATAGAATTTGGATGTCTTCGCGTGGACCCATTCGGACATGCCGGGGATTGACCCGGAACATGCATGCCACCGGCTGAATATCGGCCCCAGTTCAAAGCCGGTTATTTAGAAAAAGGAGGAAAATGGGGCCTGAACGACAGAAGGGGCTCAAAGAGGAAGTAGAAAAGCTAATCGACAACGGGTTCATCCGGGAATCCAAGTACCCGACCTAGGTGGCCAACCCGATCCTGGTAAAAAAGCCGACCGGGCTATGGAGGCTCTGCATTGATTTCTCTATTTGAATAAAGGCTGCCCGAAAGATAGCTACCCCCTACCCCATATCGACTACATGGTGGATGCAACGGCCGGGCATGAGATAATGAGCTTTATGGATGCATATTCCGGATACAACCAAATCCCAATGCATCCCACTGATGAAGAGAGCACCTCCTTCTACTCAGCCCGCGGTCTATACTGTTACCGAATGATGCCTTTCGGGCTCAAGAATGCCGGCGCAACATATCAACGCCTGGTAAATAAAATGTTCAATCGCTTGATAGGCCATACAACGGAGGTGTATGTAGATGATATGCTAGTAAAGTCTTTGTGCTCGTCCGATCATGTAAATGACCTCAATAAAATGTTTGCTATTTTGGGAGAGTACAAGATGAAGTTAAATCCAAAGAAATGCTCATTTGGGGTAGGTTCTGGAAAATTCCTCGGCTACATGGTGAGACAAAGAGGGATTGACGCCAACCCCGATAAAATTAAGGCAGTGACCGAACTTGTTCCACCAAATTCGGTCAAAAAGGTGCAGAGCCTAACTGGCCGACTAGCCGCGTTAAGTCACTTTATTTCTCGCTCAACTGATAAATGTAAACCTTTATTTGAGGCAATAAAAAAGAACAAAGACTTTCAATGGACAGAACTTTGCCAAAGAGCCTTCGAAGCTATCAAGGAAGTTCTGGCAGAAGCCCCGATCTTGCAGCGATCGACCCAAGGGGAACTTCTCAATTTATACCTCGCGGTATCCCAATCTGCAATCAGCGCCGCTTTGATCCGAATGGAGAATACAGTTCAACATCTGATCTATTATGTTAGTCAGGCCCTTCATGATGCTAAGCTCAGATACGCCCCGATGGAAAAGCTGGCCTATGCGCTCATAATGGCGTCCCGGAAGTTAAGACCCTACTTTCTGGAACATCAGGTAGTCGTCTTAAAGAGCTACCCTTTAAAGCAGGTTATGCACCGACCTGACGTATCCGGCCGGATGATCAAATGGGCCGTCGAACTCGGACAGTTTGACATAACTTATGAAACGCGCACTGCCATAAAGGGTCAATCCCCGGCGGACTTCATTGCAGAGTTCACACCAGCGATAGCACAAGAGAATGACCGATCAGAAGAGTGGTCACTTTACGTGGACGGATCCTCAACCACCAACCGGTCAGGTGCGGGAATAGTCCTTGTCAGTCCCGACCAACGTTTGTTCTGCTCGGCCATTTGCTTAGGTTTTCCGACCACCAACAATGAGGCAGAATATGAAGCTCTCTTGGCCGGTCTAGAAATGGCGACCTCCCTCGGCCTTACCCGCTTCACTGTATTGAGTGATTCTCAATTAGTGGTAAACCAAATCAACGGCGAATACGAAGCCAAGGAACCCAAGCTGGTTAAGTACCTCAGCCTGGCGCGGGCCCGGCTGCAAGATTTTCGGGGAACTATACAACACATCCCCAGAACCGAGAACATCCAAGCCGACTCCTTGGCCAAACTCGCGTCCAGCTCCGGAGCTGAACATATGGACGAGGTCAGCATAGGGTATCATACCTCATCAACCCTGGAAATGGCCGAAGTCCGGGCAGCTGAACAATCAGAACCGCAAGGATGGATGTAGCCTATAATCCGATACCTTCAAAGCGGCATTTTATCTGAGGACCGAGCCCAGGCGAGAGCATTACGAACTCAGTCCGCCCGGTTCACTATCATGGATGGATCTTTATACAAAAGAGGATATTCGGTTCCCTTGATGAAAAGCCTATCCGAGTCATAAGCAGAGTATGCCCTCAGAGAGGTGCATGAGGGTATATGCGGTAATCATTCCGGCGGCCAGGCATTGGCATATAAATTGATCCGACAAGGATATTATTGGCCAAATTTAAAAAAAGATGCCATCACGCTCGTACGAAAATGCGTCCGATGCTAAATCTTCGCTCCGTAGATCCGATCCCTGCTGGAAACCCTCACTTTCGTATATTGCCCTTGGCCGTTCGCCAAGTGGGGGATTGATTTGATCGTCCCCTTACCTAAAGGACGGGGAGGAGTACAATACGCCATCGTCGCAGTCGATTATTTTACAAAATGGGCAGAGGCCGAACCTATGGCGCGGACAACCGAGCAAAAAATAGTTGATTTTATATGGAAGTCACTCATCTGCCGGTTCAGGATCCCTCAATCTATTGTCTCTGATAATACAAAACAATTTGACAATAAGAAGTTTCGGGCCTTCTGCGACGACCTCCAAATACGAAATAACTTCTCCACACCATAGTATCCGCAATCCAACGGGCGGGTCGAGGCGGTCAATAAAATCCTAAAGCAGCATCTCAAGACACGCCTCGAAGAACTCAAGGGTTCCTGGCCCGAGGAACTCCCCGGCACCTTATGGGCTTACAGAACAACGCATCGGTCCGCCACCGGAGAAACGCCTTTCTCCTTGGCTTTCGGCTCTGAAACCGTCATCCCGGTTGAAATCGGAGCGCCTACCTACCGAATAGCCCATTTTGAAGAGCAAGATAACGACTTGGCCCTCCAAGTGAACCTAGACCTCCTTGCCAAAAAACGGGCCCAGGCGGAAATGCGGAACGCCGTCTATAAAAGAAGGAGAGAAAAATATTACAACTCCAAGGTTCACCCTAGGAGCTTCCAGGTCGGAGACCTCGTCCTTAAACGGGTATTGGGCCTGGATCCCGGACCACTCAAGCCCAAATGGGAAGGACCATATAAAGTTAGCGAAGTCCTTCAGAATGGAGCCTACCGGCTGGAATATCTGAACGGCCAGAGATTAACTTACCCATGGAATGCTATGTATTTAAAGAGGTATTATCAATAAAATTTGACGCTATTCCATTTTTTAATATTGATGCACCTCATAAGACCGGCTCATCCGGCACTATAAGACCGAGCTCGCCTCGGCACCTCATAAGACCGGCTCATCCGACACTATAAGACCGAGCTCGCCTCGGCACCTCATAAGACCGGCTCATCCGGCACTATAAGACCGAGCTTGCCTCGGCACCTCATAAGACCGGATCATCCGGCACTATAAGACCGAGCTCGCCTCGGCACCTCATAAGACTGGCTCATCCGGCACTATAAGACCGAACTCGCCTCGGCACCTCATAAGACCGACTCATCCAGCACTATAAGACCGAGCTTGCCTCGGCACCTCATAAGACCGGCTCATCCGGCACTATAAGACCAAGCTCGCCTTGGCACCTCATAAGACCGGCTCATCCGGCACTATAAGACCGAGCTCGCCTCGGCACCTCATAAGACCGGCTCATCCGGCACTATAAGAGACTGGCTCATCCGGCACTATAAGACCGAACTCGCCTCGGCACCTCATAAGACCGGCTCATCCAGCACTATAAGGCCGAGCTTGCCTCGGCACCTCATAAGACCGGCTCATCCGGCACTATAAGACCAAGCTCGCCTTGGCACCTCATAAGACCGGCTCATCCGGCACTATAAGACCGGCTCATCCGTCACTATAAGACCGAGCTCGCCTCGACACCTCATAAGACCGGCTCATCCGGCACTATAAGATCGAGCTCGTCTCGGCACCTCATAAGACCGGCTCATCCGGCACTATAAGACCGAGCTCGCCTCGGCACAATCAACAAGTGATGAACATGATAGAAAGGCAACGGCCCAACCAACTGGGCCCAAACATCTAAAAAACAGCAACATATGCTACAAGGAAGATTTTATTCACTTAAGGTATTTTTGCAAAGTACATATGGTGAAAACAGAAAACAAAGACAGATTGGCACGTAGGCCGTACATGAAATAAAACAAAAAATCTATTCGGCCCCACCCTCCTGGTCGGCCGCCTGGAAGGACTGTCCCTCACCTTCGCCGTGCGGAGCCAACCCGGGATCTTCAACCTCGGCGACCTTTGGCTCATCGGCTCCATGGATATCAACATGCAGATCGGTCGCTTGGGATGCTATGTAGGCCTCGATCTCCTGAACGGTCTTCCCTCCCTTCATGAGATCTAATATCTCGTAGCAGGTGGAGACGTAATTCAGATTGATCAGCTCCTCGAACTCAGGCGTCTCCTTAAAGGCTGCCGCCCCTTCGGCAAGACCCTTGGCATAGCCCGAAGCCTCGCAGGTATTAATACGCTCGGTCAGGTTTTCAACATGGGCTTTGGTTTCTTTCAAATAAGCCTCATGCTCAGCCCTGATGTCTAACCAACGCTTATGCGCCTGCTCGGCCACCGCGGTCATCTCTTCGGCCTTCACCTTCCATATATCGGCCTCGAGGGCCCGACTGTCCAGGATCTCCATATCACCCTTCATGGAGGTTATCTCCTCCTCCAGGGACTTGATCAACGAAGGACAGAGATGGTGCTCTTCCTGCAAGGCCTTGAGATCGGCCTCCACCTTCTTATGCTTCTTGACCAAGGCCAAAAATCTCGTCGGTGGCCTTCACATAAGTGCACATTGCACGGCCGACCAGAGCGTTTCCGAATTGGATCTGCTCAGCCGGATCCATGTCATTGGTCATCATCTCCAGCTTGGGCGTCCAACCCCTGATTGGAATATGACTGGACACGACCACCGCATGAGGAACCCGGTTGAGCATCTCAGTGGTTGGGGTAGCTGCCCAAATGTAATCAAGAAACCAGCACGGCCGTATCCCCTTTATCTGGGCGCACGGTTCCACCCGGTCCCTATTAACCGGGAGATAATGGCCCTCCAAGTCAATTACGGGCTCCTCACTGGTCACACGACCCGTCCGGACAGGGGTCGGGGCGGATACGACAACTTCAGGAACAGACGAGCCCTCCGCCTTGGTCGCACTGTCCTCAGGCTCGGCCTCTACCCTCTTCCGCTTGCCCACACGTTCCCTCTGCTCGGCAGCCTCAGTAGCCAACCTCGCCACCCACTACGCAGGCGTCTCTCTCCTTCCAGATGGAGTTTTGGGCCTGGGGACTGGAGAAAGGAGACATATTAAAAAAAAAAAATACCTGATGAAGACATGATACCCGGATCGGTTGGTGGAAGTCCGGCCGCCCAAAGGTTTTCCTCGGTAACCAGAAGATGCGACTTCCTCTGCTCAGTAGGAAGATCCAAAAGCTGTTCAACCCGGTCGTCGAACTCGTAGAAGGTCACTTGCGCCGGGATGCGTTCTGCACATGCAATAAATGATGAGCGTTAGACAAAAAAGGAACAGGAATATGAAACACGACACTTACTCATTTTGGCAATGAAGTGTTCTGGGACCCGAAGCTCGGCATCTATCACGCCAGACTCCCATTCATCCGCCGAGCTCCTCCAAGGTCCCCCTATATAGAACCACTGCTCCTTCCAGCTATGGATGGTCTCCGGCACATCCACCAATTCTTTATGCATAGCATGCCGGGCTGTCAGGTAAAACCAGTCGGAGCCGGATCTGCTGACCGACCTCCATAGGAAGAGACTGTTGAACTCCTCAAAGCTGGGCTCGGGCCAGCCGTGCTGGTTGAAAAGGATGAAAAGACCCACCACCCGATCCCAGGAATTCGGATGAACCTGGGGGATAGGAAGGACCCACTGCCTTAGCCACCGGGAGAAGGCTAACGGGAGCGGAAACCTCAGCCCTGCCAGCAGAGAGCGGTAGTACACCACCGTACACCCGACGGGCGGAGTGTGAGGCCTCTCCTCGGGATTCGAAATGAACATCTGCACCTTAGTCGGGATCTTAAATCATAGCCGCCAAGTCGTTAATTGCTCTTCCGTAACGGTGCTCCGAATCGAGGACGAGTCCCACTCCGCCTCCACGAAAGGGGACGGCCGAGGGCGAGTCCAAGCCTCTACCGAGTCAACCCTTTCTTCCGCCTGAGTCCCAACGACCGCCGTCAACGGCGCCGCCACCTCCGCGTCTCCAGAATCCGTCGACCTCGCTACCTCGCCCCCTTCCTCCTCGTTGCTCCAGTCGACAGGAGCGTCGCCCATGGACAGATCCTCCACCCCCGTGCGGTCCGGAGACACATTCAACTCCACCAGTGTCTCATCCCTCAGATCCGACATCGTAAAGTAGAAAAAGGGAAAAGGCTTACCGGGAAATTCTCTCTAAAAATCAGGAAGAGGACGCCGGAAAATTTTCTCTCTCTTCTCTGCAACAAAACACGAAAATGGCGAAGGGAATAATGAAGAAGGAGACGTATTATATTTATAAAAGAAAAAAGACATTAAATGCCCAGCGCGTGGCGCGACGTTTCATACTGAACCGTCGCGGAAATCGAAAGCCCGTGAACGCGTCGTCAAATCAGATTCCGCCACGCGTCTCCCTCATCATGACACCTAATAACCCTGAAATCGAATTGATGCGACTCTCAAAGAGGCGTCCCTTCGAGAGATCTTATCCTCCCACAAGCCGGATCGGCCTCAATATGAAACGACCCCAGCCCCGTCCAACCCGGCATGGCCCTGGACTCGGGGGCCCTTGTTGATAGCCCATCCACCTTGGCATCCATGTAAGCACTCCAGGCAGCTGAACCGACCGAGCAGAGCCTGAAGCCGAACTAATTATGAACCCGATTTTCTCCCGGGCTTGTTAAAAACCGGACCAGGCAGAGACGTTAAATCCGACCCGGTACCTGATCCAGAAGGGCCGAGCAAATCAAAGATAAAAATGCTCCGATTCAAGATTACAACAAGGCCGACCTGAACGGCGGGAAATCCGAGGACCGACCCCAGCGGATAAGCCTCGCAAAAAGCATGCGCTCTGATTCAAGATTATAACAAGGCCGACCTGAACGGCGGGAAACCCGAGGACCGACCCCAGCGGATAAGCGTCGCCAGAAGCATGCGGGACAGGCCCGCATGCCAATTAACGCATGCTGTTATGTCCCTTCCCGAAGCAATCCTTAGAGGCCACCACGTGTTTAAGGCATATTTGCAGTCTGACAAGTGTTTTGGGCATATTCCCCAACATTTGCCAGCTGTCATCTCCTGACTGGCCGAGATTGCCTATATATAGAAGGAATATACAGTGAGAGGGGGTATTTGGACTTTTGACATTTATGATAAAAGAGAGAAAAAAGAGAGAATTTGTAATAACTAAGAAAAACAGATAGACCGGCACAAAAATATTCAGCTAGGCTCTATTTCATATTAAGGTCATTAATAAAATTTAGTGATCCAATTCTTTTTATCTTGTTTATTGTTTTCTACGTGGCTTCGATCCATTCGTCCAGATCAGCACACGTGACGTTGACCAAATCAGACGTCAACACTCTCGAAGGCTATTCAGGTACAATTTATTCCGTATTAGTTCTTGTTATTTTGCTTTTTAATGGATGTTTTGGTTTTTGATTGTTCTTTGTTTAAATTTCATTAAATTATTTGATAGATTTCAGAAATAATGGCTCTTATCAAGTAGAGCGCTCATAAATATATTAGTGGATAGGTCCTCAAGAATTAGCCCATCAACGAGGTTTACGGATTTAATTAGCATGGCTTCCTTTTTTTATTCAGTTTTTCTAAGGGCGATTTTGCAACACATATGTGGGGATTGACTATGATAGAAACATCCTTAAGGGTAAAATCTAGAAATCAATTGCATTATTAAGTAATTTCATTGCATATTTGTTATTATTTGTTGCATCAAGTTGGTCGCTAGTATATGTGTTAGGCGTATTTTTATACGCTTATTTATCATTATTTTGTATTATTTTGGCGAGTAAATTTGCATAAATGAGCTTTGTTGTGCGGCGATTAATTCGCCTCGATAGGCGATCGGCATCACAATCAGAGAAGCCAACCATGGAAGACATACTCTGGACAAACGCCTGGAGTTCGGCACCATACGGCGACCGTCTTTTGGTACCCAGCGATCGTCTTTTGATGTCTGACGATCGTCTTTAATGAGCAAACCAGAGGCGATCATCTCGTGCCACGTATGGATCCAGCATCCGTCAAAGTCGTCGAAGACCGAATCTTGGACGATGGCCCACGTGCGGATCTTCAAAGGATACCGACAGATAGGACCATTGACCCCAGCCTGTCACCTACCACACCTACCGACAAGGCCGCCGAAAGGTACAAAGTGGGTCCTCCCCGGACAGCGACTCGCAACGCGTGCTGGCTTCCCATTGGTTCGCCCAGCTGGCCTCCAGCTGCAACCTCGGACCTCAAGGGAACAGGCCCACGTGACGGGACGATCGGCCTTCTTATTTTAATATACAAAACGGCGATCGCCCGCGATCGCCTGAGGGATCCCAACTACCTTGTCCCCTATAAATAAAGGACTCACTGCTGTGGCCAAAGGGACGCGAATTCTACTACGAATTAAGTGCAAAATACACACCAAAGAGAGAATCAAAGGCTCTTTTGGCAACCACTAACACATTCATAGTGATATTCATACACATTCATCATATATCCCAAGCAAGAACTCACAGATTTACCTATCTGGTTCTTCCGGCAATCTACGCGCTCTAAAGCCTAGATAACTAGAAGTCTTTACACTCCTTGTAATAGATTCTAACATTAATATTTGTACTCGACAGTATATTTATTAATAACATCTCGCGAGAGCATTCAAGCCCGGGATTAACAACCCCGACAAATCTTGTGTTATCTATTTTCTCACGGAAGTGTTCTCGCATTTGTTTGTTACTCGATCATTCCAGCAATACTATCTCCGGATAATATTTTGGGTAACAACAATTGGCGCTAGAGGAAGGGATAAATCTTCATTTTTATTCCTACCGTCTCGAAGAACACTCACTGTTCTCGGGACATATACTTGAAGAAACACTCAGTGTTCTTCAATAGAAAAGTCTCCAGAAAAATGACATCAGCAACGACCTCCAAGAGAGCCACCCTGAGATCTGCCGGAAATCTCATTCCGGCCCGGACCGAATCCCAGCCCACGGCGGAAGGTGACCGTGGCGACGCTAGGCTCTCACTCCCGCCCCCGAGGGACGGTTCTAGCCTCTCACTCGATCAGTTCCAGACCGCGGAACAGATTGAGGAGGCTATAGCCATCCTCAGGGAGCGACGGAAGGCCTACGACTCGCCCACCATCACTCCATCGACCATCCGCCGGGCAGGCAAGCGGAAGCTTAAGGGGATCTATGTTGAAAAATCGACAGAAAGCCCCGAGCCGTAGGAGAAGGCTCTCGTGAGGAGGGACGATTCTGTCTTCAGCCGCCTGGGGAGCGATCCCTCATGGCGACCCGGGCACTCAGGCCCCAGCCGGGAGACCTCAGTATCCGAATCCTTTACCAGGAGTTTGGCATATCTGACTCCCAGGAGACAGGCCGGTCAACGAGCCCCTGCTCGCCCAAGAAAGGAACCCACTGGCAGGGAGCTCGTCATTCACCACGGAGCTAGGGGATCAGTACACGATCACCTTGGTTCGCATTCTGAGAGCCAATCGGCGCGTCGAAGTAACGGCGATCGCCGCCATGCAACGCCAGCTCGACGAGATGAAGACGTTCCTAGAAATTGGGGCAGGTGCCAGGAGACCGATCGCTGGGCTAAATGAACCACTCACGACTCAGATCGAGATCGCCCCAGTCCAACCAACGATCAATCCCCCACAAACGCCTCTATATGAGGGGAGATCGGATCCGGAAACCCACTTGAGCAAATTCCGGATCTACATGACCGGATGCGGAGCGTCAGATGCGACGAAATGTCGTATGTTCCCGTTAACTCTGGGAGATCTCGCCCACAGGTGGTACATCTCACTACCATCTCGCTCAATCAATTGCTTTGAGAAGCTGGCGAACGACTTCACGTCGTACTGCGCCGCCAAAGTCGCTCGCCCGGAAGGTCCCCACCGCATGATGAAAATCAGGCAGGGGAAGGACGAATCGGATGAGGATTACATCGACCGGGTAGACGAGATAGTCCTCACCGGTGAGCCCATAAGCGACGAGATCGCTCTCCACACAGTCCTGAACGGATTCCACGGACGCTCGCCCATGTTCAGGCACCTCACAAAGGATTTTCCCCCGACCTATACGGCTTTCCGCGTCAGAGCCGCCGATTTTCTAGCCAGGCAGAAGATGCTCTCACTCCGCTTAGACGAGGGACCGTTCGAAGAAGGAAAAGCACCTTCCCATGTACAGAAGAAGGCGGTCGCCAAGCCCAGAAAGGCGGTCTCCAAGCCGCCTGGCGAGTTCAAAGCCTTCGAGGATGTAGAGGTCCACCTTCTTCACAGCCTCAACTTATCTGCGGCCCACATCTTCAACGCGATCAAGGGTCGCGAGTGGCTTTCCAAGACAAAGCAAATAAGGGACCACGATCACCTAGACCGTAGCAAATTCTGTGCCTATCATAAGAGTCCCGGCCACAACACTAGCCAATGCCGCGACCTCCTCGAGCTGACTCGGCATTTGAGGAAGGCAAACTGGACAATTTGATCACCAAGCCAGAGCCCAGGACGGAAAGAGCCGGAGGGCGCGAGCGCCGACCAAGCGAAAGGATTCCTCTCAATCCGATCGCCAGAATCGAGCATGATCCGGAGTACTCTGATGAGTCGATCCCTCCGACCAACCCTGGCGGTCGGATCAACATGCTTCAAGCAGGAGGTGGGAGCCTCGGGGGCCTTTCCCCGGTTTCCACCCTGTCAAACAGAAAGCGAAAAGCCGAGCTGAGGGCTTTCGCCGAAGTCCATGTTGTAGTACCTCCGGAGCCGACCATCTCTAGAGACGCGCTCATCACCTTTTCCAACAAGTACAGGGAGGGAGTGCAATGTCCCAAAGAGGATGTACTAGTGATCTCCGCTTGTATCCTTGGGAAGACGGTCGATCGCGTGCTGGTCGACAATGGGAGTTTCTGCAACATCATATTCAAATCCGCCTTAGACCAAATCGGCAACTTAATCAAATTCATCAAGCCTTTCGACACCGTGCTCCAAGGGTTCGGCGACAACACAGTCCAAGCCTACGGGAGGATCAAGCTCTCCGTCGAGCTAGTATGCTTTTATGATCCCAAGGTTAGGATTACTAGGAACCTAAGTTTTGTAATCATAGATAGGCCCAGCATCTATAATAGGTTCCTAGGTCACCCCTTTTTAGAAACCTTTGAGGCGGTCACCTCATCTTTCTTTTACTGTATCAAATTCCCCATTTAGATGGGACGGTCGATCTTGTAAAAGGAGATCAGCTAATGGCAAAAAGATGTTTGAATTACTCCTATGTTGTTACTTCTTTCAATACTTCCCATACTATATGTAACATTGAAGCGATCGACGATCAACCCATGGAGATCGACGAGCCAAACACATCGTACCAACCCGACTCAGGGGACGCCATCTCTCATCAATTGACGGACGACATCGAGCCTAGGATCGGTTTCGAGCCAAGTCTCGACATCGATCCAAGGACCAAGTCCGGAGATCGCACCAAACGAGAGGCGACCGTCCCTGTCGAAGAGTTGGAAAGCATTACGATGGATCCGGATCATCCAGAACGGGAAGTACAGATCGGCGCGAGCATCGACCACGAATTAAAGGGGGATCTGATCAACTTGCTACGTAGGAACATCGGAGTCTTTGCACAGTCGCATCAAGATATGGTTGGCATAAGTCCCGAACACGCTTGCCATTATCTCAAGATCGGCCAAGGCGATGAAGCCTGTTCACCGAAGCGAAGGAAGTTCGGTCCCGAGAAATACGCGGCGCTCGACATAGAAGTCCGTGGTTACTCAACAACAAATTGATCGGAGTAGCCACAGACGAACCACAATGGGTCGCCAACGCGGTGCTCGTCAAAAAGCCAACTGGCTCCTGGAGATTGTGCATTGACTTCACCGACCTCAACGCGGCATGTCCAAAAGATCACTTCCCGATGCCTCATATTGATCACTTGGTCGATAGTACGGCAGGTTGCGAAATGATGTCGTTTATGGATGCCTTCGCCGGGTATCATCAAATCCCAATGGCGGAGGAAGACATAAAACACACATCTTTCCACACAGAAAAAGACATATACTTTTGGGTCAGAATGCCGTTCGGCTTGAAAAACGCAGGGGCGACCTACCAGCGATTAGTCAACAGAATGTTCGCCGATTAGATCGGCAAGACCATGGAGGTCTACATTGACGATATCGTAGTCAAAAGCCTCAAGAAGGAAGATCACCTCAACAATCTCGCCGAGACGTTCGCCATCCTTGAGAAGTTTAACATGAAGCTGAACCCCAAGAAATGCAACTTCGGGGTGGGCTCCGGGAAGTTCCTGGGGAACATAGTGAGCTAAAGGGGGATCGAGGCGAACCCCACCAAGATACAGGCGATCCTTGACATGCAGGAACCGCGAAACATCAAGCAAGTGCAACGCCTCACAAGTTGTCTAGCCGCCCTCAACCGTTTCATATCACGGCTCGGCGATAAAAGCAAGCCTTTCTTCGCGACCATCAAGAACAAGAAGTTCGCATGGACGAAGGAAAGCCAGATAGCATTCGCCAAAATAAAGGAATATCTATCTAACCCCCAGATCCTAGCAAAGCCGATCCCCGGTGAAAAACTATTCCTTTACCTAGCAGCCTCGGAGGTCGCACTAAGTGCCGTTCTGGTGCGAGCGGAGGGACAAGCTCACTTGCCCATCTACTATGTTAGCCAGGCGCTCCACGACGCTGAGACACGTTACACACCATTGGAGAAGATCGCCTACGCCCTTGTCATGAGTGTTCGTAAGCTGAGGGCTTACTTCTTCGATCACCAAGTGGAAGTCCTAACAACTCTACCTCTAAGACAAGTCCTGCACCGACCGGACACCAACGGGCGACTCCTCAAGTGGTCGCTGGAGATCGCCCAATATGGTATCACTTACGCTCCTCGCACAACGATCAAGGGCCAAGCTCTGGCAGACTTCGTGGTGGAATTAACGTTCCCTCACAGTCCAACCCAGGTCGGCCGACCTGCCTGGAAGTTATACGTGGATGGATCAGCAACCAATTCGAGAGCAGGGGCAGGAATTGTCCTCATCAGCCCCGACGGTCAGAGTTTCACAAATGCTGTGCGTTTCGGTTTTCGTGCGACCAACAATGAAGCCGAATACGAAGCTTTGGTAGGCGGGCTCGATCTAGCCCTCGCCCTAGATGTTCGTCGCCTTCATATCTTCATGGACTCCCTCTTGGTCGTAAACCAAGTCAAGGGAGAATATGAGGCGCGCGGCGAACAGATGGTCAAATACCAAGAGCTGGTCGCCGAAATGTGCACAAAATTTGAAGAAGTACTAATCGAATAAGTCCCGAGAGAGCACAACTCCCAGGCCGATGCTCTTTCAAAGCTAGCATCATCGGATGGAGCAGCCGACTTCTCCAATATCCAAATCACAATGTCAGCAAGGCCGGCGATCGAAAGAAGCCTGGTTATCACGGTCGCCATCGCCGAGGAGAATTGGATGACTCCGTTCATCAAATACTTAAAGGACGGAACGGTCCCTGACGACCGTGTTAAAGCTCGCCAACTCCAGCTCCGTGCGACCAGATATACCCTATTGGACGACCGGCTTTACAAGCAAGCCTTCAGCCTTCCCCTCCTCAAGTGTATTACACCGGAGGAAGGTCGGCTCGTTTTAGCTGAGATCCATGACGGAATTTGTGGAAACCATACGGGCGGGCGAGCCCTCATCCATAAGACAACCAGACAAGGGTTTTTCTGGCCATCACTTCAGAAAGATGCGATCGCCTATGCCAGATCGTGTCATAGGTGTCAGATAATGGGCCCCAACATTAAACTATCACCCGAACAGCTCACCTCCATGTATAGCCCTTGGCCATTTGTGCAATGGGGCATCAACCTTATAGGCCCCTTGCCGATGGCTCCAAGGGGCTGTAAGTTCGCCATCGTAGGGGTCGACTATTTCACCAAATGGGCTGAGGCCGAACCGCTCAACAAGATCGGCCAAGAGCAAGTGATCAAGTTTATATGGAAAAACGTCGTATGCCGATTCGGTCTGCCCCAGGCCATCATCTCCGACAACGGAAAACAGTTCGACGGCTTAGAAGTCATGCAATTCTGTGAAAAGTGGGGGATCAAAAGGTTATTCTCAGCGCCCTATCACCCTAAGACGAACGGGCAGGTAGAGGCAGTGAATAAGATCCTCAAACACACGATCAAAGCACGACTCGAATCCAGGCAAGGACGATGGGCGAGCGAGCTCCCAGAAGTTTTGTGGTCCTACCGAATGACGACCCGCAATTCAACCGGCGAAACCCCGTTCGCCCTTACCTTCGGAACAGAAGCGGTGATTCCTTCAGAGATCGCCGTCCTCAGCCATCGAACCGAGCAGGAGATGACGACCGACAACGATGTAGCCCGATGAATCGACCTAGACATGCTCGAAGAAAGACGGCTGACCTCAGAAATGAAGAACACAATCCACAAAAGGAGAGCCGAGAAGTTCTTCAATTCAAAGGTCAAAGAAAGAAGATTTCAAGTGGGCGATCTCGTCCTTAAGAAGATCCAAACCCACACAGCGTTTCGGTCCGAATCGAGGCACCTTTCGGAGTATCCAGATGGCTAACTAAAGGAGCCTACGAACGGAACATCCGACGGTACTCGGATCAATACCCCACGCCGTGCATCCGAAAAAATACTACCAGTGATAATTTTGTATTCAATTTCAATGATGTACAAGGAATATAATGAGATTTTTCCTATCCCATCTATTCTCGCGATCGCCCCACCAGCATATCGCATACCGACGATCGCTGATCACGACGATCCTAGGTAAAATTAATGCAGCCATGGTCCTGGAGGTCGA
Source organism: Orobanche coerulescens (assembly GCA_033398695.1). Lineage (NCBI taxonomy): Eukaryota > Viridiplantae > Streptophyta > Magnoliopsida > Lamiales > Orobanchaceae > Orobanche > Orobanche coerulescens. Next base: position 176,731,181 of record CM065802.1, on the reverse strand, counting down.
TGGAACCGACAGCTTCGCCCATGCAAGGTTCCTTTGGGCTGAGATCGCCCGCCCTTCGTTTAAATACGAGGCCGGCGTAGCCGAAGGACCCTCCAAAATAATCAGTAGGCACGATCGCACGTCCTCAAGGTACATCATCTAACATGATGAACCCGAACAATGCGACGTGCCACTACCCCCGTCTCAACGTACACCGTCGAGGGTCGCCATCTTCATGGCGGGCCTAGGTGGAAGCAGAGCTGACAAGCCGCGGACGTGGTGTCGAATAAGCCGACAACACTTCGCGCAAGGACTCCTCCAGACCGAGATCGCCCGCCTTTCATTTTAACACAAGGCAGGCGTAGCCTAACGGAGGACCCTCACAAAAAGTGAGTCGCGGGATACACAATATCCCTCGCACACGAAGACACGATTGGGGAGATCGGTCCATCGAACACCCCAACCACATGACTCTTGAGATCGGCAAAATGAAGATAGCTCGAGACAAACTAGTTTTTGTTTCCTTACTTACAATAAGTGAACAAAAACAAGGGGGCGGTGGATAGGTCGAGCTAATCTCAAATACGATCGAACAAAGAGGAACCACACTCGATCGGCTTCGCTCAAAAACATGCGGGCGATCGGGTCGTCCGACAAAAATTACAAGTAAGAATTCGATTCAAAACATGTCAATGCTTTCAACACTCGGACAATCGGTCGGATGAACAAAACGTCGAAAGCAATCATACACGTACTTGTAAAAATTGCATAAGCAGTCAAAGGCGATCGCATGTAAAGAGACAGTATGAAAAAAGGAGCATTTTATTCATAACACAAGTTTCATACATTACGAGGCCCGAAGGCATTACAAAAAGTACAAGTTACGGAGGAAAAACAAAATGCCTCTCAAGGCCCCGCCGGCTGGCCATCGCCCTCGGGTTGCGGATCGGCTTGGGCTCCCCCATCGGCCTCGGGATGAATGAGTTTACCGGTATACCAACTCAAGTCGATCCCGAAGTCGACAAAGTCAAGGATCGGCAAGGAGAATTCTGGATGCAGAGGATGCTCGAGGACATAGGATTTGAAGCTCTCCATCAGGGGACCGATCTCGACCCCTGCCTTTTTAGCGGCTCGAACAACGTCAGCATAGGCCAAGTAATAAGCGAACTCGCCGACGTGCTCGACGTTAAGGTAGGGATCGACCTCGATCGCCTTCAGCTGCCCCTTCAAATCCGCGGCCATCTTCTCGACCTCCGCCAGCTCGACCGCCTTGGCAGCATTCTCGCCCCTGGCCTTCTCCAGCTCCTTCTTCGCCGCCTCCAGCTCACCGCTGAGCCGATCCACCGTCACCTTCAGCCCAGCCTCCTCCTCCTGCGAAGCCACGAGCTTCTGGCGGGTTTTCTTCTCCTTATCACGGGACCGATCGGCAGCCTCCTTAGAGTGGCTCAGCTCCTGCTTCAATCGGTCCACGTCCTGCTTAGCCCTTTTGGCCGTGTCCTCATACTCCTTCTCCATAGACCGGATTCGGTTGGCATCCTCGATATTTTTGTTCCGGGCGGCCTCGAGGTCGCTATGGAGACGAGCAGTGGAGGGTCGCCCCTCAAAATCCCTAGCGGCTTGGACGGCCATCGTCGCCGTCTGGAGAGCTGTGGCAACGGCCGCCGCATGGCGTCTCCAGATCGCCGACGAGCGATCGCATCAAGATCGGCCGCCTGTGCCTTGGGCGAGAGGTGATGGCTCGCGGACATAAGGTGGACTTCGAGGGATCAAGCGAGCCTTGCTCGACAAAAAGTCCAAAGACCATGGGAGCAACGTCCGGATCGGCAAGACGAACTCGCAGTCGCAAACCAAGGAAACCAAGGAGTTAGCCCATACCATGCTCAATGCCTAACTCGTAAAATTTTGACCCTTTCTTACCTATTGAACAGCTCGGGATCGCGTCCGAAATAAGGCTTGCCCCGGAGGTTTCGCCTCGCGATCGCCACCTTCTTCGCCGAGCCGCCGGATGACCGAGGGCCGGGACCGTGGGCCTAGGGCCCGATCGCTCCATCATCGGGATGGCAGAGATAGGAGCCGCAGCGACCGGAGGCTCAAGAATTGATACATCCGCCTCGAAATCGACGGACTCCTCCGACCTCCGCCTCTTGCGGCGCTGAGCTGTTCCTCTCCCTGGACCACCGGCTCGGCGATCGGGCGGCAGCCTCGTCACACGAGCAGGCGAGACGCCGCCGCAGAACGCGACCACGCTTGCCCAAGTGAAGGCGACCAAGAACTCCCGGTTCGACATGGCTATCTCTCGCGGTGGCTCGGCAAAACGGGGAAAATAAGCCTCTGTCAAAGAAAAGATACAAACAAGTTAGACAAAACAAAACGACCTCCGGAGACGATCGTCAAGAAAGGAAGCACCACTTAAACTCATACCGGAACTTTCAAGTGACGGGGTAGCGTAACAATCGAGCCCCAACCGATGAGCTTCGGTACCAAGCGATCGAACGTCAATAAAGGAGTTCGGCAAGGCACGGATCCGCTCCCAAACGATCAAGAAATCGAATGGAAGGTCGCCGATCGCTGGAACGAAAGGTCCTGCAAAAAGAAAACAAAATTAGATCAGTCCAAGACAAGCTCAATCAAGGGGAGAGTTTAAATCCTTACTCGGATTCCTCTCCCGGAAAGTGGTGGGGATCTCCAACTCCTCATTCGGCATGTCACTCGACGCCGATCGCCATGCCCCGCCGACCCAACACCATTTAGCCAGGTCACCCCTGGTCTTATTCGGCACGCCAAGGACCACTCTCCCGATTCGTCCTTGGATATGGTAGCCGCCGATCGACCCTTTCTGCGCGGCCAATTTAAACAAGTAATTCATCTCCAGCACAGTAAGGAGGCGGAACAACCGGTGACCGCCAAACAGGGTCAACGTGCAGATGATATGTAGCCATGTGTTCGGCGTCAATTGAAGATGCGCCAAATTCCAGGTGATCAGCAAGTAGGAGACGGCGAATGGCAATGGGAATCGCAGACCCGCCTCCATAATCATCTCGTTGACGGCAACCATATCCTTGGGCGGTTGGTCGGCACGCTCATTCTCCGAGGGCACGTGCAAAGAAACGTCAGAGGGGATATGATATTTAGCCCTCCAATGGCTCAGGTCTTTCTTGGTCGCCGTACTCCGGATCTTTCCGAAAGTCCATGGAGACGGGACGGCGGCCTGACAGACTGTCCGATTCACATGTTCGTAAGGGTGAGCGGCGGTGTAGGCTTCGAAATCGAATTCCGGACAGGGTCCGGCGATCGCTTCCATCATCTGAGCAAAAGCCACGTAGGCGGGGCCGAATCTACTCTCTCGTTCCTAGGCCTCCCGCACCAAATCATCATCATCCACCGGCAAACCCCCCTACTCCGCCGTCGCCGCCGTCCTCGCCACCTCGGCCTCGTTGAAAAGTTCTTCGAGTTCTGCGGGTGCAATCCCCGCTCGAATAGCTTCAACGGCCATCTCCTTATCCACTCCAATGGGAATCTCCTCCCGTTCAGGTGACGCTGCGGCAGCGGAAGAACTTCCGATCTCGAAGGATTTTGATCCTCCCGACATATTAGAAAGTAAAGAGAGGGAGAAGGTTAATTTTTCTTACCTAGAGAAAAGAGGGAGATCGGCACAAGTAGCTCCGGAAATTTTTGCAGAAATTCGGCTAGGGAAGAAAGGACGCGTAAAAAGTGAAGGAGAAGAAGTCCTGCCCTTTTTATAGATGGAGACGAGGGCCTAAATGCAAATAGGAGAAACCTCGGGGGCTGGATCGCAACCATCACGTGGGGACGCATTAAATGCGGCCCTCGAATCCCGCATACGCATCTTTTCGAGGGCATGCCAGCCGACAGGTCTGACAAACCGTCGGATTCCCCCAACAGCGGCGCGACGCGTGTCCCTGCCACTTTTGGAAAGCCCGCCTTCTTTTCCCGCTGCTCCTGACGCAATAGAAGGTCGTCCATATTTGAATTCAGATCGGCTAATCGTTTAAACATTGGCAATCGCCAACAGTGCCACCTCACCCCGTGTTTTCAACATCGAGGCGAGCTGGGGGGCAATTGTTGTGCGGTGATTAATTCGCCTCGATAGGCGATCGGCATCACAATCAGAGAAGCCAACCATGGAAGACATACTCTGGACAAACGCTTGGAGTTCGGCACCATACGGCGACCGTCTTTTGGTACCCAGCGATCGTCTTTTGATGTCTGACGATCGTCTTTAATGAGCAAACCAGAGGCGATCATCTCGTGCCACGTATGGATCCAGCATCCGTCAAAGTCGTCGAAGACCGAATCTTAGACGATGGCCCACGTGCGGATCTTCAAAGGATACCGACAGATAGGACCATTGACCCCAGCCTGTCACCTACCACACCTACCGACAAGGCCGCCGAAAGGTACAAAGTGGGTCCTCCCCGGACAGCGACTCGCAACGCGTGCTGGCTTCCCATTGGTTCGCCCAACTGGCCTCCAGCTGCAACCTCGGACCTCAAGGGAACAGGCCCACGTGACGGGACGATCGGCCGTCTTATTTTAATATAGAAAACGGCGATCGCCCGCGATCGCCTGAGGGATCCCAACTACCTTGTCCCCTATAAATAGAAGACTCACTGCTGTGGCCAAAGGGACGCGAATTCTACTACGAATTAAGTGCAAAATACACACCAAAGAGAGAATCAAAGGCTCTTTTGGCAACCACTAACACATTCATAGTGATATTCATACACATTCATTATATATCCCAAGCAAGAACTCACAGATTTACCTATCTGGTTCTTCCGGCAATCTACGCGCTCTAAAGCCTAGATAACTAGAAGTCTTTACACTCCTTGTAATAGATTCTAACATTAATATTTGTACTCTACAGTATATTTATTAATAACATCTCGCGAGAGCATTCAATCCCGGAATTAACAACCCCGGCAAATCTTGTGTTATCTATTTTCTCACGGAAGTGTTCTCGCATTTGTTTGTTACTCGATCATTCCAGCAATACTATCTCCGGATAATATTTTGGGTAACAACAAGCTTTTAATGCCTTATTCTTGTATGTCTGACAGGAGATTGGAGTCCGGAAGCTAAAACGAGGCAAAACGGGTGAAAACGACGATTTTTGGCCTGGGGCCACGGCACGTACCAAGTGGGCCGCGGCACACGAAGAGGACCAAAGAGCACCGAGTAAATCAGACTCGAGCCGCGGCAGATATGGTGAGCCGCGCCCGGAGGAAATAAACAAGACCAGTTTTAATCTGTGCCCCGTGAGCCGCGGCACAGATTAAGTGAGCCGCGGCACACGGGGCGGTTTTGGTGTACTCCGCGCGGGTTTGGGCCGTTTTGAAGCCAGTTCTCGACCTAATCACACGGACGCGATTTGGAGGCTACTGGGAGCTATAAATAAGGGTTTAAGGCCATAATTAAAGGAGTTCGGAGCTTTTGGAAGATCGATAAATCTTGGCGGAGGAATATCGCAGAAGAGGAGGATAAGCAGAAGACATCAAGAGCAGAGGGCGGAAGCCAGAAGAACGGAGGAATCCGAGCTCTTCATCTGCATTTGATTTTCATGTTTTCATTCATTAATTCTGTATTTTTATCTTTTAGCATGTCAGGCTAAAACCCTGTTCTAGGATTTTGATGAAACCAATGTTTTGACGGATTTGCTTTAGATTATCTATATAATTCCCTTTTTCTATTGAGTTTTCCCAATCGATTTTAATGCTTTCAATTGTCTGGCTAATAATTGAATTGTTTTAATTACCTGACTCGAATCCGGAGAGGAGAGTTGGTGAGGAACTATTGGTGAGGACCGTTTTATCTTGTGAGATAGGAATATACTCATAGGAACTACGTGGCCTTTTGGAGATTTTGTGCTTTTTGCCTATTGTCGAATTAATTCACCTAGGGATAGAGTGCGTTATTCGCCTTTAGAAAAATCTATTGACCTCGGGAGAGGCGGTAGAGTATTTTAGCAATCTTCGCCTTCAATAAATTGGGGAAATCATTAACTTCAGATAATCGAGAGTAAATTCGGATAAACCAAGGTGGATTCAGAATCCTAGATTTTTTCATTAATTGATTTCCTTTCTTCAAGCGATCGTTTTTTCTGTTTATTATTTATTTACTTTAGTTATTAATTGCAACCCAAATTTCGACTGTTCAAATAAAATTAGAATACATAAAAATTGGTACTTAGTAATTCAGTCCTCGTGGGAACGATACTCACTCATCACTTTATTACTTGTCTACGATAACGTGCACTTGTGTTAACGAAATATCGCAACAAGTTTTTGGCGCCGTTGCCGGGGACTTGATTTTTACTAATATCGATTTCAGTATTTCTAGTCTTAGTTTGAACATTTTTATTGTTTTTTGTGTGTTATTTTATTTATTTGTTTGTTTTTCCTTTCAGGATTGTTCGGTTAGTGCATGAGAAAATTCGGTAACGAAGGCCTACTACCTTTGGATACCGAAATCGAGCGCACTCTTCGGAGAAACAAAATGGAGAAACGAGAGTTACCAACCACAGTCACCATGGCCGAAAATACCGAAAATCACGGAGGTGATAATCTTGTACAACAAGCTCAACCGGCACTAGCACTTCGAGATTATGCTATGCCGCAAATCAACGCGAACTTTTCGGGGATTCGGCGTCCCACCATCCAGGCGAACAATTTCGAAATCAAGCCTGCAATTATTCAGATGGTGCAAGCAAGCCAGTTCTGTGGATTGCCGAACGATGACCCCAACGCACACATTGCGTCGTTTCTCGAGATTTGTGACACGTTCAAGAACAACGGTGTCACCGATGATGCCATCCGTCTAAGGCTTTTCCCTTTCTCTTTGAGGGACAAAGCAAAATTTTGGTTGAATTCTTTACCGCCGGGCTCAATCACGACATGGGCGGAATTAGCGCAAGCCTTCCATGCTAAATTCTTCCCACCTTCGAAGACGGCGAGACTGAGGAACGAAATTACCACTTTTGGTCAATTTGATATGGAGCCGCTTCACGAGGCATGGGAGCGATACAAAGATTTGTTACGGAGATGCCCGCACCACGGCCTACCGGACTGGCTCTAAATTCAGACGTTCTATAATGGATTGAGTGCCTCTACATGCACTCTCGTAGATGCAGCCGCTGGAGGAGCTTTAATGGGAAAAACTATGGACGAGGCACACTGTTTGTTGGAAGCTATGGCCCCAAATGCGTATCAATGGCCGTCCGAACAAGTAAACCCGAAGCGAGTCATGAAAATATCGAATAATGATCCGATCTCTATATTGTCGGCCCAAGTCGCAGCACTAACTCAGCAACTTCAGGCATTTTCGCATGCTCCTTCCCCCGTTACCATTGAATCTTGTAATTGGTGTAATGGATCTCACCCTAGCGCAGAGTGCCAAGTCGGAAACCCTTTCGAGCAGCCCCTAATTGAACAAGCTCAGTTCGTAGGAAACGGGAATCGACAAAATAATCCGTACTCCAACACGTATAATCCGGGATGGCGTAATCATCCTAACTTCTCATGGAGAAACGGACAGAACTCGAACCAGCCTCCGTTCGCTCAACACCAACAGCAACCTCCCCCTGCTCCAAAAGTTTCTCTAGAGGAAGCAATTTCAAAATTGGCAGCGAATACGAGTCAGTTTATGACCCGTACGGAAGCAACATTGCAAAACCATTCCGCTTCCATTCGCAACTTGGAAGTCCAACTGGGCCAGATAGCAAATGTATTAACAGCCCGCCCGGAAGGTACCTTGCCGAGTACCACTGAAACGAATCCCAGAGAGAGTGTCAATGCCATTGGTTTGAGAAGTGGTAAGAAATTATGCGAGCAGCCTGAGCAGAGCGAAAAGAGAAGTGAGGAAGGGGAGAAGAAAAATTCAGCAATGGAGGAATCACAAGATTGGAGACCCTCGATACTCTTTCCGGACAATCCAAAGGCATATGTACCACCCATCCTGTTTCTGCAGCGATTACAACAGAAAAAGGTGGACAAGCAATTCTCTAAGTTCCTAGACGTCTTCAAGAAACTGCACATTAACATCCCATTTGCCGACGCCTTGGAGCAAATGCCGAGTTACGCGAAATTCATGAAAGAAATTTTGTCAAAGAAATGAAAACTCGAGGAGTTTGAGACAGTCGCATTGACGGAGGAGTGCAGCGCTATTCTTTAGAAAAAGCTTCCGCCAAAATTGAAAGATCCGGGAAGTTTTAATATACCTTGCACGGTGGGAAATCTGACTTTTGAAAGGGCATTGTGCGATCTCGGCGCTACTGTTAATCTCATGCCTCTGTCTATTTTCAAGAAACTTAGAATTGGAGAAGCAAAACCGACGACTGTCTCCTTGCAATTAGCTGATAGATCCATTAAGTATCCGTGGGGAATAATCGAGGACGTCTTAGTAAAAGTTGATAAATTCATCTTTCCGGCCGATTTCATTGTGCTTGACATGGAGGAAGACCACGACATCCCAATTATCTTGGGAAGACCATTTTTTGGCAACCGGACGAACTTTAATCGACGTGGAAAAAGGGGAACTAACTCTAAGGGTTCAAGACGAGCATGTCACTTTTCAAGTATTTAAATCCTTTCCATGTCCGGGTGGTGTTGAGAAGAGCTCGCAAATTGAAAGTGTGGATGCCTGCGAAAAACTCACACCGGAAGAATCGTCGGTCGAAAAACTCAGAATCCGTTTCAGAAGGTCCGACTTCTAAGAAAAATGTAGAACGAGTTGCATATCTCAAGCATGTGGACATGCCGTCATCATCAACCGTTCATCTATCAATGAGAAGTCCCGATGTTGTCATAAGTTCGTTCGAGAAAAAGAAGAATAATCCGGACGTAAAACGGAGGCCAAATCATGAGAAAAATGGGTGCTTCGGAAAGTTGTTTGTGTCAAAACCTTTTCGCAAACAACATTTGGTGTCTGAATCGAAAATTGAATCATTAAAGACCAATGGTCAAAATTTTAAAACACATATTAACGGTTCGATGAACGGGGCGGAGTCCAAATGGAGTTTGCGAATAGCGAACTGATTTCCAATAGGTCCGGCTGAAGACTATAAACTTAGCGCTTCTCGGGAGGTAACCCGAGTTTTAGGAGTAGATTTTTTGTGTTTCAGTATTTTCTTGCATTTTTGATTATTTATTTTTCATCATTTTTGCTTTGATTTGCTTATCCCTCTCATTCTTAACGTGTTCCTTTTAAAATTCTGTGCAGAAAAAGTCCCAGGGGAAAACTTTAGGCCTGAGCCGCGGCACAAGGCTTGTGAGCCGCGGCACACACAAATCGAACCAGAAGGCTAAACATTCTGTACTATGTGCCGCGGCACAACTTTCCTGAGCCGCGGCACACTTGATTCCTGAGCCGCGGCACGTTGCTGCTGAGCCGCGGCACACCAGATGCACCAGATATGCCCAGGGGTCTGTACTATGGGCCGCGGCACATATGTGCTGAGCGGCGGCACACTAATATTCTGAGCCGCGGCACCCGTATGCTGAGCCGCGGCACATGGCGTTGAAACAAATTTGTCCAGGCGGACTGTACTCTGGGCCGCGGCTCACTTGAGCTGTGCTGCGGCCCACCCTTCGGAATTTGAACAGCCAGGTAGATTTATAACACAGCTCGGCCGACCCCAGGTACTTTTCCCCCTCTTCCTTTGCACAGCAATCGGCCGGTATACTTCTCCCCTTCATTTTTTTTTGCACTCTCCAAATCTACTCAAGGTAATTTTCAATCCCTTGTATGAATTGCTTCATGAATTGCTTGTTGTTCTTCATTTGATGATTGATTAAGTTATTAGTTTTTCTTTTTCAAAATCCTAGCCAAAAATTTGAGTTGGGAATATGAAGACGTTGATTGATCATGGATGATTATCTTTCAATTATGAATGAATTGTTATTGTTTTATGTTGTTTGTCATGAGGATCGACTGAATATGTTGTTTTTGGGGATTGAATGAAGCTTTAGTCATATTTGTTCTTCAATTAAAAGGATGCACTCAAGGTGTTTGATGAATTGCCTGAATGAAATTTTTTCTTTGTTAAGTCAATGTTTTTAAGCTATGTGCAACGAATTCGTTTCTGGATTTACAGCAACCCCAACCCTTACGTCAATGTTAAACGTTAAAGCTTAAATTTTATTTCTCTCTCACGGCGGTGCTAGCTCGTTAAATTCTTGATTTATGTTGGATATCCTTAGCCGAGTAATGTTATTCTCATTATTGCTTAAGTAAGTAAACTCCGGTGTTTATTTTTTTTTCAGGACTCGCTATGGCTAGAACCAAGAAGCTCAGCAAAAGGGCCAGGACTCAGTCGTCTCCCACACAAGGGAAAACTTCTCATAGTCGAACCGAGTCGGAGGCGCACCAATTTTCTGACCCGAAGATCCATAAAATCTTCAACGAGAAGATTCGCCCTCGACCTCTGATCCCGGAGAGGATTCACCCCAGCCCCCCAGGACGGGGAGCTTCTGACCATGATCGGCGAGATGGGGTGAGCCCGTTTTGCTGCACCTCCTGGGCCGGCGGTGATATCTATTGTGCAGGAGTTTTATGCGAGCGCCTTGTTGAAGCACATTCGTGCGGGGCAGATGTTACAGCAGTTAGACACTCGGACTCAGGTCGTAGTCTGAGGCATTACGGTGGATTTTTCTGTAGCTGCTATTCGGAGGTTTTTTGAGCTGCCGGTGGTTGATGAGACGGCTTATGCGCGAGTTATGGATAGCCTCACGAAGGAGGCTCTGCTCGAGACTCTTACACAACCCGACTCCGACTGGGAGCGGCGCGCCCCGGCTTCTTCCTCCTTCTACTTTAAGAGCTCGCGCCTCAGTCGGTTCGGGCGTGCCTGGCTGTATTTTATCTGCGCTCGTATAGACCCCACCTCGCAGATCCGCACTATTTTTCTCTCTCGAGCCCGTACATTATATGCTATCACCTCCGGACTGCGATTCGATGTGGCTCCTCTCCTGGTCCGATCTATCTTCCAGTGTATTCAGTGAGGGGCCAAGACGGGGCTGAAGCACCCCTCTCTTATTTGCGCTCTTTGCCGGCAGTCGGGGATGACGTGGTCGGACGACGAGCCGATGCTAGCTCCCCAGGGCCCGATTGATCACCGCATCATTTCGCATTTCGACCAGTGGGGAAGAGCGCCGGAACACGCTCGGGGGTGAGGATTTCTACTTGATGAGGCCCACGAGGGGTCCCCCGAGCCTCTTCTTCTGACACAGGAGCAGATGGAGTCCAGCCCGCCGCCCGACAGAGAGCGCTTGCAGACGATGTTCGACGGATTGAGGGAGGAGATGAGGAGAGAGAGAGGAGATGAGGAGAGAGAGTGCCTTCTGGCTGAGATGAGAGAGGAGAGGCAGACGGAGAGGGAGAGCATCATCGCTGCCGTCCGAGATGAGATGCGAGAGCAGGCCTGCCGGGCCAACCGGCGTGAGACGAGGCGTCTGGCAGCGAGGGATGCCTACCACCAGGAGCACCTTGCTGCATGGATGACCCACATTATGCACCCGGACGGGCCATTTATTCCACCTGCTCGGCCAGCCACACCACCTTCCTCGCCGGACGACGCCAACGCCAGTTCGTGAGCAGACTGGAGGGGAGTACTTGATCTTTCACTTTTATTGCATATTATATTTTATCCATTGAGGTCAATGTACGTCTTAAGTTTGGGGGGGGGGGGGGTTTACTTTCTGTTGCTACATTTATTGCTGTACTTATTTCGTTTGCACTTTTCATTATTTTTAGTTATCTTTTTGTTGCTAGCCTTGCTTGTCATGATTTTACTCTTATTCGTGAATTTTTTTTCGTGCTCCCTTTTGTGTGAAACTGATGTTACAATACTGATTTCTCTCTGAAGAAACGCTTGAGTTTTAGTCGAGTTGTAGTCAATGATATCTGTTTCTGTTAAGTCTTCATTTAGGTCCGGAATTTTTTTCGTTTTTGTAGAGGTCTTAGCGGATAAGAGAGGAGACATACGTGTTTTAAAATCGCCGTCGATACGTTTGGTTACATTTTCGCGTAGCTAGTCGTCCAGTAACATAAGTCGTGTTGGCACCTAATTTTAGTTTAGAGTCGGACAGTTTTTC